>VBSM01003169.1:9224230-9302709 GCA_008086735.1 Cheirogaleus medius | reverse complement strand
AAGAGAGAGAGAATTAGTTTTGTTAGAGAGGTAGGTTGTAGAGGCAGGTCAGATAGGGATTTGTAGGCCATCTCCAGACTTTAGCCTTTTCTCTGAGAGCTGTGGGAAGCCATTTGCAAGGTTTGAGCACAGGAATGCCACAATCTGCTTTCCATTTCTAAAGACTACAGTGACTGCTGGTGCCAAGAGATTCCATGTGAGAGGGGAGCTGTGGCCTTAGAGAGTCCATTGAGGAGGTTATCACCATAATTCTGGGGAGAGAGCCTGTGTCTTGGGTCAAGGTAATGTTGGCAGGGGGTGAGAAGTGGCTGGATTCTGTACGTTTGATAGAGCCCACAGGTTTTCTCACGGATTTATAGGATGAAAGAAAGAAAGAAGTCAAAGTTAACTCAAAGTTTTTAGTCTGAACAAATGGAAGGAAGGCTGGAGACTATAGGAGGAATGCAGAGTTTGTTTTTGAACTACATTCAGTATGAGATGCTTCAAAGGGAATGCCTATGACCACAAATTGAAAACGTTTATCTCTCTGAAAAATTCACATCTTAAAAAGTTCCCAAACCATAATTTTTATATTCAGTTATTCAATGAAAATGCAACTATTTATTTATTGCTGAACATAGACTTTTTACCAGATTCTGCTAATACAAGAGCCAAACCCATGAAGAAAGCTTGAAAATAATAAATAAGAATAAAGTAAAAAAAAAAAAGAGAGAAAGTTCTGAACACTAGAGGTCAGCACTATCACAGGAATAGAACATTTATATAGAAAGCCTTCACAAAAAGACATTTTGTTTGGGTATATTTATTCCTAAATCACTAATGCTAGCAGTAGGAATCTTCAAAAATGAAAATAAACAAAGCATAACCTTTTCATGGAAGACATTTTATACAGAGAAAAAGTAATTTATTTCAGATTATAAAGAGCCAGAGAAGCTACAATGGACCTTGGGGGCTTCTGTAGTATTTGAAAATAAAAGCATAAGGACAGACGAAGCAGGGGACACACCAAGGCATATTTTTCTCTTGATTCCCTTGTTGAAATCATGCTGGCAGTAATAAATTGCATGAGGGTAGAGAAAACAGCAACCCAGGTTGCCCCAGTTCAAATTCAGTATTCCTCTCAAGGGCTAGGCTGCAACTTTGCTATATGTACCTCCTCAAAAAGGTGACATCAGTGATCGAGGCCCCACTGAAATCACTTTTAGCTGTTGGGGCCAGCAGGTCATAAGTGCTTGAGTCAGGCATGATAATCTTTCTTCCATCAGAGAATACAGGAGAATGCAAGAAATAAAACAAGAAAAGAAATAAGGCATAAAGAAAGAAAGTGCGGAGTTGAAGCAAAACTAATAAAACTTTAGGGTCTGCAAAAAAGGATGAGAAAAGTATTTATATATTTCAAAATGACTGAAAGAGACACAGAGTTGAGTAAAAGTGGGAATATATTGATTTTTGTTAAAAAATGAGGTAGGTGCTGACATGGATAAATAAACTGTCAGAAGCTAACAAACTAGATTTAAATTTGGGGTGGAGGGTTGTCTATTAGAGAAAATCTTTTTTAAATAAACAAATTAAAAAGTAGAGAGAGTGTTTCTGCAGGTTTTTAGCTTCATCCTCTTAAACTGCTATTCATAGCTAGAAATGTATTCAATAAAGGTATGTTTCTTGTCAATGCTATTTCAAAATAGGGTGCTCATAGAATTATGTTAATTGTGTGGAAAAACTGCTGACTCACTTTCTCTTTGGAATAGAGAATAATATTAATATTTGTATCTGTTTATAGGAACACAGGGCATTATAATATGTTGCCTCAAAATCCTGAAGGACAATGGGCTAAATTATTAAGGCAAATTAGGCACATGTGCTTACACATTACCATACGTACACCTCATCACCTGCATCCACTTGAGCGTCCCTTTTATCCTTATGTCATTCATCTGTGCAGTCAATTATATATCTTTGCTGCTTTCAACCACCGTCCACCATCTCTTCTAGACGCAAGATTTTGACTAGGACTTTAAGGTACTGATGAATTTTTTTCCACTCACTTTTTCTTACTCAGATCATTAAAACCAGACTCCCTTCTTTCTTTCCTTCCTTCCTTTCCTTTTTCTTTCTCTCCCTTCCTCTTTCCCTCCCTCCTCTCCTTTCTTTTTCCCTTCCTCCCTCTCTTCATTCCTTCCTTGCTCCCTTGTCTCCCTCTCTCTTGCTCCCTCCCTCCTTCCTTCCTTCTTTTCTTCCCTCCTTTTTTCTTTCTTCTTCCCTCCTTCTCTCCCTCACTTTCTTCTGTCTTCTTGTATTCAATGAATATTTAGGAAGCTGGCTATGTGTAGTACATGGCAGGCACTTTGCAAGATGGTAGGATTAGAAAGCTAAAGAGAACACTGAAGAGAACACATGGTCCCTTCCCCTAAGAAACTCAAGATTAGGTAGACAGATATGAGAACAAGTAATTACAGAGCTGTTCAATAAGTGCCATATTCAAGGAATTTGAATTTTCTCAATTTTAAAGCTCATAACCCAGGAAAGTAGAACATCTATTCTTATTCTCACTTCATATATATGATAAAAGAATTAGAGAAGTCAAATGATACATGTAAAAATTTATAATTCTCAAATATGAATGGGTTTGACGAAGTCATTTCTGTTGCTTCTTCCATAATTACCTTACTGCCACTTCAGTCTCACATCTCATTATATCTTCTTTCATGTTTTTATAAGCGATTTGTATCACTTCTTTCCTTCGTGACCCTTATTTCACTTCTTTTTATTTTGTGTCACCTTCATTACTAGATCTTTCTCAGCTTTTTTCTTTACCCCTATAGCTGATAAGTATATATATATATATATTTTACAATAGAAAGTTGTTTGTGTGACTCCGCTGTTTTCCAGCTATTCAATAAAATATACAGTGTTTTCAGTTTTACAAGTTAGTTTATTAGATAAGATTGTGTCCCTTTTAAAGTTAGAGAGAATTCTTAAAGGATTAGAAAGGGTTTATATTATTTTTAGTTAAACTTTATTTTTAATAGTTTTAGGTTCACAGAAAAGTTGAGCAGAGAATTTCCATATACCTCCTATTCCTACACACACACAACCTCCTCCACTATTAACATACTGCACCAGAATGGTACACTTGTTATAATCAATAAACCTACACTGACACTTCAGAGTCACCCTTAGTCCATAGTTTACATTAGGGTTCACTCCTGGTGTTGTACATTCTATGAGGTTTTGACAAAAGTATAATGACATGTATCTACCATTGTAGTATCATACAGAACGGTTTCAGTGCCCTGAAAATCCCCTGTGCTCTGTTATCCTTCCCTCCCCACCAGTTCCTAGTAACTACTTTAAAAAATTTTTGCTAGGCCGGGCGCGGTGGCTCACGCCTGTAATCCTAGCACTCTGGGAGGCCGAGGCGGGTGGATAGCTCAAGGTCAGGAGTTCGAAACCAGCCTGACCAAGAGCGAGACCCCGTCTCTAAAAAAAAAAAAAAAAAAAAAAAAAAAAAAAAAAAATTTTTGCTATCTCTATAGTTTTGCCTTTTCCAGAATGTAATATAGTTGGAATCATATAGCATGTAACCTTTTCTCATTGGCTTCTTCCACTTCGTAATATGCATTTAAAGTTCCTCCATGTTTTTTCAAAACTTGATGACTTCTTTCTTTTTAGCATTGAATAATATTCCATTGTCTGGATGTACTACAGTTTGTTGATCCATTCACATACTGAAGGATATCTTGGTTGGTTCCAAGTTTTGGCAAATATAAACAAAGCTGCTCTAAATATCTGTGTGCAGGTTTTTGTGTAGAAAAAAACCATTTCAACTCTTTTGTGTAAATACCAAGGAGTGCAATTGCTGGATTATATGGTAAAAGTGAGTTTTGTTTTATAAGACACTGTATTCCAAAGTGGCTGCACTATTTTACATTCCCACCAGCAATGAATGAGAGTTCTTGTTCCACATCCTTGTCAGCATTTGATGCTGTCCATGTTCTGGATTTTTGCATTCTAATGGGTGTATAGTTATATCTCATTGTTGTTTTAATTTGAAATTCTCTAATGACACATAATGTTAAACATCTTTTCATATACTTAACTACCATCTATATAGCTTTGGTGAGGTGTCTGTTCAGGTTTTTGGCCCATTTTTTTTAATCAGGCTATTCATTTTTTTATTTTCATTTCTTATTCATTTTCTTTATTTCAAAGATTTATGAGCTCTTTGTATATTTCAGATAACAGTTCATTAACTGATATGTCTTTTGTACATATTTTCTCTCAGTCTGTGGTTTTTCTTCTCATGCTTTTGACAGTGTCTTTTGCAGAGCAGAAGTTTTTAATTTTAATGATGTCCAGCTTATCAATTATTTCTTTCATGGAACATGCCTGCCTTTGGTGTTATATCTAAAGAGTTATCATCATGCCCAAGGTCATCCAGATTTTTTCCAATGTTATCTTCTAGTAGTTTTATGATTTTGTATATTACATTTGAGTCGCTTATCCATTTGGAGTTAATATTTGTGAAGGGTATAAAGACTGTATCTAGATTTGTCTTTTTGCATGTGGATGTCAAATCGTTCCCACACCATTTGTTAGAAAGGGTATCTTTTCTCCATTATATTGTCTTTACTTCTTTGTCAAAGATCAGTTGATGATATTTATATGGGTCTATGTCTATTCTGTTCCATTGATTTATTTGTCTGTTTTTTCACCATTGCCATACCATCTTGGTTACTGTAGCTTTATTGTCTCTTAAAATCTGGTAGTGTCAGTCATCCAACTTTGTTCTTCTCTTTCAATATTGAGTTGGTTATTCTGGGTCTTTTGCCTTTCCATATAAACTTTAGAATCAGTTTGTTGGTATCCACAAAGTAAGTTGCTGGAATTTTGATTGAGATTGCATTAAATTTATAGATAAATCTGGGAAGAACTAACATCTTGATGATATTGAGCCTTCCTATCCATGGACTTAGAATATCATTCTATTTATTTAGTTCTTCCTTGAGAACTTTCATCAGAATTGTGTAGTTTTCCTCATATAGATCTTATACATATTTTGTTAGATTTATAATCTTGTGTTTTCTTTTTTTGATGCTAATGTAAGTGGTAATGTTTTAATTTAAAATTCTACTTGCTCATGCTGATATATAGGAAAGCAATTGACTTTTGAATATTATAGCAACCTTGCATAATCACTTATTAGTTCCAGGAGGTTTTTTAAGTTTATTTTTTCTGATTTCATATATAGACGATGTTATCCATGAACAAAAGCAGTTTTATTTCTTTCTTCTGGATTTGCATATCTTTGTATTTCCTTTTCTTGTGACATTGCATTAGCTAGGACTTCCAGTATGAAAGTGATTGCCCTGGAATATGCAATATACATTTACAACTAATCCAAGTCCACTTTCAAAGAAAATTATACTGCTTCACAGGTAGGTCAAGTACTTTATAGTAACAAAATAATCCTAATTCTTCCCTTCCATCTCTTGTACTATTACTGTCATTCATTTCACTTTCACATAAATACACATGAGCATATATATGTACACACACATATACACACAAGGATACATAATTAAATACATTTTTGCTATTATTTTGAACAAATCGTTATCAATTAGAGTAAGAATTTAAAAAATAGTTTTTATTTTACATTTACTTATTCTTTCTCTGATCTCTTCTCTATGTAGATTTGAGTTTCTGACCTATATAAATTTTCTTCTCTCTAAAGAATTTAACATTTCTTGCAAGACAATTCTGCAATGAATTCCTTCTTTTTTTCTTCTTCTTCTTCTTCTTCTTCTTCTTCTTTTTGTTCAAGTAAGTCTTTATTTCTTCTTTACTTTTGAAATATAATCTCACAGGGTAAAAAATTCACTTCATTCTTCTTGCTTTCGTGGGTTCTGGGTAGAAATCAGATATAATTCTTATTGTTACTCCTCTATAGGTAAGGTATTTATTTCCTTTGGTTTCTTTCAAGATTTTTTTCTACATCCTTTGAAGTTTGAATATGATATGTAACAGGTTTTTTTTTTAGCATTTATCCTGTTTTGCATTCCCTAGATCTTCAGTTTGATGTCTGACATTAATTTGGGGAAATTGGCTGTCATTATTGCTTCAAATATTGCTTGTGTACATTTCCCTTTTTTGTCATCTTCTGGTATTCATGTTGTGTGTATATTATACTTTTTGTAGTTGTCCCACAGTTTTTGGATATTCTGTTCTGGTTTTTCTTCAGTCTTTTTTTCTCTTTGATTTTTAGTTTTGGAAGTTTTTATTATCATGTCCTTAAGCTCAGAAATTTTTTCCTCAGCTGTACCTAGTTTACAAATGAGCTCATCAAAGGCAGTCTTCATTTCTGTTATACTATTTTTAATTTCTAGCATTTTTTTTAGAATTCCATCTCTCTGTTTACATTGTCCATCTGTTCCTGCATTCTGTCCACTTTATTCTTTAGTGCCCTTAGCATGTTAATCATAGTGGTTTTAAATTCCTGGCCCAATAATTTGAATATTTCTGCCATATTTGCCCAGTTCTGATGCTTGCTCAGTCTTTTAAAACTGTATTGTTTGCATTTTAGTATGCCTTGCAATTTTTTTTTTCTCAAAAGTAGACATATTGTACTGGGTAAAAGGAAGAATATAGGCCTTTAATAATGTAAGGTAAGGTATGGGGGAAGGGGAAATGTCTTACTGTCCCATAATTGGGTCTCAGTCTTTTGCTGTGTCTGTGCCCTGGACTGTGCCCTTGTGTTTTATTGGGGGAAGGGGAAGAGCAAGAGGAAAAGCAACCACTTTGAAATACTCCAGAGCATTCTTCTTAATAAGGCCTGCCCTCAGGAAAAATGAGTTTACCAGAGACTAACCTGCTGGGATTTTCATAAAAACTTAACATATCTGGCAAAAGGGAAAAATACAACCGAGGATTAAATGGTGAACCAGAACAAACAGGTCCATGCTCTTATAAAGCTTATTGTTGAAGACATATGAAAGACACAAATTAAATAACCACAAATACAAATAGTATTGTTGTGGTTGCCATAAGGAAAGCTACATTGAGCTATAACATACACCTGGAGGATTTGACCCCTGCTGCATTCCAAGGGGTCCTTGGAAGATCCTGCTCATGGTCTGAGAAGCCTTTGGATCTTTGCCTTGTAACAGCTCTTCCTTCACCTTCAACATTGAAAAATGGTCACTATTGTTTCTAGAATGAGATATTATAGGTTCTGACTGTTTTATCTGAAGAAATAACTTGTACATGTTACAGCAAGGAGAGAAAATAGGAATGAGTCATATTCCTTTAAATTCCTGTATTTCTCTGTTCAGAATTTGTGCCTGCTACTTGCTAGTGTTTGATTTTTCCATTAGAGAATAGAAACAATGCCACTGCCTCTCAAAGAATAAAATAAAAAAAGGATGTTATTGGATCTTATCACAATTCATCAACTAGTTTATAAAAAAAAACAGGGTTGAGTATTGGGAGAACTGAGATATGAGGATATATTTTCTCTTTGGATGCAGATGATGCCAGGTAATATCTTATGGAATATGATTATCACTGTGTCTCTCTTTTTTTCTAAGATGGACAGGGGTTGGGGGGAGGTTTACATTCCTCAGCCACTTAAGTAAATGAAGAAAACTCATCAGCAGAGGGCTCTGAAATCAGTGAAGGAAACATGTGATCATTAGTTAATATTATCTTTGATAGAAAATAAAAAAAGACTTGTCAAAAAACCCTTTTCTGACCTCTCTTAACGGTCTGATGATTTGTTTTATAACTTTAGAAAAGGCTCAATCCGTCTTTAAGGCCTGTGGCAGAGAATGTTAGTTGTCCTTTGAAATCTATTTTCCTTTTCTTCCCCAGCATAAAGCTAGACTACATTTAATAGCCTCCTTTGCAGTTTGGTGAGGCCATGTGACTGAGCTTAAGGCCAAGGAGGTGACCGGAGTGATGGATGCACTGCTAGGCCCGGCACATAAAACATCCCGAGTTGCTCCTCCATGCTCTCTCTCCTTTTGGGCTGAACAGGATCATAAGCCCCAGGGTGAATCTGGAAGCCATGTATTTTGAAAATGGCAGAGTCTCCATAAAGCTGGGTCCTCAAATAATTATATGGAGTGGCCCCTCCTCCTCTTGCTGCAACAGGAGACAGCACCCTGGGACTCTGACAAGAGAAAGAAATACATTTTTTTGGTACTCAAATAATTGAATTTTGGCGGCTTCTCTATAGCACAATTGCACTGCTTAATGTAGAGCCTGATGAAAAGAAGTGGCGCATCCATGATTGCAGAAGGATGTTAAAATGTTTGTGAAATAAGAGAATTCTCCTAGAGGAAATGATTATTGAGTTACCATGATAGCAATTATTGTCATTGATATAGCAGTTCTGAAATATTTATACATGCGCACAGAGGACTGGACTGCCAAATCAGGTTTATAGGACTCTGAGATGTTACCCTATATTAATGTTTGCTATATAATTTTTAGGATGAGCATCCTAAAAAAGGTTCAGACAACCCAGAGAGAGGCCTGGGATATCATACATGTTTTTCAAGGTCCTTCCTCTCCACATCAGACATGCCCCTGTGGCGCAGAACAGATGAGGTCTCTAAGTGTGCTTCACTGGCAGAGTTCTGCAATTGCAAAACATCTACATTCTCTACCCCTGAGAATTGCATAACTTACATGACATCCCTCAGAGAGCTATGCCTTCCAGATCTTGGGCCCTATTCACTGTAGGTAATCCTTATCCAGGGATATCAGGGATATCTATGAAATATAAAGACATTTTAGAAATAAAATTTCTTCTTCTTAATATATATTAATGATCTATTTACTCAGTGGTCCAGTTGACAAGGGGTTTAAATTGACTAGGTTCCCTGCTTCTTCCCTCTTCCCCAATGGCATTCCCTCATGAAGAAATTGAATGGATTGTATTCTAGCTCTTTTAATTCCTTCCTTACTATTTAAAACTCCATTATAAGAAAAAAAAAAAGGGCAGGTCAATGGTGTTTTATGTATATTGCCAAAGATTGATTTGGATAAGGTAAAAGAAAAATGCATTTATATAGCAGCCCTGTATTTCTTAAGCTCTCCACTTTGTGCTATGGAAATTTAAGCTTAGAGATAACTTAGAAACTACTAAGTTCACACAGTTAGTCAGTAGTCAAAGGAGAACCACTGGACTGGTCTTGTGACTCTGTGGATAAAATCCTTTCCTCCAGCTCAAGCCACCTCCCCAATCAGTGCACATTTTGACTGTACTTTTCTGAGATTCCTTCACTTCTGTTGATCATATATTTGTGAAGAAAGGTAGTGGTGATAAGTGAAACAAACAGAAATTACAAATTGAAATTCCCAGTCTTAAGTTTGGTATGGTGATCTCTACAACTGGCTTTGCGGGAAATAAAGGGAAGATCAAAGAAAGGAGAGTTGTTTAAAGAGTTTAGAAAATTAAAGTAGAAGGTAATTGAGAAATCTATTTTATTTAACTCACTCCTATGAACTACTTTCTAGACTCACCATTTTATTATTTAACAAGCTGGTGTCCATAAGAGCTGAAACTGAACAATGAGTTGCAGGAACAGAGCCTAAAGATCTGTCTGTTAACCTTAACAACCAAAAGCAGTAAGAGAGAGAGAGAGAGAGAGAGAGAGAGTGTGTGGGTGTGTGATGCAACATCCAAGTTGATTTTTAACATTTGTTAAAAGCAAAAGGAATTATAATAGTCAAGATAATATTGCACAAAAATTAAAAATATGTATAATCCTAGATTGAGGTAGCATAGATATGCGTGACATTATCTCCAAATTTTCTATGCTGTGAAGTTTTTGAGGACAACAATCTGTCTATCTTACTCATTTTTACATCCCTGATAACTAGCACAATACTTGGATTTCAATCCATTTTTGTGGTGTTGGAATCTTCTTAGCACTCTTGGTGTTTATTTGTGTGGGATTTCTCTTGTGCACAGGCACAAGCCAGCCAACAGCCCACTGGGTCCATTCACAATGGAAGTGAATGGACACTGGTTTAATAAGCTTTTAAATCACTTACTGTGCTGGAAATTTTGTTCATTTTTTTCCCCCTAATGTTCTGGGTATAAATGACATCTTGAGTTTCTGAATATGTTAATTTATATTCCTTTTAAAATCTAATAATAAAATCAATGAAATTTCATATATTTGTGTAGTATATTACATTTTAAAAGGGGTTCTCATATGATTTCTTATTTAATTTCTATAACCAGTTGAAGTAGGGATATTCTTCTTGTTTTAGATACCAGCAAACCAAAGTTTGGATATGTCAGTTGTCTCAGCCTGTGGTTATACTTCTACTGTATGAAGTTTTGACACTGAGATATAAGTTTTCTAGATTATTTTCAATAAGCTACACATAAAGATAACTTTATTGTTAAAGTTGCAATTAAAAGTTACATTATTATAATGGAAATTACAAAAATATATAAAGAAGACTAGTAAAGTTATCCATCATCTCATAATTTAGAGATAATGCTGTTAATGCATTCATATATTTCCTTCCAATATGATTGTCTATGTACATGTATATCTTTTTATAGTAAAAAAAAATCATACAATATTCAATTTAATATTTAGTTTTTTTATTTCAGTGCCAGCCAAGTTTGGAACCTTTAACTAGACCTTTCTGGAGAATTAGGTTTTATTACGATGGTGCCTAGAATAATAATGCCTAGATTGTTATTGAAGACTGATGGGCATGAAGGTGTTGCATTTCAGAGTTAATTGCTGTCATTATGTAGTATAGCTTACTATGTGTCAGGCATTATTCCAAGCATTTTACATGCATTAATTCATTCAATCTTCATTATCAATCCTATAAGATTCTGTTACAATCACCATTTGCAAATGCAGAATCAGGCACAGAGAGATTAAATATCTTTTCAAAAGTCACACAGCTAGTAAGTGAAAGGGCAGAAATTGAATCTGAGCTGTCTAAATCTGGAGTTCATGTTAACTATTACATTCAACTGCCTCTCAGAGTCCTGACCCTCTCCTAGGAATGTGTTCTAATACAACAATACTGTAGTTGTGTGGGTGCATGAAAAATGCTTAGCACTACAAAGCTTTGGGTTCTTAAATGAAGGTCACCCGTGGCCCAGTCCAAACTGTAGAGGGTGGAGTTGTCCACAGAGGGACTCTCCTTCAAAGGATCATGGTTAGGGAGCTCAGCAAAAGAGACTTAAACAGACATTGGGAGAGACTTCACTGTGACATAGGCCAGCAAAGCTGAGGTGAAACATTCTGCACAGCTCACCTGTGTGGTGGGGAGAAGAAACTGTAATTATCACAGCTGGAAATTGGTAGAGACCAGATCTCCTCCCAGCCTGGGAAAGGAAGTCTGACTCACTCTCCTTGTGCTTCATAAAGACCTTATGGATCTTGAATGGGAAATAAAGAGCATGGGATGATGAGAAGAGATGGAACCCCCAAGAGTGTGATAATAAACCTTTTTCCAATATATTAAATGGGATCTCAAGTCAATTCTAATATAATTTGAGTTATAAATAAATACTGTGGATGCAAAAAGATCTGCCACACTTATGAAACCATTACCCTATCATTGGATATTTTGTTTATTGGCATAGATAATGCTGTAATAAACATGATTGAAATTGCACATTTTAGAGCAAGAGTTTTATAAAATGATATATAATTCCTCAGTCATAATGTTCAACAATAGAAACCTCATACAACAAAATATAAATTGCTCAACTCCATTTATATGATGTTCAAAAATAGGCAGCATTTATTCATATTGGGAGAGTAAGAATGGGAGGTTACCTGTGCATGTATTTGATTCCTAAGAAGGACAAGAAGGCCTTCTTGGAAGTGTTCTATGTCTAAGTTTGGGCAGTATTTACAGAGACTTCTTTACAACGAATCCCAATACTTATTAAGATTTATCATTTGTAAAGAGAAATTAAAAAGAGCATAACCCTTTCTGTCTTAATTTTGAATCTTTATTTTATACTTCTGTTAATAGAAAAAGGGAACAGAAATGTTTTGAGTATAAACATTTTCTAAATACTTACATTGATTTGAACTGAAACTTAGGGGATGACTCAGATGAAAACTGTCCTCTTTAGTGCAGGAAGGATGACAATGAAATCCACAACAAAAAATATGGAATCAAAATTTTATTTCTATTAAAGTGAGCATTTTAAGATTTGAAAGTAAACAAAGGAAAAAATTGGGAGAGAAACCTCCCTGAGAAATCTTCCAGCTCCACCTCTGCAATGATTCCAGTCTGAAAGTTGGCTAATGTTTAATATTTTTTACTTTGAGGCTGTGGATACCTGCTGTTTGATTTAAGGCATTTGAAAAACGATCAGCTTGCTCTGTGATGAAATTGCTGAAGAATAAACAGTCTCATAAGCCTAGCACTTCTGCTCTTTTATTGTATTATTCACCCCTTCAGTTTTCCTCCACTCTTTGGTAGCTTCATAGGTTTCACAGAATCTATTCCTAGCCTGTGATATTAATGATGCCAATAGGCAGGCCCCAGAGAGTGCTGTTTTAAGAAGGCTGTACTATAGCAATCTTAGTGTAATTCTCCTGAGTTTCTTGGTTTTTTTATTTTGTTTGGCTCTTTTTTTCCCATTGCCTTGTAGAGCTGCAATTTGCCATGTCTTGCTGCTACTTACATTTTCTCCCCTGCTGACACTGTGAATTAAGGTTGTTATTAAGTTACCATTCTATTCCTTTGGGACAACCCTGTCTCTATATACTGTAGGTACAGCCTTTCTGGCAACCTGCTGTTTGCAACACACAAATCAGGAACTACAGCAGAAGTCAAGCATTTCCTTTGCTGTTGTTATTTCAGACATATTGAGTACTGTCAATGTACTGAGCATACAAAACAGAAGTTTCCTACCCTCTACAAGCTTGCAATATCTGTCTTTGAAGATATTTATAAACTCATACGAAAAACAAAGCAATTCAAATTAGTAAAGGCAGCAATAGAACAGGCTCTAAAAATAGAGTCTGAAAATGCTCTACTAAGAGCATCTGAAAAATTACTTCTCCAGCTCTAAAGCCATGACCTGCATCTTCCATCTATCTGCTCTATTAGAACACTTCACAAGAGCTTGAATTTCTTTAGAGTTTATGATGATAGTCTTATAATTGTCATTCAGTCTTATTTCTTGTGGCTCTTGGCAAGACAGGATCTAGCATGCCACACCTCTCTGAAGGGGGTGCTACTTAGCTGGAGCTGCCATCTCTGAACTCAGAAGAGGGGTCCCATGGGGCTGCAACACAGACTTTTGAGGAGGAGTGCCTGTCACGTGGTGCTGGTATCATTGAAGCTGGTTCTGTGAGTGCTGGAAAAATTGGAAACTGGATTCAATTGCTGTTATGGCAAAAACTGCCTCTGTTGGGATTAAGATGTGTTGCTGGGTTGATGTTCCCAAGAAACTAAAGCAGACAAGAATCCTACAAGAAGCACACAGGGGACTCATAGAAGTGAGCATATCTCCTTTTCTATCTTCAGCTTCCCAGTCTTCTGTCTTCCTCTGGGAAGGAATTGCCTCTGCCAGGGTGAAGAACCTCTGTTTATATAATGCTCCCAGGACAATGGCAATCAGCAAGCCCATCAGAAACCAACAGAGAACAGAAAGAGCAAGTCCTTTCTTCCTCCTCCAACCTTTTAGCACCTCTTGTTGTCAAAGTTCAACATGGCAATAGTTTGTGTATAAGAAATGGTTTGCAGAATCCCTCACAAAGCAGAATTGGAGAGGTGGCTTTGGAGCTGAAAGATAACTTAATAAGTGGCAAAATTATTTTTCCCACAAAGATATGCTTTCATTAATTGTATTAAAATTATAATGAATACTAAGGAGTATATAATATTTCTCAACTGTTCTGTGAACCATTAAGAGTAACAAAGAGAAAGGGTAAAGATGAGGAGAGGTTTCAGGAGAGAGCTGCAGGTACATTATAGGCATTGACTTCACTTTCAACTTGAGACAATAGTGCAAGTTAATTAGCCATGTTTTCAGTATGTAGGGAATGAAAGAAAATGAGAAAAGGGGAAGAAAGAAAGGTGATCATTTCCCAGAGCAAGTTGTCCTCACTTCCCAAGCAACATATAGTTTATCTGTGTTTACCCTGTGTCTCATACCCTCTGTGATGTTCTGGGTGGAGAATAATAATAAAATACGTAGAATAAGCTGAGGAACTTTGATTAAGAAAGGCATGGTGAGCATATGCTTGCAATTCTCCTCCATGCATGGAAGCCTCAATGTGGTTTGTTTGTTTTACTGGCCTACATGTTATGCAGTTGGCTGTCATCTGGTATGTCAGTTGGTGTAGCACACAAATGACTCTGCTTTCTCATTTCCCACAGGCAGTATTTATAATGGCATGATTATGTGTCCAGAATTCAAGCTAGGAAAAAAAAATCATGAGCTGAGTGCTGTAGCCTTAGACTTCATTGAGATTAGAATGTATCGGGTTTCACCGACAAGATAAGCGTTCTTTGCTACAGATACTAATGAAGAGACCATTGCTTGCTGTGTGCCAGGGGTACAAATAAAGAGGAGCAAGGTGAAATTGACCCAGCTGACCAAACTTAGTTTTAAACACAGGAAATGTATCATCTCAAACATTTAAAGGAAATAATGCACCATAGGAAAATAGAGTGAATGACCAAGTTAGTTACAGGACACCATATCTGTCATAGGACATCAGTGTTACAGAATGGAAGATTGCTCGCTTATTTTAATTGTGATTTCCAGTAAATCAGTGGCACATTTTTGTGATGACATAAAATTATGAACAGAAAGAACTGATTGTTAAATGTATTTTTCTCCAAAAATTTATCATCTTTTATTTCAACCAGCCGTTTACTTAGATTGTTGTTGTTTTATTTCATTTTTTCACATTCTTGAAGTGAAATTGGCCATATGTACAGCTTTAAAAACTTCAAGGAACCTCAAAGAAGATACAATTGCATGTGAATTCTGCCTCTAACACTTATGAGTGAGATCCTTTGGTTAAAATATTTGAATAGGTCCAAGCTACAGTTTCTTTTCTAAAATGGGGATAAGAATAAACTTGGGGTGGTTAACTCCCTCAACTCCCTAACTTGCCCATATGTACCACCAAAACATTAGCTATTATTATTTTTAGCTATCATTATTATAACAATTGTAATTATTATATTTATCCTTGTTAGTATTACAGTTAATAACATTGCAATAGTTATTGTGTTAGCTATATGTATTATTTCTGTTTAGTTTCATTTATATTTGTAGACTAAAAGCATCACTTGCTTTCCTTGCCCATATGTCTTGCCTGAAGGAGTGGCAAGCTGGAGAAAATAAAACTCTAATAAGGGAAGCAAGCACAAAGCTATTTGGCAGCTGCTCTGTATAGTGCCAACACGCCAGTGGGCAGCATTCTGTCTCCAGTTTAAACTTACCTGCTGGGGTGGTGCTCTTGTGGGCCAATTCAGTTTGCATGTCTGATGTAACACATTGGTGATCAAGAATGCATTTAAAATTCAAATTTACATCATCCAGCAATGCCAATGCCAATGAAATAACCATTTGTATTCTTATATAGTAACAATGATATGAGAAATCAGTTTAAAATAGTACTTCATCTCTATGACTATTGAGGAATATTTTGCAATCTATTGTTGGACAACACTGGAGAATTTAAACTTTTAGCATGGAAAATAAATGAAAAATTCTTAATTTAGTCCTATTAACTTCTTAGGATACTGCTAGAGCTTATGGGATTTCTGTGAATTATGTGAACAGGTTTTGATCTCTCTGAGTAGTAACACACTTGGGAAAAATATAGGGAAAGTAGAAATTGGAGACATATAACGATGCTACAAGGTGGAAATAATTTGAAAAAATTTCCTAAGGTTTTGGCTAAATTACTTAAACTAAGGTAATTTCTTTCCTGAAATGTCAAATAACTGTGACATGTTAAAATGATGTGCTTGGTTTTAGCCACTTTCAAGTGAAGTTCCAGGGCTCTAGCATCTGCTCATGTGCCAACACTGTGACTAATGCCTGCTGTTAGTGCTGCTGGGAAAAGATGTCATTCTTTGGGTATCTTTTCTTGGTAATTAACGAATATCTTCAAACTCACTGTCCATAGGGTGAAATTTTCCTCCCAAGTCTATTTCTCTACCTACAGCAAAGACCTAATTTATAATCATTGCATGATAGTGAAGATAACTATTCTATAATCCCAGAGCTTGCAGAGCCAATTAGCCGCTCAAAAGGGAAAGTTTAGATGTTTTTGTTTTTCAGTTTAGTAAATATAACACAGGTTCTTAAGTGACCCAATCACAATGGTAATTGATATAAACAATGTAATCTTATCCAAGGTCATCTAACATAGCTCAAACCAATCCACTTCTTTCTATCTCTACTGACTTCTTTTTTTTTTTTTAAGAGACAGGTTCTTGTTCTGTCACCCAGGCTGGAGTGCAGTGGCCAAACATAGCTCACTGCAGCCTGGGACTTGTAGGCTCAAGGGATCCTCCTGCCTCAGCCTCTTGACTAACTAGGACTACAGGTGCAGGCCACCATGCCAGGCTAATCTTTTTCTTATCCTTTTTTAGAGACCAGAGTGTCACTAATTTGCCCATGCTGGTCTCGTAGTCTCAAGCGAGTCTCCTGCCTCAGCCTCCTGATTTTCTGGGATTACAGGTGTGAGCCACTGTACCTGGCTTTGCTGACTGTTTCTTAACTCAGGTATGGTGAACAGATCTTAAGATGCTCCTATCACCCCAGCTATCTTAGGGAATTTCACATAGCAAGAAACTGCTAGTAGCTTCTGGAAGCTGAGGGTGGCCTCTGGCTAAGAGTCAGCAAAAACTGAAGTTCTTCATCCTGCAACCACAAAGAACTGAAGACTGCCAACCGTTGTGAAAATGGGGAAGAAATCCTTCCCTAGTGTAGCCTCCAAATGAGAACACAGCCCTAGCTGACACTTGATGGCAACCCTCTAAGACTCTAGGTCAGCTAAGCCATGTTTTAGACTCCTCACCCATAGAAGCAGATGTATGCTATTTAAAGCCACTACATTTGTGGTGTAACGAAAGCTAATACAACAGGTGTCTATCATCAAAGGCTGAATTACTGCCTCAGCTTCCTAACTGACCTCTTTGACTATAAATTTGGCTACTCCAATCCATTCTCTTCCCTGTAGTCATTGTTCCTTCTAGAACATAAATCTTATGTCACTGCCTTGAAATCCCCCAGTGACTGTACATACCTTTTGAAGACCCTTCATCATGTGTTTCCTATGTACCTCTCCTGCCCACTGCTCACTATTTTGCCCCTACCTCACATGATGCTTTAACCCACGAACAACTTCTTCAGTCTTTGCAAAAGTTCCATTTCATTTCCCAGTTGCCTTTCAATTCTCAATTTAGGCATGACTTTCTAAATTTTGCTTATAACCTTCTTCTATTTACTACTGTAAAACTGTATATTTAACATTTCATTTATCAAAGTATATTATAATTGACTATAGACTTGTGTCTCTCTCCTGTAGACTAAACACGTTTAGGGAGGGAAGTCACAACTTGTTTATCATTAAATTTCCATACATAACATAATAGCTAGCATTGTAGCAAGTAGTTAATAGCTCATGAATGAAAATTCTATTTGTTTCTAAACTAAAAGTGATGTATAAATCTCCACTGAACTGATTTATATTGCATCTTCCATTATATAGTTATGACTACTATCTTGTTTCTGTGGTTTGATTGGTCTTAAATTGGTGGTTCCTAAATTTGTCATATTTCAAGATCCATCATTATAGATGTTTGTTTAATATACAAATGTTTGTACCCATCTGATACTGTGTGAAGCTTTACAAAGGAGGACCCAGGAATCTGTTATTTTAA
The DNA here is from genome assembly GCA_008086735.1 of Cheirogaleus medius. Taxonomy (NCBI): domain Eukaryota; kingdom Metazoa; phylum Chordata; class Mammalia; order Primates; family Cheirogaleidae; genus Cheirogaleus; species Cheirogaleus medius. The sequence continues at coordinate 9,284,781 of VBSM01003169.1, read as the reverse complement.
CTCCTTGAAAGTCTATTGATTCAGTAAATTTGGAAACAGTGGTTTAAAATGAGTACATATAATTGACTACTGCACACCTGAGTCCTACCTATTGGCTTTAGTCTACCTGTAGAGCCAATTAAATCAAACCACATTAATTACTCTGTTGCTAGAATTATCCAGGACTAGTTCTGATTACTTGTCTGTGGTTCAGCAGTCTGTTTTCTGTTTTCCCCTGGGCCACTTTCCAGAACTTTTTTATTCATTCACATGTTGTTGACTACTTCTTGAACCCACCGCATTACTATTTTGGAGCTGGCCATAACTTGATGTTGTTGACTCATTCTTTCTCCCTTGCTACTAATACACCAAAATTAAACCTTAATTCAATGAAGCCTCTCACTTCCCAGAATGTAGCTTTCTAATTTATTTAATGTCCAGGTGTTCCTGAGTCACAAAACAGCAATTCCTGTGGGAGCATAGATGCTGGAACTATATAAAAAAACATTTATTGCATTTTAAGTAAATGCAAGATTTTTCTCACTTTCAATTATAGGTTCCTCTCAGGGAATTTAAATACGTAAGTAAAGTAGAGAGCTAAATATTCCCCATAGTTCTAGAGAATATAACAACAAATTCCTTGAGAGATAGAAAATTTACATGAATATTATTATTGTCATTTTCTTCACACTAAAATACTGTTCTATTCTAGCTGCAGAGTTGTGTTGGGTGGGCAGCAAGGAGCTACATAACCAATATAGATCTCAAGTCTTTAGGCAATTTCAAATACCAATTCTATGTCTTACTAACTGGGCCACTCTGGGCAGTGACTTAATTGCTCACAACCTTGATTTTCTCATCTGTTAAAATGGATATTGTAATAGGTTTTTTGGGGTTTTTTTTGGTGAAGAAGATAAGATTTAATATAAAAATCATTTAGGACAGTATCTGGGACACAGTAAGTGCTCAGTTACTATTGAACTAAAAAATGGAAGTGAAATGATGCTAAATCAATTTTGTTGGCAATTTTAAGCCAGCTCACACCAGCTTAAAAACAAGATAGAATTAATTAACTTGTTACCAGGAATTCAAAAGTGGAGTTGGGTCAGCACCAGTCATTGTTCAGGGATCTGGTATCTTTTCTCTCTTTTCTCTTGGTACTACCCTCTTTTTGTATGTAGATTTGTCTTTAGGATGGCTCCTATCATAATTCATTGAAAAATGACGACCAGCAAAAGTAAACAGAAATTTTTCAATACTCATTTAGGATGAAGAGGGAAAATGGTATCTCATCTCTCTTTTTAAAGGAATAATGTGGCATTTTTCCATAAAACTCTAGTATTCCTCTTTTCTGAAATTGGTACTAGCCTATTCCAGAAGAATAACCAATAGGTGGGATGATATTTTGCTAAGAAATCAGATTCTATTCCTGATGCGAAGTCAAATGCAAAAACTACACTGCTATTTCTCATCAGGGGAGAGAATATTAGGAAGCCAAACACAGTGTTCACTAAATTTTATTTTTCAATTATAAAATAAAGATGAATTAAATGATTAGTAACATTCTTTCTAGCTCTAATATTCTGTGGTTTTCTATCACTGAGCAGAGATTTTTAACCATTTTTCAGCCATGTGTTCTTTGGCAATCTGGTAAAGCCTATGGACACCTCAAATAATTACAAAGGGAATAGGCTATATCATGGTAATTAAAACACCAAATTATTATGTATAGTAACATTTGTGATTCTCCTGACATTACATAAAAATAAACACTGTAACTTTGAAGTAGTGATGAAAGTAAACAATAGCTTGAGATCTCTATTTGTTGTATCGGACATTGCTAATACTATAGATTTCGCCTACAATAATAACTGCAGAAAATTATAAATTTAAGCTAGAAATTAATAAAAATAAGGATGTATTTTTCCCCACCTTAATCCATGAACCTCCTGACTTCTATCCATGGACCTCTTGAGACTTCCTGGACTCGAGATTCAACAGTACTGTCATACTGCACTGTTTTAGGAAATCAAGAAAAATCTATGACTTCATGAAGGATTACAAAGCTTGGAAATTCAGTTGTAATTCCCTTAAAGCACTGACCACAGTTTTCTCAAAATCTAATTATGAAAATATGTGATGCACTTTGATAAATAGATTGCAAGCTTCTTATAGGAGAGAACCATGTCATCCATATCTTTCACTTACAGCATGATTCTTAAAACTGACCCTACAGCAAAATCACTTTGGGAGATTTAAAAAAAATGCAGATGTTTCCCCACTTACCCTAGACTTTTGTAATCAGAATGTCTGCACGGAGACCCAGAAATCTGTATTTCTAAAGCCTTCTGAGATTATTTAGATGCAGTTAGCTTTCACCAAGTTGATGATTCACATTAGGATGCCACTCTCACTTAGCACCTGGCATAATGCCTTGCACAGTTTACATCCTCGGTAAGTGGTTAGAGATTTAAATGAGAGAAACTAGAACATATAAGGGAAATTTACATTTAGAAACACCACCCAAAAAAATCTCAGTCAAGTATGACAAAAAAATGCCCTTAAAAATTTTCATTTCTTTCAATGTTTTTATTTATTTACTTATTTATTTTTTTCTGCTGTAGGCAGTTTATTTTATTTTCTTTATGTCAGCATATTATAGGGATACAAATGTTTAGATTACATATATTGACTTTACCCCACCCGAATTGGAGCTTTAAGTGTGTCAATGTTAATTTTTTATAACAAAATTACATTGAAGATATATTCTGTGTCTCTTACATAAGAACTCTTGATAAAAATTGTTCCTAGAATTCTGTGTCAGAGAAATTTTAATTTCTCTCACAAACCATTGTGATTTTTTTTATTATTATATGAATAATGTGAAATTCAGGAAGCATTGACCTGATTAACCAGAATTGACTGGAGGTAGTGAGAGACAAGAGGTGGCACTACTGTTTGGTAACATGTGCCAGGTGCATTACAAATGTCACTGTGTCAGGAGACATGGAAGAGTCGATCAAATATAATTATTTTGACCTTGGCACCAAACTATGCCCTGTTGGCTTTTTGGATCCAAATTTCAGGTATATGCAACCCTAATACCATTGTGGTTTTTAAACTTGGAGCTCTGGACCATAAGAGAATAATTTGTTGGGAAGACCCCTAACAGACTATGGGTTAACTATGTGCAGATTTATTTAAAAATCAATCTATGCCCATATGTTACAAATTAACTGTAGCTAAGCTATGTCCTTGTAGACATACTCTTTGTGCCAGTTGACTAACAAAAATACTCCTCATTCACCATGAATCCTTCTTCACAAAAGGATTAAAAAACTATTTTTACTGTTGATGGCTAGAGCCATTGACTTAGGTTTTATCTTCCTCTTTCTATTTTGCACCATTTGCTTTTGTCTGTTAGTTATGGAATATGCTGTTTCTCCTTTGCTGAGTTCCAGAACTCTCTAAATTCCTTTGCATTTTCTCATAGTTAATTATAGCTCAAAACTATGCCATAACGATTTCACTATCCTTGTTGCCCTTTTTTCCCCCTTGAACTCTGTACGTATGACATTTCTTTACTCTGTGTAGGGCCCTGTTTCCTTTTGTTCCTTTCTTTTTGCTTAAATTCTTGAAGTTATAATTTCACACTCTGCTACCTGGTTCATGTCAAACCGATCTTAGGCATATCTTCCTTTTAATAAATCCCATTTTCAAAGTTGTATAAATATCGGATGCTTATCCAATATTTAACAAAAAAATATCCACCAAGTATCACTTCTGCCAGGGAGCCTTCCTTGACATCCAAAGTACCGGTTAGGACTCCTCAGTCACAAACAAGAACAGCTATGTGTGACTAATTTAAGAACCACAGAATTTACCATTAGGAAAAATGTGTTGGAGGCTATGAAAGCAGAAGGATCAGCAACTATCTTGTAACAGAAACCATTTGCTTTGGCTGCTTCATGGGGATGAATAATGAATTCCAATTGCTTCTTCTATATTTGTGATACTTACAAGATGCTTGCTCTGGGAGAGAGCAGCTGATTAGCTGAGCTAAGCTAATACATCCATGCCCTGAATTAATTGGACTGTGAAAAGAAAGAATTTGAATCTTTTCATTTCTGTAGTATGAGTCAGGCATTTAAATTTACCACGCTACCAATACTCAGTGGAAAGATAATTCTTTAGAAGGACATCCAGGAGCTTTAGGAAGAGAGACTAAAGCAAGAGTCTTTAAAGTTACAAATTTCCACTTCTAATTTATTTATAATTTGTATTTTACAAATTGCAAAAGTACCTTCTAATTGTTCTGATGGTACTCTATGATTTCTCTATCATGGCACTTACCATGTTATACCACTTTCCTGCTCTCACTGGGTTCTAATTTGTGGAAGGACAAAGACCATGATTGTCTTGTTTATTATATCATGCATCCTCTGGACTTAGCACAGAGCTTGGTATATGTAATGAATAAATGCTGAATAAATAATTTTTGATGAATTTTATTAAAGTTATTTTGTTGCCGATTTCTTACTCTTCTGTGGCAATAGCAAAAAAATTACCTCTAATACACCAATTAGTAATGGAAATTTATTGATTCATATAACTGAAAAGTCCAGAGGTAAATCAAATTTCAGGTATTACCAAGGACTAGTTTCTCTGTTAGCCCAGCCTTCTGCATGGTCAACATTTCTCCATAATTGTTCTTCCACAATCTTGCAATGGTTTAAAATAGTTATCAGAATTATGGATGTCCTTCTTTTATGTCCAGTAGACAAAATGGATAGGTTTGGATCTAGAATTCCTGCAATAAACCTGAGGAAAATCATTGCTTTATTTAGTGGGTTTGGTCATTTGCCTACTTCTGAACTAAATCATTTGTTCAATAGGAGGCAATAAGTTTATTTTTAGCCTGTAATGAGGATTGGAGTCCATTTTTTGTGGTTCTACTTTACTTCCTAAAATAATTTGGGAAGTGGTTGGAAGGAAAGATTTCTGGGGAAGCCACCAACGGACATTTATATCACCAGTCAAGCTTTATGGCCAATAATAGCCATATATTTACTTTTGGGGGGGTATGATCCAATCCCATGTACTATTTGTTGTTCTACTTAGTATGCTATTCTTCCCTTTTAGAATCCTTAGCAAAGCTTTTAAATCTTGTTTCTTAGTTGAAGTGGGGGATGGGGGCTGGGGGAAAACAAAACAAGAAATACTTCTGTATAGTCAAGAAGACTTTTACTGTGGAACAATAGATCTTTTCTATTGTAGTTACTTGTTTTCCCCTTTCATTCTTCTTTGCCATGTCTGGCTGATGGAGATGGCAGGCAAACTTCTACTCCCATAAAAGGTTGTCTAGAGACACAGAAAAGTCTCTTATTCTTAGTGCTTTGTAAAAGCCTATACTCCTTTCCCTTAATTCCCACAACTACGATTTGGTTTTGCTGACACAATTATGGAGAGTGATGTACTAAGCCAGGAAAAGAAAGAGACAGATGAAATAGCTTTTCGCTGAATCCCCAGAAGCTTTTATATACTCCTCTTCAAGTAAGAAAAAAATCTAGAGGAAAGCTTTCTAGAGGATAGTCCAACAGCCCCATTTATTGAAATACCATAAAATGTATTGGTTTTTCAAGGGTTGTTAATGGAGTGCAGCATTTAACCAATCCACCATCTTACTCTCCTCTCCACTTGTTAGCATCCTATCTATTATCTGTCATTATTAAGGACCTGTGTATTTTCACAACACTAAGCTAGGCACTTTCCTATCATTGCTATTCTTTGAGAACATCTAGAAAGTAGAATAATTTCTTACCCAATAAAAGCATCATGTATGAGAAATATGGGATGTATGATATGTAAATATGGGATGTATAAATTACCCTAATTAAATGTAAGGTACTTGAAAGCCCAAGTTATGACTAAAGCAAGGTGTTGCAAATACTTTAGGTCTTTAGTATGAGTGATTTACCACCTCAAAAAAGTCCTCTAGTTTTTAGAATTCTCTAGTTGTGCAAAATGAAAATTTGGGGGAAGATAAATTCTTTCTTTTGCACCCTTTCTTTGTGCCAGCTACAGTGTAAATCCTGCCACAGCCCTAAAGATGCTTTTATCTAGTGGACTATTGTTAATGGATTTTTAAACTTGTTTTGCCCTAGAATCGATGTTTTACCAGATCTGAATTCCATTCCAGAGGTTAAAGAGTGAATTTTATCCTGCGATTTGTTTAGACATATTTTTTAACTTCTAAGTAAAGATCAAAACCACGTCAGAACTTTAAAATAGTCAATAAAATTCAGAAAGTGGCTCACAGTTAGCAGAATGCTGGATTTTTGGTCTGGGAGAAACTAAGAATTTACCAAAAGCCAATAACATTTTAGCCTAAAGAGGCTGATTTTCTGAGTAGAAACATGTATTTTCTTCATGCAAACAATGTTCCACATCTGTTTTCAGGCTTTAATTTTCTTTCCTATTCTTGTTTTCTTTTTTTTTCCCCGTTCTTTTTCTCTTTGGTTTTTTGTCCAAAAATCAATGATCCCTAAGGATTTGTCAATTGATTTCTCTCTTCCCTTAAGCAAGGAGCCCTTAATCAGATTTACTGTTTTTATTTTATTTTTTTTCTCTCTCTCTCTCTCTCATGCTTACTCTATCCTCCATGCAGACAGCAAGGTTTCTAAAACAATTGTCAGCTGGCAAGTATAGATGGTGATCATAATGCAATGAGTCTGTGAACATTCTCAGAAATCAGAGTGATTCCTGCTGAATAGCACCGGAGGAATGATTACATCCTGGAGATTAAAAGGAAATGCTTCTTAAGGCAACAAAATATCATCACAATGTATTTATTTCACTATGTATTCCTTTTTTTTTTTTTTTTTTTTTTTTGAGACAGAGTCTCACTTTGTTGCCCAGGCTAGAGTGCCGTGGTGTCAGCCTAGCTCACAGCAACCTCAAACTCCTGGGCTCAAGCGATTCTTCTGGCTCAGCCTCCCAAGTAGCTGGGACTAGAGGCATGCGCCACCATGGTCGGCTATCATCTCACTATGTATTCTTTTTAAATATATCACTAACATTGATGGCATCTGAGTGAAAATATCCTGTGAATTCCTGAAGGATGCTTCTGCCTTCATAAGGGCTCATTGGAAACTTTTTCAAGAGTTTATATATTTATAATTTAATACGAATAAGGAAGGTTCAATGTCAGGAGATATCATTCAGAAATGGTAAGAGATGGGGACATTGGGGATTGACTATTATATCTGCCAAACATTGTTATATTTTCTCTCAATTTCTTGATCTTTTCCCTATTATTTTCAGATATATTTTATGGGACTTTTTGATACCCCCTATTATAATACTGCTGTTTTGTGGTTGCCCATGGAAGGCATGGGATCAGTTCTCCCACCCAAAATTTTTTTTGATGTGGAAACTGAGGATGCCCTACATCTTCTAAGAGAGTAGGAATAGGTTCACATAAGGAGACTTTCTAGGGAGAACAGGGCAAACACCCAAGCCAGTCTGGGATGGCTTGAGCAAAAGGATGAATAATAGCTTCTGTCTTTATTGTGGTTAGAGTGTGGGGCTGTTGTGAGCATTCCTGTGCACTGTGCAGCCCAAAGTTTGTGTGGTTTGAACTTCCCATTGGCACCAAGACAGGGAGCGCCTGAGTCTTCTTACTGGCTTATCCAGATGTACTGAAGGAGGGAAGGGGCAGGGATGTGTCTTGAAGCTTTCCAGGTTCAAATGTGGGGTCAAAAATGGAGTGAGACTCTTTATTACAATTGTTCTAAATGAAAGTCTGTTTTCATCAATTAAAAAAAACCCTAAAAAATATTTGAGAAGTTAGTAGCCAAATATAATATGTGGATCTTGGTTGGATTTCTTTCTTTCTTTTTTAAAAAAATTTTTGACATGATTTCAGATTACAGAAAGGCTGATTAACAGGAAGCCAAGACTTTAGTTCACATCTTTCTTTCTTCCAGGAGTCCTTGGTTGAAGTTGTATATAAGAGCCAGAACCAGTACTTTCTGCTCTGATGTCTCTCTCTCTAGTGTCTACCTCGTAGGCTCTCCTTCTGCTTCACTGACAGGTGCTGCTTTCCCTCCTACTGTGGCTGCCTGTATTGCTACCCTGCTATGACCAATATCTTCCAAACCCCTGACCTCCATGGCTTTTGGGGCTTCTGTTTCTTGAAACGTGGTCAATTTATTTAGAGGGGTTCCCCATCAGCAGAACTGTTGAGCCTCTAGGTATATTTGTCTCCCCTTATATCTGAGCTTTCTCTTCTTCTTCATGGGGGTTGTAGGGCATGGGGAGTGTTACAGGAAGGTTCTGGGTGAGGTCCTAGGTAGCACCTCATATTAAACCTGGGATCACTCCTCTCTCTACATTCCATTGATTTGCTGTCCAATATCAGCCATTTTGCCAGACTGGTACTTTGTTTTCTTTTCTGAGCTCCTTCCCCCCTCCAACCTCCTTCCAGATGGGCTTCCATTGAGGGTCCTAGACCATTAGAGAGCTCTCTATCTACCTATACCTCATTTATGGACTGTAGGTGTCAAGTTTCTTACCCACAAGGCTCCTGGGCCCCAGGCAAATCAAGGATGTGACCGAACATTTATTTTCATGTCCCTGAACATTTTGTGACATAAAAGGGAGAAATTGTCAAAATAGATGAAAAGGGGAAAAGATAACCAAAGTAGTGGTATTATAGAAGTCAAGTGAAAATGTGTTTAAAAAGGGGTGATGAACTATTGATAGATGGACTAAAATGAGGCCAGAGAATTAATAAAACTTGGCAAAGTAGAGGTCTTGGCTAACCTTGAATATCAGCTTTTTGGTGAGTTTTAGGAATAAAACAGGAAGAGGGGAAGTGGAGATGATTGAATAAGAACAGTATTTCTAAAGAATTTTGCTGTGTGAGGAGGGCAGGAATGAAAGAGAGAGAGAGAGAGAGATATATATATATATAGAGAGAGGTCATTGCACTGCAAAGGTGATGGCTTTGAGTAGTAAAAATGAGATATGATTCATGACACAGGTGGAGGGGCTGGCCTAAGAGAGAAGCATGAACCATCCATTCATTGTAAAAGGAGGGAAGGTGGAAGAAATAGGAAAATCAGGACAGATGGCAGTTTTGTGCTAAGCACTAGAGGAATTCTCTCCTGATTACTTCCATTTTTGCAGTGAAATAAAAAGCAAGTCATTAGTGTATACTTACGCTTATGTGGTAGGTGTATAGTTTATGCCATCATTTGGGTTAAAGTCTTCCCAATTTTTCCCCTTTAAGGTCGGAATTCTGTGTATAAGAAACTACTTCCCATAATGTGAGGAAGATGCATTTGAGTCAGATGGGCTCAAATCAGAGATAGCACTTTAGCAACTCAATACCTGTAGTCATCCTGTAGTTTAAACATTTTAAAATTTATTTCTCATTATTTAAATATCAGAAAATGTTATGTTAAAATTAAATTTAATACTTCTCTTTTTAAAATGGGTTGCCTAGTAGCACTGGACTTGTATTCCTGCATGACAATAGTAGGATGAAGTTGAATAACACTGTCCTTTTAGACAGGCCACTCCAATATTCTCCAATCTCTGCCAACACTTCCATTATTACCATATCATTGGCTTGATTTATTCCTTTACATTATCTCCCTAGCTCCTGTAAAGGATTTGAAATTGAGGCACAGTCTTTGTATGCTACCACACCAGGGGCGATCATTCCTTCTGTAGCCTCTATGAATGGTGCCCCCTTACAATTGTGCCCTGTGAAGATCTGTGGCCCCCAAAATATTTGAAGTTCTTTTCTTGATGCCCACATTGAGTTAAACAGCTGAAGAGCACTCCTAATAGAATGCTTCTCCTACCTAAGTTTATTTCTATTTGATATGCTGCATCGTTCTTAAGAAAAGGTTCTGAGATGTTACTTTCCTTCAGAGCCTGTAATGGGATGAACTGTATCCCCCCCAAAAGATATGTTTGAGTCCTAACCCTGGGAATGTGATCTCACTTGGAAATAGGGTCTTTGCGGATATAATTAAGATGTAAGTTAAGACGAAGTCATACTGGATTAGGATGGGCCCTAAAATCCAATCATTAATATCCTTATAAAAAAGACATAGAGAAACAAGGACATCGATACACTTACAGGAAGAAGGCTGAGAGACTAGTAAAGGCTGAGATTTGAGAGTTGCAGACACACATTGCTGGCAACCACCAGAAACTAGCAAGAGGCAAAAAAGGATTCCTCCCTACCGTATTCAGAGTGAGCATTGCCCAATGACACATTCTTTGATTTCAGATTTCCAGTTTCCATTAACTGTAAAAATAAATATCTGTTTTTCAAGCCACATAATCTATGGCAATTTAAGACAGCCTTAGGAAACGAATACAGGACTCATATATGTAAAATTTTCTCCATTACTTTTCCCCTAAGATACCTTGGAAACTTTTAGCATTCAGTATTTATACTTTACCTTCATCTTCTTATTTGAAAGAGCTTTCATTTTTCAGGATTAAAGAAAGATCCTGCATTGAATTATGTTTTTTGCCTTTTATCAATGCTAAAGTCATTTAAACTCCCTAGGCAATCTGTGCTCACTTATTTTTCTCCAGTGTAATTAGTACATGTCTTTAGGTCCTACATTATATACCTGAAGTTTTTAAAAGTGTAAGGTTTCCTGCTGTGTTCTTTAACTTTTGGACCATAAGATGTATAATTATGTCATCCAATGATTGAGAGTAGAGCTTCATTGTTTTAGTATATTTAAGGAAGACTAGAAGTGATTGTAGTTATTATTTTTAGTGGATAAAGACCTGGACAATCAAGATTAGTTATTTGGTAAAAAACAAAAACAAGAAAATGTTGTCTAATAGCATTTCACCAAATGTAGAATTTATATTAGAAAAAAGATATTGTTCTACTTAGAGGAAAGAAATAAAAAGTGACATTCATAAAATGTTTATCAAAAATCTTTATGTGCAAAATTTATTTTGGTTCCAAACATCAAAAGTACCTAGTAGTAGCAATATTTTCTTTTAAATAGCTTGGAGTACCACTTATAAACACAGCGGTAAGATAAGATAAATAGTGAACATAAATGTTGTAATAGGCGACTTGCTCTAGGTGAAGAAAATAAGAGTCATAGAGAGAGGTCGTTTTCCAGTGAGCAGTGTATTCTTTTAATTTTTCATACATAACCATATATTCTTAGTCCAATCAGACAGTAAATAATGCAAAAACAAATGCATCAGACATCAGGCTTTGTGAATTTCAATTGCGTGATGAATTACATGAAAAAGATATGAACATTTTATTAATTTAACATTTTAGTAACTGGAAAATTAATTGCGAGATGAAAGTCTCTCTTTCAAATGAATGACTTCATTAAAACATTTAATAATCTCCATCTCATTGAAATATATTCCACTGTTAAAAATTTTCTGAATAATTAAACTGCTATAATGGTTGCAAAGCTAGATATTTTCTATTAGTTTTCTAAATAGATATATTAAATTAAATATTATAGTTTTAAGTATATAAATGTCTAACCCTAATGAAGAAATGATTTTCCAGAACCAAAGTCAGCTTTCTTAACAAAGGTAATCAAATCATAGATATATTATTTTTGGTAATAACATATACAGTTACTTTTCAGAGATGTGTTAATATTCAGTTTAAAGTAATAAATTGTTAGTATAGGACAAAGCTAAATTCTTTCATATTTAAAAACTATTAATATTTCTTTACTGTCATAGGGGAAATTTTTTTGAAGTACACATAGACTCTTTTTATTACTGATTTTCCATAGAGGAAGCAGCATCTGAAGAGCTATGGAGAAATATTTTCCTGCAGATAGGCTGGCTTGTTGTCATTAACAACCCTGATAATATCACCCTATCTAGATGTGAATCACTAATAATTATAATACATAATAACTAATTCTGTTTCCATGGTATGAGTGTATGAATTAGAACTAGCTAATTCCATTTAGCCAGTTCACTCTGAGTAATTGTGATGTCTTAGAACTTTAATATGCCATGAACACAAAGGCAATAGTCAATGAGAAATTGTTTAATTTATTTTTTTATTTATCAAATAACTTAATGCCTACTATGTTTCCAATGCCAATGATACAGCAGTGAGCAAGACCGGAAGCTTCATGATGCTTATAGTCTATGGGAAAATAAATGAATATATCTACATAAGAGATTTTCTTTTTCTAAGTTTTTATTGTATACATTAAGTGGACAGATGTAAAGTTTTGGCCAAGTCAAGAAGTTTTGTGCTCTTTGCTTGTATTGGATCTGGCAGGTTAATCATTTTGCCTTTGTTTTAAACATACATATGTATATTTTTTACAAAGTTATGCTAATAATTAATTCCTTCCCCATTGGCAAATATTGGGGATATTGGCAAAGATAGTACAGATATTGGCAAAGATAGTACAGTTTCGTATACTCTTCACCCAGTTTCCACTGGTGTTAACATTTTATATAAACATGGTGCATTTTCCAAAACAAAGAATTTTATATTAGTACATTATTATTAACTAAAATTCTGACTTTATTCGGATTTCACCAATTGTTTTACTCATCACCTGCACCAGGATTCAATCCAGGATTCCACATTGCATTTAGTAGTACATCAATTTTGTGATTCCTGTAGTTTTAAATCATGACTTTTGACTAACTAGAGATAATACAATTTTGCTGTTTTTCCTTTTTCCTATTCATTTTCTGTTTCCTATTCATATCAAAAAATTATTGTGGTTTAAAAGGATTCTTTATGTCTGCCAAAACAATAAATTTACAGCTCTGCTGATTTTTGTGAGGTAGGTTCTTTTCATTTAAATGCAAAATCAGAAAGAAAAATTTAGGAAGGGAGAATAAGACCATCAACTCTTCTAAAGTTCATGGGACAGTTCAACATCATGTCACCTAGTATAAGAAACTATTTTCCCATCAAAGGACTAACCAGGCCTAACCCTGCTTAGCTTCCAAGATCAGACGAGATCGGGCACATTCAGGGTGGTATGGCCATCAGAGAACATGAACAGAAACTTTTGAAAAGAAGATAGACTAATGGCCAACAAACATATGAAAAAATGCTCAACATCTCCAATCATCAGGGAATTGCAAATAAAACCACAATGAGATGTCACCTAACTCCTGTGAGAATGGCTTTTATCAAAAAGTCCCAAAACAACAAATGTTGGTGTGGATCCTGAGAGATAGGAACACTCATACACTGCTGGTGAGACTGAAAACTAGTACAATCTCTATGGAAAGCAGTATGGAGACATCTCAAAGAACTAAAAGTAGAACTACCATTTGATCCAGCAATCCCACTACTAGATATTTACCCATAGGAAAAGAAGACATTCTGTAAAAAAAAAACACCTGCACTCAAATGTTTATAGCAGCACAATTTACAATTGCAAAGATGTGGAAACAACCCAAGTGCCCATCAATACATGTGTGGATTAATAAAATGTGGCATATGTATACAATGGAGTACTACTCAGCCATTTAAAAATGGTGGAGTAATACCTCTTGTAATATCCCGATGGAGCTAGAGACCATTCTTCTATGTGAAGTATCACAAGAGTGGAAAAACAAACACCATATATACACACCATTTAATTGGAACTAATAGATCATCACCTATGTGCACATATGGAAATAACATTTATCAGAAATAAAGCAGGTGGGAGGGGAGAAGGAGGGGAGGGGTACAGTGCACACTATCTGGGGGATGGGCATGGTACAAAAGCAATTTATGTAACCAGATCATTTGTACACCCATAATATTCTGAATTTAAAAAGAAGAGCAGAACTGAAGTCTCCCTGAAGAAGAAGAATTTCCATGTGTGGATTGAAGCTTCAGCTTCTGCCTGACCATTTCCAGGCTTCCCTTCTTGATGGCCTGCCCTCTGGATTTTAGGTTGCCCCTACCCCTACAATCTTGTAAACCAATTTCTTCCAGTAAATCTGTCTGTCTGTGTATCTCTCTGGGTTCTCTTTACCTAGTGGTACCGTATTACAACCATAATTCTTTAAATTGGAAAGTCATTATTTCTCCATATCCTGTCTGTTCAGTGGATTTTTTTCAAGTTTTAATCTTTATTTGCCCATTTGTTCTCTAGATATTTCATGGTTTTATGTTTATTTTTAATCTTTGATGTATTTAGGGTTTATTCTGGCATAGCATAAAGATCCATATTTATCTTTCTCCAGATGAGTGCTCAATTGCTCAACACTGTTCATTACTGTCTTAAGCTGTTGTATGCATTTGGAAACATTTTTGGAGATTCTGTTTTTCTGTGCCACTCCATTCATTCATTCATCCAGTGTCATGCTATTTTAAATTCTGAGCTCTTATAATATATTATGATATCTTGTAGGGCTGTTCCCACCTTGTTGCTCTCCTTTTGTTCAGACTTTTCTTCTTACTCTTGCTTGTTAATTTTTTTCCATATAAACTTAAAGTTATATAGTTTCATTACAATGTACTGGTGTTTTTATTGGAATTATGTTAAATTTATAAATTTAAGGAGAGTTTGTGTCATTATGAGGTTAAGTTTTCCTAATTACAAATATGAAAAATCTTGCCACTTATTGAAATCTAATTTGCTGAACTTTTAGTTTTTCTCATGTAGGTTTTATATATTTCTTGTTATGTTCACTTCTAGGTATTTTGTCATTTTGCTGCTAATATAATTGCAATCTTGTTTCCTTTATAGCTTTGCTTCCTAATAGTTATTCTTTGTATATATTGGAGGCAATTGCTTTCTGATGTTAATTTAATACCCAGCTATGAAACAAAATTTGTAGAATTTGTATAATTAATTCTCTTCAGTTCCAGGTACACAAAAATTTCAGCTGCAAGTAGATAGTTTAATCTCTTCTATTTTTAATCTTTTAATATATTTAATTTTCTTCTTTTATATCGATACATTATCTAATGTCTCTAGTAATGTTTTATTACAGTGCTGTCAGAGAATCTGTTTGCCTTATTAATATCTTCAGTTTAAATGCCTCTAGTTTTCCCATTTAATATAATGCTGGCCTGCTGTTATAATAAAGTATCTGTCAGTTCTTATTTGATAGAAAATTTTTTTTAAAGATAAAAAATAAGTATTAAGCCTTTGTCAAGTGCTTCTTCAGAGTCTATGGAGTTGATCATACATTTTTTCCACATGTATTAAAAAAAGATGAATTTTCTTAATAGTTTTTATATTGTTAAATATTCTCTTCGAATACTTGGAACAAACTCTACTTGGTTACGAAGTAGTAGACTTTCAATAGTCTGTACAATTATTTTGCATCAATATTCAAAAGTGAGATTCAACTCCATATTTCTTTTAAAATCAGGTTTATTTTTAGAGTTACAATTGATTCAGGTGATATATTTTGTTGTTGTACCAATTATTCTCTACCACATCCACATGAAGGGTTATAATTCCTCATTCCATTGACATCAGTTTTGCCCTTGTCATGTGCTTTGACCATATGGACGGTTGTGACATATGCTACTCATGGACATAAGATTTACGAACCACCAGCCTTTTCCCTCTGTCATGAGGCCAACATGTTTGAGATAGGTGCTGCTCCTTCAACCTGAGTCCCCAAGTGGAAAACAAAACAAAATGAAACAAAATGTGGAACATACAAGCAAGCAGGTCTCCCAGGACATGAAATATGAATGAGAAATACATCTTCATTCTTATAAACCAATGAGATATGGGGGCATTTGTTACTGTAGCAGCATACCCTTCTTAAGATTATTCCTAGGCATTTAATTGTTTTTGCTAGTATTAGTATTTTAATTGCAGTCATTTCTTTTGTTATTTATTCCTAATAGTTGTTCTATGTATATTTAAAGGAAATTGATTTCTGATACAGATCAGGGAAAAAATAGAAAGTTTCCTTCTTTCCTTGTGATCCTGAATAGATTAAATTGCATGGTAATTTTCTAGTGAAGCTATTTGGGACTTACATTTTTTATGGAGGCTGAAGTATCTCTTTGATAGTTTTAAAAATTATTTTGGGGGAAATTTTCTTTTTAGACTTTCTATCTTTTATTATCAGTTTTAGTAAGCCATATTTTGTCAGAAAATTATCCATTTATTTCAGATTTTTATATTTCCTGATAAAAAGTAATTCAAATTTGTCACTTATTTAAACAATTTCCTCTTTATTTTGTTTTAAACTTTTAAAAATCTATTTCATTAGCACAACTAAATGTGTGAATGATTTAAAATTAGCATCAAAATTTTAAATTTCAATATTTAAATATAAAATAAACATCAGTATTTAATTGGGTCAAAATGTAGTTAAATTCTATTTTTAATAGATACATATAAGAAATACATTCTCCAAGTGTTAAAATAGATCATCATTTATTTTGTTAAGATGCATGCCTCAGTCTTGCTTGATTCCTATCTTTTCTATCCATTACAAAACCCCTACCTTGAAAAAAGTAGAGAAAACCTCATTAAAAAAATTGAAGTTGGTTATATGTGAGGAATACGACAAAATCTCTTTTATTATCATTGTAGAAAAACAGATATAGCAATAACAGTCAAATCAAAGATCAGTTTGGAGCTGGACTAGCAGGTTTAGCAATAAAGAAATATTGATTAACCATCCACATTTTAATCAATAACTTACAGCATGACAGAAACTGTGCTACTAAACTTTGTGGCTGGCAAAAAGCTAGGTTAGATAACTAATATGATGGATGGCAAAATAAAGATTCAAAATGGTCCTGATGGTTTAGAATACAAGGCTGAGACAAACAAAATGAAATTTAATGGGATGAAGGTAAACATCAGTATTTTGTTATAGAAACGAATCATCGCAGCACGGAATGGGGCTGAACATTCATACATAATGCAGTCACAGGAATGTGACTGTACGTTTTAGTGCACTGTCCCCTCAGTTTGAGCCAATAATATTTTGTTGGTTTATGCCTATTTAAGAATTAGCCTTATCTCAGTTTGGACTAATGAGAAATCAAGGAACAGATCATAAGAAGTGCATATCTGACTATTTGTGCTGGACAGACTCTTTTGGGATTACTGTATTCAGTTTTGAGCTATATTTTAAGAGGGAGACTTACAACTGGAATTTGTCAAATAGCCATTTGGATTGTAAAGCTGATGAGGTCTGAAACCATTATCATGAGAGGTAGTTTTAGAGGCATCTGCAGTTTTGAGTGTGAAGAATAAAAGACCAAAGTGAATTTCTCTTCCAGTAAATTTTCCATGAATCTCTGGGTTTGCCCAAGGGCCCTCTTCTGTGCCTATCCCATTTACTGTACATCCATTTACTCATTCCAATAGGAATTGAATAGAATGTCTGTTATATGCAGGAGCTGTTCTACATGCAGGGCACATAGCACTGAAGAAAACAGACAAGATTCTTGCTTTCATAGAACTGACTCTCTGTGGGGGTCACAGACAGTAAACAAGTACACACATTAGCGGTAAGTGCTTTAAGAATGTAGAACAGTGCATGGTAATAAAGAGTAACTAAGTGCTTTTTTATATCTTGGTTATGGAAGACCTCTCTGAGGAAGTGCCATATAAAATAAAATGAATTACAGGAAGGAATCAGCCAAGGTGGTAGAATTACCACCTTCCTTGCAGAGAGATTCACGAGGGCAAAGGTCTTCTGAGGCAGGAACGTGCTTGGCTTGTGGCAGGAACAAGGGATGGACTGGAAGGAGAAAAACATAAGCAAGGCTATTTCTTATAGAAAGGTTAAGCTGTAGTAATGAGTTTGAGTTTTATTCAAAGTACATGAGAGGTTTATGAAAGTTTTAAACAGGAAAATCCCATGATGAGATTTGTAAGCTGCTATGAGATATATTGATTATATAGGGAAGTATGGAAGAAAGGAAACACTTAGGAAGCATGTTCTTTCAGCACTCCCATATTATGTAGGCATTATTTGCTTATATATAGTCATTCCCCACTAAGCTGTAGCTTTCTCAAGAGCAAGAATCACATCTTATTTATTTTTGTGTCTCTGGCAGCCAGAAGAGTACTTGAAACCCAGAAGATATTCAATAAATTCTTTCTTGAAGATTACAGCTTTATTCTGTCTGATCTCTTAAATGGGAGAACTAATATTTGAAAGCTGATGATGTTTATTTCTGCCATAGGGAATGGAAGCAAAGAAAGCTGGTCTGTAACAACAGCAGAATGAAGACATACAAAAAAAAGCAAAGATGTGAGACTGAGGTAAAGGGTTTCTTTGTCTGCTATGGAACTCCATTCTTTGGTTCCAGTTTATTCCTGACTGTATTCTGACTTCGGGTGTCATGAGACAATACCTGAATCCTTATAATAAACTATATTTTCTTCTTTTTGTGTTTCCTTGATTGGTGTTGATTTCTGTTACTTGCAAAGAAGAATCCTGGGATTAATTCTCAATTTCTATTTATTGCTGAGTGATATAAGTTACTTAACTTCATTAAGTTTCTAGTTTCATTCTCCTTAAAATATATTTGATATTATTGTAATTACCTGGTGATGATACAAATGCAGATAATGCAATTAGTATTGGGTCCTTCTCCTTTGTCTAGTTCCCATTTATCATGGCCACTCCCATGCAAAGGGTAACCATGATGGAGATTTGAATGGAAGCAAAAGGCCAGGTGAATAAGAGCCAGGCTAGCCCATTTGAGGATGAGAGTGAAAGAAAGGTGAGTCCCCAAGTCCCTAGCATTTTCTCAGCCTAGTAACCCTATATCTAATTGACAAAAATGATGCTGAAAGATTCTTAAAACTGCTGCTTATGACTTAGAAGTCCAAGCCAACTGTAGGGCCCAGAATTATCAGACTCATGGAGATATTTAAGCCAGACTTAACAACTGTCACCAGGTGACATGAAGCTATAGTTGGGACCAGAATGGCTACATCTTGTATCTTGATCCATTTCTTCTTGAAATCTTGTGTAGGCTAAACCCAATAATTTAATTTGTAATAATGTAACTTCATATATTAGGCAGTTGAAATTTTTATACATTAGTTATTACATATTATAGTGGGACTTTACTATAATAAAACCTATCAATAAATGATTAAGAAAATTAAATGAGGTTACATGTGTAAAGTTCTTGATATAGGACATTGCACACCTAATAAGTGTAAATCATTATTATTTTCAAAATTGTAGTTATTACAATCAAAGGATGAGCATATAAAGCAGTTGAAACTCCATATGGTTAATACAAATACTTCTTATATAGTTAGGGAATAGGGTTAATAGATATGGCTGAACTGATAATTTATGAATTTTATTTAAGTTAATTTTTATTCCTCCATCCAGACCAATTGTGTGTTGGATATATGTTTAATATCTTCAAAAGAGGAATTGGCAGTGGGTTTGCTCTGTTGGCACTACTGCTCATACATATGCTCTATCTATGCTTAGAGATGGTATTATTTTTATTTTCCTGTTATCACACTGATATCTTTTATAAGAGCAAACATTTCAAAATATGAACATTTGGGATTTAGTTTATTCATTTTAAAGCACCCATATTTTCAACTTGTATTCATTTCCCTTGATAGATAAAGTCTGTAGACTCTATGCTACTTAGGATTTGTAAAGCAATTATTAAAAGTCTTTGATATTTATAAAAGTTCAGAAGCTTTCAGAGTGATTAATTATTGATTACCCAAATGAATCAACCTATCAGGCCATAATAAATATTTAATAATTTTTGGAATGAAGTGATGCATTCTTGAAGATTTTTTATTATATTGTTCTTCTGGTATTTAAAATTTCTAGTGTGCTGTATTGCAATCAGATGTAATCTTCTTTTAGTGAATAGAATTTTTTGTTCCTTATATCATGTTTAATTTTTTATTTTAAGTAAACCAAGCACATAATGTAGTTAATAACCACACAGTTCTCATTCAAATATAGATAGCTTTAAATTTATCTTTTTTTGTGTGTGTGTGTCTGATGTTCTGTATTAACAAGTAAAAGATTCCTGCTTTACAAAAAACCATATTTAGATGTTTGCACTGTTCTGATTAGGTATGTCAATCAGTACAAAGTTACTTCTCAAAAAATAATTAATCTAGATTAATATTTGTAAAAAAATTGTTAAACTCAAACAAATAAGCACATTGACCTGTGTCCATGAAATCAATGACCTCCTTAAACAAATTACTAGTCAATCATGAAAAATACCAACCTATTCAACAATGAAAGTGTTTACACCAGCAACTGCATTCAAACAATGAGATACATAGGATATATTCTTTGTTTAAATATGTTCAAGAGTCTTTAGAGAATATAGTCATGTTAACAGCATCATCCAGTCATTCATTTATTCATTCAACAAGTAAATATTATGTAAATACTCTGTGCATTATGATAGATTCTGAGGATGTAACAGTAAAAAGGACAGACATGGTTCTTACCTCACAGAGCGTGCAGTGTGAGAGATAAATGCAAGGCCAATTATATAAAAGTGCTATGACAATGAAAACAGCCAGAACTAAGGTTACATTCAGTGAATGCAATGAATCCTGTGTGTATGTGTGTGTGTGTGTGTGTGTGTGTGTGTGTGTGGCAGGGGTGCTAGGAGGATAAGTAGGCATTTGTAAAGTGAAGAAGGAGGAAGAACAATTGAAACTGAAGGAAGGGCCCATGTAAATTCTCAGGGTTTTAAGGTAATCGGTAACAAAGAGAAGAATGAAGGAGGATAAGAAAAAATTGTTCTTCTGGTGTTTAAAATTTCTAGTGTGCTGTATTGCAATGATGTGTAATCTTCTTTTAGTGAATAGAATTTTGTTTCTTATATCATGTTTAATTTTTTATTTTAAATAAACCAAGCACATAATGTAGTTAATAATCACACATTTCTCATTCAAATATAGATAGCTTTGTTTGGGTTTTATAACTATGTTTACAATAAACATAGTATAATGTTTTAAATAAACAATGATTAAATAAATAAATTAAATAGTTAAATAAAGGTATAAGAGCAAGTGATGGAATAAGAAATATAGGAAAGATGCAAACAATTAAAAAAGAATGAGGGGAAAACATAAAATTATAATATTAAAATATTTTAATTTTTTATTTAAATTTTAATATCATACAATATAATATTAAAAATCAGAACATTAAGGAATTGTTTAAAAGGTAAGCATGAGGATCAAAGATAAGGATTGGATAGTGTGTTTCTACAGATGTTGCTGAATATTACTTTTAAAAAGTTTCCATTGCAGTATAGGTTTAGGAAAAATTGAACAGGACTTCTCAGAGCTTTTGACATTGTAAATGTCACAAAAAGCATTCATGATTCTCACAGAAAGTAATGTGATATGTAGCTTTCCTCCAAATTTCTTGACCATAAATGCTCTTTTATCTTACTAGTATCTTCAGGGATCATGCTTCTCAGAAACATAATGGGAAATATGTTAACAGAGTTGTACCAAGAAAAAAAGGGGGAGAGAAGAATAAAAAACTTGCCTGAATTTGTTTTGCCTGAAAACATCTACACTTACATAGGTTCTCCTTGCAAACCCATTTCTGTGCCAGTCACTTCTCTCTCTATCCAGTATTCATTCTGCCATGATTTATTTTAATTTTCAAACATAACCACCATGACCTCCTGTATGTATGCATATCTATATATGTATATGTACACACATACATTCATACATATGTATACACACACATACATGCATAAGTAGAGATATATAATTTGTTTTTAAAAATCATTTTCTAGTTTTAAAAATAAATAGTACCCACAAATCTAAGGTATTCAACAATTTTTATAGTGCTTAAGAGTAGTATATGACATAAAAGGTAGTAATAAAAACTTCCTATGGTTTAAGATTTAAAAGTGAAAAAAATTATAACAATAGGAAAAAATGTAATGTGGGAAATGCTATAGAAATAGTCTCCCAGTCTTCAAACATATCACAGCACAGAAACTCTTAAGGGATCAATAACCAGGGTGTTTATGCATGCCATATGGAAATATTTCCTCTGCAGTGTGCCTGCATTGCTATTTAAATGGAGAATAAATGTTATGTTAGCAATATTTTTATATAGCCCAGAGTTTTAATTTTTTTATTTTTTCTCCATTGCATCTGGATGATAAATAAATGATAAAATTCAGCTAAAGAAGTAGTTATTTATATAATAAAATGATTAAATATGAAACATTTGTAATTTTATTTTGAAAGAATCAGCAGCATTTCTTTTTCAAAAATAATAAGTTCTATTAGTAGGTGAATATGATCTCTAAAAACAGTAAGAAACTCTAAAAACTGTTAGTCTATAACTTGAAGCCAAATGTTGGACATTACAATGAACCTTATATATTAAAGTGCTAATTCAAATAGGAAAATTCAGTAACTTTGGAAAGTCTAAAGCTGTTGTTTATGGTTGTATTTCCAGAGGATCTGGATAATGTACCAATTCCTTTAAAATTTTTATCTACCAAATAAGAGTAAAGATGAAAATTTTCTTAACATTTTTTATGTTTTATATTATAAAGCATTACATATTATAAGGCAGTACTTCATAATCAAAGGAAAATTGGGGAATGGAAAATTATAGAAAGATTATGAAAATTGTACATAATTCAATCACCCAGTACTAAGCACTCTTAACATTGACTGTATTTGTCTACATATGGATTGTCTATGTATTTCTCTATTTATAAATTGTTATAGATTTACACAGTTTTACTTTTCAACATAGGATCATACAGTATATATTCCAAGCCATATATTTTTAATGGCTTTTCCTCAACTACACTCTAGGGATATTCTCTTGTCTACTCAGACATAGGTCTTAGAGGCGATTATGTGGTACCCATGGCCTACTTCCTTCCTGAGCTCTAACAACCCTTTGGTGTTATCTGCCAATATCACTCCCCCTGGGTATTGTTATTGCACACTAGCATTGTTTTCTCAATAAACCCTACTTCCTTTTCCATGGAGCCCCAACAGAGCTGATCTCTCTGGATCTCCCAAAGCATGAACATCATGAACATCCTTTTATACTCTGGACAGGAGGGAAGAGAATACCTCTCTCTAAGCCCCTAAAATTATATTTTCCTCAGTGTACTAAAACTGTGATGTTTGTGCCCCAATGTTAAGCAGATATTTTTTCCTTTTAAAAAGGTTTTATTGTTTACTTATAATTGTGGGCAACTTCTTCCTTCCATGAAACAAAGGAGTAGGGCAGGGGTACATCTAATTGACAATTTTTGTTCTGTATTAACAAAGACTTTTTGGCCAAATTTTAATCAGGCTTCTGAACCCTATCCCAATTTTAGCAAAGAACACTGCTAAGTCAGTTTATCAAGAACCTCTTATCCTGTATATCTTATCAGGTTCTTCATTCTCTACTATCCCTCAAGTGATGTTTGATCACCCTGGCCTGTCTTCAGCAAGAATCCTATTAAGTTGCTTTAGCCAGAATCTTCCTTACTCTTATTGTGTCTCTCAGTAATTTTTCATCCACTGACTCTCACTTTGCTCCTTGCCTATACATTTCCACTTGTACATGCTATGTTTGGAGTTGAGCCAAATTTCTCTCTCACAATGTGAGACCCTGTTGCAGTGGTCCTTATACCTACCATGACTGTCCTGAAAAAAGTTTCCTTTATTGTGCTTCAATAAGTATCAATTAATAATTTCTTTTTAAACAGTATCCATAATGACTTCTCCCCTCACACCACTAAAACATTGTGATTGGTCCATACTAGTGACTCTTTGTTATTACTTTAAGTGTAAAGATCCTCTCAGTATAATCCTCAATTCTTTATGTATTTAGATTACTGCAGAAACTTGCCACCATTTTGCCAGACATACCCATACAAATCTGAATCCCTGCAGAAGATGCAGCTCAAGTGCATCCTATAAAAACTCCTCTGCATCTTATCCCCCTCCAGATTTATTGAGGTATAATTGACAAATAAACATTATATATACTTAAAGTACATAAGGTGGTGTTTGTTATATGTATACCTTCTGAAATGAGTCCCCCAATCAAGCTAATTAACCTATCCATCACTTCATATATTTACTTTTTCTGTCTGGTGAGAACTATTAAGATTTACTTTCTTAGCAAATTTCAAGTATGTAATACATTATCATTAACTAGTCACCATGCTGTACATTAGGTCTCCAAAACTTATTTATCTAATAAATGACAATTTGTATCCTTCGTCCAGTAGTCCCCATACTCCTCCCCCTGCCCAGCCCTTGCCAACTACCATTCTATTCTCTGCTTCTATGAGTTTAACTTTTTTTAGAATCCACATATAAGTGTGATCACACAGTATTTATCTTTCTGTATTGGGCTCATTTCACTTAGCATGATGTCTTCTAGGTTCATCTATGTTGTGGCAAATGTTAGGATTTGCTTCTTTTTAAAGACTGAACAATATTCCTTTGTGTATATATTGAATATATCATATTGTCTTTATCCATTCATCTGTCAAGGGAGTTTTAGGTTGTTTCTATATCTTGGCTATTGTGAATAATGCTGCAATGAACATGGGGCTGCAGACATCTCTTCAAGATACAAATTTCATTTTCTTTGGATATATAACCAGAGGTGGGATTGTTGGGTCAAGTGATAGTTCAATTTTTAGTTTTTCTGAGGAATCTCCATATTGTTTTCCACAATGGCTGTACCAATATACAATTCCACCAACAGCGTACAAAGGTTGCCTTTTTAACCTAACAATGTGTTTTAGAGAACCTGCCTGTTTTTGTTATGAGTCTTTTGCCAAATATAATATTGCAAATGATATTTTTGCACGTTAGTTCCCACCTGTCTGAGTGCTACTATAGGAAAAAAATTTAAAAGTGAAATTGCTTCAACAAAAGTTATATGTACTTTGGAATATTAGAACATGTTCTTATATTATTAAAATGTTTGTTTCTTTCTCAGTTTGATTTAACACATATTTATTGAACACTTTATATGTGCCCAGCATTGATACAGGCAATGGCAATAATATCTGTGAACAAATGGATGTGATTCCCATTCTCACTGTGCTTTTTCACACTGGTGGGGATGCTTGTAGTCTAGGGAGGAACTATTTGTTCCTGTAGATTACTAAATTTTTAAGGTTTATTGAGATTTGAACAGTTTTCTTAGTTATTTGGCTATATTCATATATTAGAAATTATATCAACCAGGATACTTAGCTGCAGGTTGACTTAATTTAAGAATGAAAAATATTAATAGTATAATTCTTTGGGAACTTATGCTATCATATCTCTGGAATGAATTCCTAAAATGGAATTGAGAAATCAGAGTACATATATTTCAAATTTAACAGATATATCCAAATTTTTCCTCTAAAAATGCTGCAGAAATTTATAATCCCCCAAATCCCTGTGAATACTGGACATTAGTAATAGTTTTAATCTTACCAAACCAACAGCTGAAATTATAACTCATTTTTGTTTTAATGTGCATTTATTTAATTATGACTGAGACTGAGTATAGTTCACATGTTTATTGATTATTATTGTATTTGTTCTTTAAACCATTTATAATGTCATTTGCAATTTAAACTTTAAATGGAGTATTTTATTAATTGATAAGAGCATTTTTATTGCTTTCCACAGAGGTTGTACGAGTTTGCAGTCCCATTAGCAGTGTATAAGTGTTCCTATCTCTCTGCATCTGTGCCAACATTTATTGTTTTGGGACTTTTTGATAAAGGCCATTCTCACTGAGGATAAGAGAGATCACATTGTGGTTTTGACTTGCATTTCCCTGATGATTAGAGATGTTGAGCATTTTTTCATATGTTTGTTGGCCATTAGTCTATCTTCTTTTCAAAAGTTTCTGTTCATGTCCTTTGCCCACTTTTTGATAGGATTGTTTGATTTTTTCTTGCTGATTTTCCTGAGTTCTATATAGATTCTAGTTATCAGTCCTTTATTGGATGTGTAGCATGTGAATATTTTCTTCCATTCTGTAGGTTGTCTATTTGTTCTGATGAGACCGTGTTTCCCTGAAAATAAGACCTACCCATAAAATAAGCCCTAGCAGGATTTCTAAGCATTTGCACAATATAAGCCCTACCCTGAAAATAAGACCTAGTGATGGGCATGGCTACGCAGCATATCTGCACAACCTATGCATTTTGTCACAGAGCGGTAAAGAAGACAAGCAGCTCATCTCATCTGCCCCATGAGAGCTCTATTGCTCAACATGAGAGATTGGGGACAATGGTTCTAAAGAAAATAGAGTCGCAAGAAATTCAGGATGGAATTCGAGGTTTGGAGAGTTATGATGATCCAGAAGAAGACAACTTACTATATTTGAATAAATGTAGATTGTTGTACCATACTTAAAAAAAATAACACATCCCCTGAAAATAAGCCCTAGGGTGTCTTCTTAAGGAAAAATATATATAAGACCCTGTCTTATTTTCGGGGAAACATGGTAGTTTCTTTGGCTGTGCAGAAACTTTTTAATTTGATCAGGTCCCATTTATTTATTTTTGTTGTTGGTGTGATTGCCTTTGGGGTCTTCTTCATAAATTCTTTCCCTAGGCCAGAATGTCTATAAGAGATTTTCCTGCATTTTTTTCTGGAATTCACGCCTTAGGTTTAAGTCTGTTAGCCACCATGAGTTGATTTTTGTGAGAGGTGAGAGGTGCAGATCTTGTTCCAGTCTTTTACATGTGGCTATCTGATTTTCCAAGCCCCATTTATTGAATAAGGATTCTTTTCCCCAGTGTATGTTTTTGTCTGCTCTGTCAAAGATTAGATGGCTATATGAGGATTGTTTTATATCTGGGTTCTCAGTTCTGTTCCATTGGTCTATGTCTCTGTTCTTATGCCAGTTATATGCTGTTTTCATTATTATAGCCTTGTAGTATAGCTTGAAGTCTGGTAAATTGATGCCTCCCAATTTGTTCTTTTTGCATAAGATTGCTTTTGCTATATGGGGTCTTCTCTGGTTCCATAAGAAGCATAGAATTGTTTTTTCTAGATCTGTAAAAAATGATATTGGTACTTTAATAAGGATTACATTGAATCTATAGATCACATTGGGTAGTATAGACATTTTAACAATGTTGATTCTATTGACTCATGAGTATGGTGTGGTTTTCCACCTGTTTATGACCTCTGCTATTACCCTCCTCAAGTGTTTCATAGTTCTCCCTGTAGAGGTCTTTCACCTCCTTAGCTAAATACATTCTTAGGTATTTTATTTTCTTTGTTGCTATTGTGAAGGGTATTGAACATGCATCTTCTCAGACCAGAGTGGAATAAAATTAGAAATCAACTCTAACAGAAGTTCTCATAGCTATACAAAGTCATAGATACTAAAAATCCTTCTGCTGAAAGATTATTGGCTTAAAGAGGATTAAGATGGAAATCAAAAGATTCTTTGAACTAAATGATAAAGGAGATACAAGTTATCAGAATCTGTGGGACACAGCTAAAGCAGTCTTGAGAGGAAAATTTATATCCATAAATGCCTACATCCAAAAGACAGAAATATCACAAATGAACAATCTAATGAATCATCCCAAAGAACTGGAAAAGGGTGAGTAAACAAACCTCAAACTCAGCAGAATAAAAGAAGTAACAAAGATCAGAGCAGAACTAAATGAAATCAATAACAAAAAAACTGTACAGAAG
Source organism: Cheirogaleus medius (assembly GCA_008086735.1). NCBI lineage: Eukaryota > Metazoa > Chordata > Mammalia > Primates > Cheirogaleidae > Cheirogaleus > Cheirogaleus medius. Next base: position 9,257,122 of record VBSM01003169.1, on the reverse strand, counting down.
ATTAATAAAACAAAAAGTTGGTTCTTTGAAAAAAGAATTGACATGCCTCTTGCCAGATTAACAAGAAGCAGAAAGGAACAGGCTCTAATAAGCTCAATGATGAATGAAAAAAGGAGAAATTACAACTGATGCCAAGTAAATACAAACTATCATCTATGAATACTATAAAAGCCTCTATGAACATAAACTTGGAAACATGAAGAAAATGGACAAATATTTAGAAACACACAGACTCCCTAGGCTCAATCAGGAAGAAATAGAATTTCTAAACAGACCAATGTCAAGTACCAAAATTGAAGTAGCAATAAGAAACTTTCCTAAAAAGAAAAGTCACAGACTAGATGGTTTCACACCCAAATTTTATCAGACCTACAAAGAACTGGTACCTATCCTACAGAAATTATTCCACAACATTGATAAGGAAGGAATCCTCCCTAACATGTTTTATGAAGCCAATATCACCCTGATACCAAAACCAAGAAAGGACGCAACACACACACACAAAAGAAAGCTACAGACTAATGTCCCTTATGAATATAGATGCAAAAATTCTCAGCAAAATCTTAGCAAACCGAATTCAGGTGCTTATCAAAAAAATAATTCATAGTGACCAAGTGGCCTCATCCCAGAGATGTAGGGATGGTTCAACGTACACAAATCTATAAATGTATTTCACCACATAAGTGGTGAAACAAAGAAGTAAAAACAAAAGACTATATGATCCTCCCAATAGATGCAGAAAAAACATTTGACAAAATTCAGCACCCTTTTATTACAAGAACACTGAACAAAATAGGCATTGATGGAACTTACCTAAAAAGGATAAAAGCCATATATGACAAACCCACAGCCAAACATTGTACTGAATGGGGAAATATTGAAAGCATTCTCACTTAGAACTAGAACCAGTCTATCACCACTTCAATTCAACATAGTGCTAGAAGTCCTTGCCGGGGCAATCAGAGAAGGGAAGGAAATCAAGGGCATCCAAATTGGGGCAGAAGAGGTCAAACTATCTCTCTTTGCTGACAATATGATCTTACACCTAGAAAACCCCAAAGATTCTGCCATGAGACTACTGGAATTGATAAACAAATTCAGCAGTCTCAGGTTACAAAATCAATGTACAGACATTAGTAGCATTCCTATATGCCAGCAACAGTCAAACTGAGAGCCATATAAAAGACTCACTATGCTTCATAATAGCAACAAAGAAAAGAAAATGCTTTTCTTAGATTTTTCTTTCCTGGTCTTTTAAAAATATTTAACAGTAGAGGTATAAGACAAATAGGACTAGATTTGGGATGTTAGCTAATACCATGAATCCAATGAGGCACCTGCTTAACCACATTTTAATACATTCTTTAAGACTAGAGTAATTCTTATACCACATATGTGGTTCAGCAAGGGAAGAGAGTTAATCAGAAATTAGTTTCAGTACTCTAACTAAAGGGTGAATGTTAGTGTATAAACTCAGGTGAAATAAATACCACATTTATTTATTTCTCTAAGTTAAATTATATTACACTCTGAGTTCTTATGGCATTTTGGGATTTACATCATTATCATAATCCATGTCTTCCTCGTTCCCTCACTGAAGGTTACAATACAATCTGGGTTATCAGACAATATAGGATGTACTTTGATTCATAAGCCAACAAAATTGCTACTGATATCCTTATACTTCCATAAGAGTGGAAAAGAGTCAGGAGAGAAATACACCACAAAGTTAATAGTAGTTACATTGAGGGTGGATGCACAGGTGTAAGATGGGATTGGAAGGAGAAAGGATATCTTTTTCTGTTCTTAAGTTTGTAATTACAAGTGGTGGTTTTATTGATAATTTTCTTATCATTTTTGTGTTCTTGGTATTTTTAAAATAAAAGTAAATAGAGCACTTATTTTTATAGGGTTGTTATAAAGATTAAATGAATATTGAATATAAAAAGTATATAGCAGTATTTGCCTCACAGTAAACTCCTTAGTCTGATGTGCTGGATTGTTCTATTGTTAACATGCTTATGTTAAAAACTGTATTTTCCAGAATCTCCTTCTTTGTATGCATTCAGATTAGTGTTGGCTAAAAGTGAAGTTGCATGATATTTGAGAAGCAGAGTGAAGCTATAGCTATTATGCTGTGAGCGTCACTGTGGATTAGAGATTATGAGAGATTAATGAAGTGATCTGGGAAGTGTCCTTCTCTTCCCCAATCCATGTCCAGAATCTTCTCTACTGCCCATCCTCTTAACCCATATCAGCTAGGCCTACCATGGTATGTTTAATTATGAACTTGCAAAGGTAGTAGCCACTGAAAATCAAGCACCTTTGATAGATTTTTAATTACTCTTATTTTTGATACTTCTCCAACAGCTGGATATGTCAGGCTTACATATATCCCTCCAAGTTTCTGTTCATTCAATTGTCCCAGGACTTGTTAGTGAACAGTCTTTGCTTCTTCAACTCATCTTTTCAGACTTTTCCTCTCCTGGAGAGAGGCTCCGGAGTAGTGTTCTCTTTAGGCAAGGAATAACAATGGGAACAACTGCCACTGGAATGGGCTCTCTGAAGTAAATGGATATGAGGGTATCCCAGGGAGTCAAGGACCAGCTAGTGGTATTTATTGGCCAGAGATGATGGAGGGGGGCAAACTTACAAGGTTACAAGGTGAGGGCTATTAGGATAGAAAAGGCAGACACTACTAACACTATCTCTATCTACTGAAGTAGTAAACCAAAAGCAACCTTGAATTTCTGCAGAGAGTGTCAGCATCGAGGGCCTGAAAGATGCAAAAGTGTTGATTTTCATTCCATCTCCAACTAGTGTATCTCATCAAAGAGGACAGATGGATTTTGGAGAATAATTGTGTACTTTGGTAAACCTAATCAGGTGGTAACTCTGATTGCAGCAGCTATTCCAGATGTGGTTTCATTGATAGAACAAATCAACATATCCCTTGGCACTTTGTATGCAACTACTGATCCGGCTAATGCTACTTTCTCACACCTATCTATCAGTAAAGAACAGTTGAAGTTTACTTTTGGCTGTCAAAGACAATGCACAATTTTACTGTCCTCCATCAGAACTGTATCACTTATTTAGCCCTCTGTCATAATCTAGTCCACAGCAACCTGGACTGTCCTTCCATTCAACTGTCCATTGCTGATCCATCTCATTGATGATATTGTCTTTGGGCCTGGTAGGCAAAAAATTGCAACTACCCTACATACCTTGGTAAAATAAATATGTGGCGGAAAGTGGGAAATGAATCTCATAGGCATTCAGAGGCCTGCGACCTTTATAAAATTTCTCAAGGTTTGGTGGTTTAGATGAAGCCCAAATATCCCTTCCAAGGTAAAGGACAAATGTTGCATCTGGCCCTTGCCATCACTTAGAAAGAGGCATAATACATACATCATTTGATGTATTATTTTAAAAATTTGCCATTATATCAATAGAATTTCTTCATATTCCTAAAAAATATGATAGCAATGCTTCATTTATAGGTGTACTACAATGATTTCAATACATATTTAATGAATTATTTATGCCATGTTTGCCTATGGTAAAATAACTGAATGAAAATAAAAGTATTAAATTAAAAAAATCAATTGTCATATTTCAGAATCCCACTTCATTTGGCCAGGTAACCCCCTATATGAATTCTGAGATTGTCTGATTTTCCATCTTGACTTTTGCTTCTTTAAGCTTGGGGGAACATTCTAATTCTAAATCTTAGGGAGATTTTTCATCTGTTATTTCTCCAAATGAAGGTGCCTGATAAAGTTTTATTTTAAGAGTACATTATAGAAAATATGTAGAATTTATACTGATGATGACAACAATGTGATGTAAATTGGGGATAATGTGATTTGATCATTATTTCAGATCAAAGCTGAATAAAGTGTGAAACATATCTTTATACTTTATCACATTTGTGTTACTTTCGGTGTATTCAGACTCATTGAATAATAAACATCTCTAAATTAGTGATAGAATAAATCCTATGGTCAGTTATTATAGCTACATTGTCAAGTAATGATAGAGCTTAATTACCCATTTTGTAAAATCACCACATTTTCTGCTTACAAATGCATAGCCCTTAGCAAAAGATTATTTCTACCTTTGAAAAGAAATCAAAGCATTCACATCAGGTATTCAAAACTTGAGAACCTGCAGTGAGAGAATCATATCAACTACAATAAGAAAATATCCTCTGACAAGTAAGATTTCACCCACATAATTGAATGATCATGACAAGCTGTGATCAATAATATCAAATGTCCCTGGGACTGTTTCTTATCCATCGTTATATTTCTGAAAAACAATTTATACTACAGAATTCACTGACTTCAAAAGCAGATTTGAGGGTCTTGATGATGAAATAAGAGATGAATTTGCTAATATCTCCAGACTGCCTGAATATAATTCACATTGAACTTGGCATTAGTGTGGACATCAAAATGTATTTAATTATCAGACAGTAGCTGGATAGTTAATTTAGATATTCTATAATTACTACTCATTTAATGAATATAGGAAATTTATAGTGCGAAAAATCAAGAAAAACTGAGCTTAGAATCTAACACACTCTGGTTCTGTAAGCTATATATCTTCATATTATCATTAAAAATACCATTGGTATAAGATAAACTTATATCATCACCTGTAAAAAATATTAAACTATACCAATATAAATTCTTTGTAATAGCTCTATAAATGGAGAAAAAGCAGGAAAATACAATCATAATATATGCTACTACCATAAAATATATTAAGGCACATCAAAATTTCAGTCACCAAGGTATTGGTTTCACTTGGAGTCATAATTAATTCATGTTCTGTCTCTCTTGTGTTCAGAGAAAAGTATATAAACAGCAAGAATTTTCATTCACAACTCCTCTTCTGCCAAATTTCAAATGAAATGAAACCAAAGCAAATGCACTACAAAATTTGATTCAAAGGAAACCTCAGACACTGAAGCCATTAAGCACACATTTCCTAAATAAAAAATGAGTTGTCTACAAGCTGTCTTGACACGGTCTGCAAAGTCTCACTGCATAAAACAGCAGCTCGGCAGATTGTCAGAGAACTCCTGAGATAAACAAAAACAAAATCAAACATCTCCCTTCCTGTCTTTCCATTTCAGCTTCAACTTGACAGAAGAGAAATGCTCATTTACTCTGTAAGAGAGATCCCTAAATATCCCCATATGGCACTTGGACATTGCCTTTCGATTTTGGAATAGGTTTCAAAACCCAGGAAGTAATGCATTGAGTGTATGCAAAAGATGCATGATTAATGACTCATTTGGGAGTTTAAAAATTAATTACTTTTATTAGGCATATCAACTAACAATTAAAACTCAAATTTCAGAAAAAAATTTTTTAGAGTGATGGTAGTTATCAAAAGCAAAAATATCTGAAATTTGATAAATGAGCTTAAATCTTATTTGTGCATATACTATCTCCAAATTGGGATAATATACTTCAACCTCTCTGAGTTTGAGTTTCCTTATCTTTAATAAGAATAACAAAAGTACTTAGCTCATAGAGCTGTCTTAAGAGTTAATCAGTTAATACATATTTTAGAATAATTGTTCATGCCTTGTAGTAAATGTCATATGTTAGCTTTCACATGGTAATTTTTATTATGTTATTGTTGTATTTTTACTTGTTTCTAAGTTCCTAGGTGTTTCCCATGAACTTGTAGCTCTTGCTACTGTAAGTCACACTCAATCATTATGTCTTATTAAAATAGCTTCCTTTGCTATCTGAATTTCTGGATCTAGGAAAACAATTGTGAATATCTAGAAATATGAAGTGCACTGGAAGGTGAGCAAAAGTGGGTGCTTCTAGCTTTTGAAATGCATTAAAAAAAGAATAAAATACTTTTATTCAATGTTCCTGTTTCTTAAGACTTTTCACAAGCAAAACTGTGAAGTTAGCAGATTACTTCAGATTTTCTTCTGTTGGTTGCTGCTCCTTGCTATACCGCTGCAACCAAGGTTTCAGAGGTGCTCTTGCCCTCACAGGGCCTGTCATGACAGGGGTCATTATTTTTAGGCAGTGGTCCATGCTTTGCATTTCCCCTTATTCTTCAAGTCATTGGCTACTACTCCATTTCCAGTAAAACATAACCAAGTCCCATATATTTCTCATGATCTTGCCCTCTGCTAGATAATGTTATATTATAATGTGTTCATCATGAAAATAAATATGGTTAGAACATTAGCTAACTAATGTGTTACCCTTTCCAAATAATTGCCTCAATCTCTTTCCTTTTGCATTGGTTGTCTCTTACATACAAGAAACACATCTTATGTAAGCTTATTAGTGACATTCATTGTGCATCAATTTTGTTAATATTATTTTAAGTTTATTTATTTATTTATTTAATGAACAAATAAAAATTATATATATTTATTATGTACAGCATGTAGTTTTGAAATATATATACACTGTAGAATGACTAAATCTTGCTTATTAACATATGCATTACTTCAAATACTTATCTTTTATTTTGTGGAAAGAACACTTAACATCTACTGTCTTAGCAATTTTCAAGAACACTGTACATTGTTATTAACTATAGTCACCATGTTACTAGATCTCTTGAACTTATTCCTCCTGTATAACTGAAATTTTGTATAATTTGACCAACATCTCTCCCATACCCCGTCCCTCTCCCAGCCTTTGGTAACCACCATTTTACTCACTACTTCTATGAATTCAACTTTTTTAGATTGCACGTGTAAGTGAGATCATGTGGTATTTGCATTGAGCATCTGTTTTAAGGCCCATTACAGTTCATATGTAAAAGATAATACTTATCATGTATCTTTTGACTAAATGTCTGAGTTTGGTTTAGGTATGTTTGGGGTATTTTATTCATTCTTGAACATGGAGTTATATTGCTTATTGCAGGAAGGAGAGAAGCCTGGCTCATTCTGAGGTATTTTAAAATGAAGTATTTTGGTCTGTGTTTCTCAATTCATAATTGGTGGTCCTTCAGATGACCAATAATTAGAAAAAAGGATATTGTTGCCAAATTAAGTTGATAAATACTGCTTACTCCACATTACTCTTAGAGATTCATAATGTATATTATTAAACTAAAGGTTATGGGAAATTTTATAAAACAGAAGCATATTTAACTTTATTTTAACCTAATATTTTCCTTGTGCTTTACATAATACCTACTAACATATCAGACATCCTGTTTTAGGTAAAAATATTGGAAATACTGAGAAATTAAAATGATTACACTTAAAGATGAACTTGATATAATTACAAAAAAAGACATGAAACAGGAGTTATGCTTAACCCATTCATTGTTTAAAAATATTTGGATTGTTTATCAAAATTTCACTCTTTTGATTTGAACACTTGACTCTACAAGTAGGCAGATTGTTATTATTTCTATTAAACTGATAACTGAAAGAGAACTAAGATCCACAAACCGAGTGAATGGCAAATGGCAAATGGCTCATGGCACAACCTCTATGTAGCTAACTGCATGCAGTGAAAAATTAGGTTGTCTTATTCTATGAACTATATAGTAGCTCACACTGTGCTGGGAATTAGCCTAAATTAAATCTAGATCACAGAAAGCTTTATATACTGTTAGCAAAACAGTAGTTATCAATCCTTTCTCTAATGAGAAGTCAGAATAATTGAAACTGAACTAGACTAATGTGTTTCCAACTCTTAGTGCAGTTGGAGAACATAGAAGCAGAAAGTCTACAATGACTATTATTTTTACAGCTGAGTAGTTCTGCCAAATGTGCATTATGTTGGGAAAAATGGGATTCTATTAAATGCTCTAGGTCTATTTTAGAGGCTGGAAGAATATTAATTTGCCATCTTTTTATGTAGGGCCACAATTACACTGAGCCTCTGTCAAGTGGAAACAAGTTGTCCCCATGCCCCAATACCTACCAGAAATCTCATGTTTCCTCTCAATCTCTTACCAGAAATGTTTAAGAACACCACGTGCTTAAATAGAATAATGTAATCATAGTGACTAAACATGTTTCTGTGTTTCCCCAAATTATCGCTTTCTGGTTTTTACATGTTTCCTAAAGTCCTAAGTATTGGGTAGAATTGTACCTCCAATACCATCTATAATTTGCTAGCTTTGGAACTCTCATCTTTTTCCTGATTTAGTCTAAATAACTAGTTTTTAGCAAATTAGTCTGGTGTTCAAATTCATCCCTGACCCCTGGAAGTTGAAACCAGATTTTGCTTTCCTGCTCTTGAATATATATTCCCAGAGCACAGGAGGGACTAGAAAATAGAAATTTATTGCTTTATGGGCTATATATTCACACTTATTTACTTATTTTATTTTTTCTTTCTATCATTTGTATTAAAAAGTGAGCATTGGAATATTGAGGGCATAGAGAAATTTATAGGGAGATTAAAAAGAGGGACGTGATGATGGATGTGGGGAGTGTGTAGGAGCAGGAGTGACAAAGATGAGGAGATTTTCCCAGTTATATATGTGCTTCCAGGAGACTTTCTGGCATAGGAAAAATATCTGATTGAGGTTGGCAGTTAAAAAAGAAAGCAGTGAGATAGAAAAAGCTAAGCAGAAAATCTTTGTCTAAAAATTGTGGGAAAAAAACCCAGACATTAAAATAGACATAGTGGATGTGAAAATAAAGTGAGTACAAAATGAGAGAGAAATGGATGGGGAGATAATGAGTCCCAATTGAGAAGATTAAAAATATACCAACATTTTTTAGACATTAAAATTCAGAAAATGTATTTGAGAGCTGGTGGTCTTAGAGCTTGAGAAACATTATTTCAGCTGCAGTTGAGATTTGGGAGATGTCCACATATAAGGCATGTAAGAAAAATATAACAAAGGCTTGGTAGTTCATATAAACTTGTTGCATCACCTTTAACAAACCAATTAACACTGAAATTTATTTATTCTAAAACAAAATGAGGTGAATAATATTAAGAAAATGTTATTCCACTCCCTTTACAGAGCTCTTTGACTTTCAACATATCAACTTATTTCTTTAAGCTTCCAGGCAGTATAGAGGTGTGAGAAGTATTGCAGAAATGTGCAGACTTTCCCAAGTAATAAGTAAATTGAGTGACAGAACTTCAGGAACACACACACAAAAATAGTCCAATCAAATTACAATTGTGGTGGAATTCAGGAGAAAATGACAAAGGAACACTGGAAGTTAAAGGGCTGAAGAAAGACGTCCAAGAAATCAGTAATGAATGAGCTTTGAGCCAACACCACATACCAGATGGGAACCATAAGGCCAGTTATAGTTTCAGATATTTTCTTGAGGAAAAGCTAGATGCCCTGGACTTCTGAATAAGTTATTTTTCTAAATACTATATCATCTGTCATACCAAGTAGTTACAAGGAATGATAAATAATAATTATGACTTCCAGGATTATATAGATAATGGCAGATGCCTAAATCAAAATTTCTTAATATCTCCCCCCAAAACCATACATGTAGGTCATTGAGAAGAGCAAACAAAGTGATACATAATCATTACCTACATCATAATTATAACCCCAAGACCACTTCAAATTTCAAATTTTGTGTAAGTAGTGACATAAACATGCAAACCCAACAGAGTCATTCTCAGAACACATGACTGTGCAGTGCTATGGTTTGAATGTGTCCCCCAAAGTTCATGTGTGGGAAACTTAATCCCCTTGTAGAGGTGTTCAGAAGTGGGGCCTAATTAGAGGTAATTGGGTAATAATGGATTAATGTCATTATCTCTGAGCAGCTTAGTTACCTTGAGTGTGGGCTTGTTATAAAAGCAAGTTTGACCTTTACTTGCCCCCTTGCTCTTTCTTGTGCTCTCTTGCTCTCTTTCTTCTGCCTTCTACCACGGGATGATGCAGCAAGCAGCTTTCACCAGATGTGGGTCTCTTGACCTTGCACCTTCCAGCCTCTAGAACTGTAATAAATAAATATCTTTTCTTTATAAATTACACAGTCTATGATATTCTGTTAGAGCAACAGAAAATGAACCAAGACAGGGAGTAGTCACTCAAAAACTGAGCAGACAATAAGAAGAGTGGATAGGGACCTAATAGTAAGAAATACTGATAAAATCACACACCTTTAGAAGGAGTCAACATCCCAAGTGGAGAAATACTGAGAACAGGTCAAAGACCTTGCTGGTCATACCTCTGGCTCCTGGGGATAAAAAGGAAAAAAAGTATGGAAGTATATAGACTAATAGTGGAAGTTTTGCAAAGGCAACTCTTCTGGGTTAGAGTGGGGAGACTTGAAGTGATAAGCTTTCCTTGTAGTCTTGTTGGTGAAGGAAAAGAAAAAATAAGCAGTAGAAGTTAAAGATCTACAGAAATATGCTATTAATGATGTTGAACATTGAATAAACTTAATTGCAGAACCAAGACTAAAACTAAGCTGATGAAAAGGTGGAAGAAAAGTACAAAGTAGATATAATGCAGCTAAAAATGGGATAAGAGTGAAATAAAGTAAAAAGTTGAATAAGCCCATTGTCACATGAATAATAGAGGTGTATCAAAAGATGTAATTACATTTGACAAATCAAATAGCTGAAGCCTAAGTAAGGAAACAAAATATGTGTCTGTATATCCCTTGGCTCTGTCCATGAAATAGGATCAGAATCAATGAAAAACCATTAATGAGACTAGCTAGTACCTAGATCTTGGTTTATACATTATAATCTTCATTAAAAGTCGGTATTTTAGAGAAATGGGTGATTCCAGATTTGTGGCAGGAAAAGTGTAATGTGAGTCTAGAATATTTTGATTTACCAGAAAGCTGGAAACCAATACTACAATGCTGAAAAAGAACATGGAAAAAATTCTGTTTAAATTAAAATAGAGGCTGGCTTGAAGGAGCTCACGTGGCCAAATTTGGGACAATTAGAATATCAAAAATACTGGCATTAAGGTTTTAAAAATCGATTTTTAGTGATTAAAAAGGAGCACAAAAGATTTTAAGACCTTTTGTAAATAAATTGTGCTAACCATGTATTAACCAGAGTTGAAAAATAAGAGATAACTCTTTCCCCTTATTTTTAAAATTTTGGAAAACTCAGAAATAAAATTAGTTCACCATTTACTAATTATCAAAACCGAGTGCTTATGATGTGCTATCTGTGTCCTTCTAAGCTTTTATATGTTTTATTTTTACAAATTTTCCCACTATCCCTTGGAGGTTAGCTTCATTTCATAGATGGCAAAACTAATTTGGAGAATTTAAGGAATTAGCCCAAGGTCATATGAAAGAGCCAGGTTTTTCACACAGGCTAATGTATCTCTGAAGTCCATGTGACTGTTCTTTGACCTGCCATTTGTCCAACTTAAAAGTTTTAAAAGACCTTCCAAGTCATCAACCTGTTTGGTCATCACAACATTCTGTGAGCTAGCCACATCATGAACTGTTTTTTACTTTTGCTTTACAAGCAAGGAAACTTAGGTTCAAGAGTGTTAAATATCTTGATTAAATTAGCAGCATAGCCAGGATTTGGATTTAAACTTTTTGAATCCTACTTAGTACTTTTTCACAATAGTAGGCTACCAAGAAACTATTATCTTGGGGAAGTTTTGAAAGAATGAAATGAAATTTTATACTGATGGATAGCAGTTATGTGAGTTTTCAAGAGGAAATGCTAGAGGAACTTGTGGAGACTGTGAAAGACAAAATAATGCACCCCCAAAATGTCCACCTCTTAATTTTTAAAACCTGTGACTATGTTAAATTGTATGGCAAAGGGAAAAACGAAACTGCAGATGGGATTAAGACAGGTAATCAGCTGACCTTAAAATAGGAGATAATTCTGGATTTTCCCAGTGGGCCCAATGAAATTAGAAGGGAGGTAGAAGAATCAGAGTCAGAGAAAGATATGGGATGATGGAAACAAAGTCAGAGAGATGCCATGTGAGAAGGCTATGACATGCTGGCTTTGCAGATGGAGAAATGTGAGTCTCTAGAAGCTAGATAAGGCAAGGAAATGGATTCTCCCCTTGGGCATTCAAAAGGATAGCAGCTCTCCTAATTTCTTGATTTTAGCCCACCATGACCTGCATTAGGCTTCAAACCTTCAGAACTGTAAGATAATAAATTTGTGTTGTTTTTAGTCAGCAAGTTTGGTGCAATTTGGTACAGCAGCAACAAAAAACTAATACAGAGACAAAGGCTTGAACAGGGAAGAAAGGAAGTAGACAAATAGTATGAGTTCTTCTTGTGTCAGTCTTCATGAGATGGAAATGGATGGATATACTGATGCCATTGATTTGGAAAAGGCTAGAAAGTCATAACATGTTTGAGGTTAGAAGTTAGGATATCTGACTGGGGAATTATAAAACTGCTAGGAAGGTATAACTTGATTATAACTCTTCCTTAGTTTCAATAACTTTCTCGTTTGTTCTCTCATCTTTTGGGGAAGAATCAAATCTTTGTAAAGAAATATTATTGTGTTAAGAAAAGAACATAGGAACAAAATTCTGTTCAAATTAAAATTAACCAAAAGAAAATTTTAAAAAGGTATGTAGGAGAACAAGGGGCTTTGTCTGATCTCACCTTTCTTAATACTTCTGACCTGCTGTGCCTACTGGGTCATAGAAGACTGTTTGGCATTCACTTCTGTGAGCCAGTTTGAAAGAGAGCAAGAACAAATGCACGCTGTATCCAAAATGTTACTAAATCTTTTTAGGGACACTTCAGAGGCATATGCACAAGAGAAATGGATGGAGAAATTTGAAGATCATTCATTTGTACTGATTGCCAGATAAGATTATATTAGGCTGACCTGTACAGTTTCAATATAACTGAAGAGAATTACTTGAAAATGAGTATGTGATTGATTCCAAAGTCCCTCATTTCACTTTCATGTCACATTTTATAATGTATATTTTTCCTTCTCTACTATAAAATCTTTCTATTAATGTCTATAAGTCTAAAGGAACACTGGCATTTTGGATACAATCATTTTTTAATATTACTGTAGTAGTCATAATATATTTACATTTTCAAGTATACTTGTGGAAATAAAACAGGGTTTAGTTTCTCTAAAGGTAGAAGCATTACAGCATTTTAGTCATGCTTGCATCTAGACATTATTTTTGTTGGGAAAGCTACTAATTATTGCAACTGAACTATTAATAACAATGATGCAGTATTACCATAATATGGATCCAACAAAAACATTAAAGCATATATATGAAACATTTAGTCCACCATTATTATGAAAAAAGAACAAGCACCCCAAACTGAACAGAATGTGTCAGAAAACAATTTGATCTGCCAAATAGATAAGGCCATAATAGGTTGTCTTGAAATTTCATTTATTTAATTCAAGCTATGTTGTGAATGCTGGTGAATGTTAGGTTGAGAAGTTTCATCTTAACTGTGGAGTAGTGATAAACCATCTAGCATGTGTGCTTATATTTGGAGGAGCTTGGGTAATATACCAAAACCATCAGAGAATTAGTTTATAGTATTTGCAAATTCTAGTCTCCTCTTCAGAATCATGCTGGGCCAATGACTGTATCTAATTCATATGAAACTGTAACTCAAGGAATATTCCTTGTTACACTCAGCCCAGTACATCAACCTGAGCAAAAATGAAGTTTAACTTCATGAGAAAAATAGGTATGTATAAACAAATACTTTCTTTTCAAGGTTTGGAAATGGATCATTTTGTGCTGTAGCAGTCTTGATTTACAAACTCACTTGAGTTACACAAACATCTTTTCTCCAGTCTTTTGTATGAGAGCACACCGTGGCAGCAAAGGACTGCTATGTGTAATTCATCAGATGCAGGGAAACATGAGCTATGATTCAGGCCTCTTAGAAAACTGAATATTAGTTTCTTGATATAACTGAAAATAGTTGGGCTTTTGTTTTCTTCCTAATCACAAACTTGAAAAGGGCTACAATGAAGCTTTAGTGACTATCCCTCTCAAGTGAATCTAGTTAATTTACATTCAATGTTATATTCTTAAGTCATAGCTTCATTACATGTACAGCTAGGTTCTCTGGAGGAGTTCTTCTGCACATCCAAGGCTAATTTCTCCATCATTGTTCTATATCACATCCCCTTTCACACTTTGACATTGCTTCAGTAATTATCCTCTTGCTTTTTCTAGTTAGCATATAAACAGGCTCAAGCTAATCGCATCTTAAAAAAAAATAAAGCTAAAATATTCAGTGGACCCATCACTCTTTATAGATACTTTTCTCTTATTTATTTCAGAGTTGTGTATATTATCCCTGGGTCTCACATTTAAATGTCTTCAGGGACCAGGCTGTTGATGGAAAAGAGAGATGTGAAGCCTGAGGACAACAATGGGAAATTGCAGAATCTGTACCCATCAGCCCGGGCCATGGCTGATTCTGCCATAAAAAAGCACAGATCCAGATACCAGAGCTTCTTATTTTCCAAGAGAACTTGGAAATCTGTGTTTTATCTAAAAGATCTTATATGTTAAATGTTACTGACTAACTAATAAAACCAAAGAAAATAAAATACCTTGCAGTTCTGTTAAAAGATTTCCACAGGCTGAATTCAGCCTGCCACCTGCTAATCTGTAGTCTTTGGAATATTATCATTGTCCTCATTTTCTCTCTTCCTAATTTTTCAAATCGTTGCAATACAACTTTACATAAATTAAACTGTAAGTAAAACTCCACATAAACAAAACTACTTTTACTAAACTCATTTATAGTATCTTAAATATCAAAATCAGTGGTTACCTCTTTGCAGTGTCTGATATTCGAGGTCATTCCTTTTGTTCCAGGCACGTATACCAGTGCTTCTGTTAGTCTTTTGAGTGTCTTCTTCCTTGAAAGTACCTTCTTATTGTCCTTTTCAGACACCTGTTCTTCTACATTTCCCTAAATATTGAAGTGCTTTAAAATTTCCATCATCAGTCTTCTTCCTTCTCTTCTCCTCCTCCTTTTTACTCTTATTGTTACTTTGTGGAATTAATTCTGACTGGTGTCATCTGATCCCATTACTTCGTCTTCTACTTCTATTAACAGTGACTTCTAAATGTGTATTTCCAGCTCGTATCTCTCTTCTTAGTTTCTAAATTTATAATTGCCTATTAGATATCTATTTTAGAATTCTACAAGCAGCTCCTGCTCAACTGCATACATTTTTCTCTTCTAAATTTGGGTGACTAACTGTCCAATTTTGTCCAGGACTGAGGGATTTCCGAGGACATATAACTTTCCATGCTGATACTGGTACAGGTCCAGAAAAAAAAGGAATGATTGGTCACTCTCTTCCTTTTCTACCTTACTCCTCTTCCTCTTTTTAAAATTTTAGTTAACAGAATAAAAAAAGTCAGCTCCCTAAATGAGAAAACGAAATCATCCTAAACCTGTGTTCTCAAAAAGTGGTCCTCAGTACCCTTGGGGTGCTAATTAAAAACAAAGATTTCAAACACAAGTCCTACCCTATACCAACTAAAACAAAATAGCGAGCCTAAGGCATTTGGGATTGCATTTTAACAAGTTTCCCATGAAATCATTAAACTTATTTAGGTTAAAAATCCCTGTTTTAGACCTTTTTCTCTCTTGCCCTGCCCACTCAGTGAAGCAACAGGCTTTGCCATTGCTCTGACTGTGAATCTTCTCCCCCACCCTGTTCTTACACATAACTTTTAGATCAAGCTCTCATCATTTTAATTTTATATTGAAGTAATTGTCTTTTAGCTCATTTCTTCAATTCTAGTCTAATCTTTTTTTGGAAACATCCTCCACAATGCTGCTGTATTAATTATTTTAAAGTTCAAATCTGAAATATACTCCAAATCTCTTAATGTGCTCTGGGTGGAATTAGATGGAATTCACTGTACCCTGAGACCTAGGTATGACCAGTTAAATAACTTTTTTAAAGCATCGTGATTGGAAAAGCATGTCACATGAACCGAGTCACTCTAGTCTAACTAAAGCCAACACAAGAATACAGTATGCATGAACAAAAAAAGAGGCATTCTATTCTCATGGTCTTCAATGTGGAATGTGTGCCTGGAGCTATTGTCAGTTTTAGACTTAAGAGTGAAACCAACACGGAGGAGAAAAAAGTCAAAAGACAGTCCCTGATGACATATTTTAAGTTCCTAGATTAATCCTTGCCACCTATGCTGGTGATTTACCTAATATCTCTTAGCTGTAAACCCATACTTTTAAATTTAGGAGACTGGGACTTTCTGCAAACCTCATAAACTCACTTGACAGCCAACTTCCCATTAGGTTTTGCCACTAGGAGGCATTAGAGTGAAAGTGGAAGGAGCAAAGAGAGCAGAAGAACTTTCCTCCTTCCTGTTCTTAGTTTCTAACAGCATGGCTATGGCAACAGAAGACAGTTCCAGCTTCAGCCTTCAGGTTATTTATTTATTTATTTATTTCTATAATAGACTTTTTAACAAGATCGATCCTTCCTTCCTTCCTTCCTTCCTTCCTTCCTTCCTTCCTTCTTTCCTTTCTCTCTTTCTCTTTCTCTCTCTTTTTCTTTCTTTTGAGAAGCTTTAGGTTCATAGTAAAAGTGAGAGGAAAGTACACAGATTTCCCATACACCCCTGTGCCTACACATGCATAGCCTCCCCCATAATCAACGTTCAGCAAAATATTTTTTAAAATTTGTGTTAAAATATACATAACATAAAATTTACCATGGAAACCATTTTTAAGTGTATAATTCAGTAGATTTTCTTTATAGTTTTAGGTTTATAGGAAAATGCAGAAGATAATGCAGAGAGATTATACATTTTTTTCTACTAAAGCTTTGGCTAACTTTCTCAAGGCACTCTCATAACAAACATGTTATCATTCTTTGGACCCCCAGAAAATCAACAAGCAAAATGCCCAGAGCATCCCCAAAACCTTTTGCCATGTCCTTTGCTCTTGACCTGTCCACTTTTGCTTTGACTGGACCACTTCCACCTCTTGGTAGCCATTGCTTTGATTGTGCTTTGTCTTCAGAATCATACTGGCAAAGCCACATTTTATCTCCTGTTATAATTCTTCAAAGAAATGCTTCAGGATCCTTTCTTAAAATGAGTTATCCATTTGTAAACTGTTGATTTCTTTGGAAATATTTGCATTGTCCCCATAAGCTTTTTATAAAACATCAAGGATTTCACCATTCTTCCACCTAAGCATCACCATAAATTTGATGTTTTTTCTTGCTTTAATTTTAGCACAATTCGTGTTGCTCTGATAGGGGTTCTTTTCAAACTGATATCTTATTCTTTTTAGAGTCTCAAACTAGATCCTGTTCAGACATTTTGTAACAACTTAGTATGAGTTTATTTTGGTGCAAAAAAATTCTGAACTCCATGCATAGTTTTTTCATAATATGTATTATCCATGAACTCTTTGAAGACCCCTCCATTGGTTCTGTGTTTTCCATGAACTCTCACTGACAATAGCCATTTACACTTGGAGTCATTATCCTTACTTGACAGCCAAGAAAATAGAGAGCAGTGTTGGTAAGTACCCTCCCCACAGTCTAACAGTTAGTACCTATTTGACTGCACTATATTTTTCTCCTCAAAATACAGATCATTTCGATAGTGATGGCCATGAACTGGTTGTGTTACCCTGAATGAGCCCCCAGCATCTCTGACCCTGTCTCTTCTCTAAAGTGAGGAGTATTGAGTCAATCCCTAAGGTTTCTCCTATTTTAAAAATCTATGGGCTGATCAGAGTGCAGCGATGTTTATAACTATTTGATCACAACCAGTTAACAACTATTTGATCATAACCAGGTTTCTTTGTTCCTTCTCCACTCCCACTGCTTCACTTGACTAGCCTAAAAACATGATGTTTCAATACATATATACATTGTGGAATTATCAAAACAGGCTAGTTAGCATATCCATCACCTCAAGTATTTACTAGTGAGAGTTATAAAGTAGCTGTCCTCATGTGGTTCCAGACTTCTGCATTTCACAGTCAAGTCAAGTTTCAAAAAAGAAAGAGATGAGTGGACTTGACAATTTTAAATTTTGGCTAAAAAAGGCATAAAACACATCTATCGACTCTTCTCACTACTGCTTCATCTTAGATAACATTTCATTCTAAAGAAAAGCATAATCTCTGAATTAAAAAATAGGAATATATTTTCCTTTATGAAAAACTATATCAGTTTTCTAATATTGATGGTATTGGGAGATGTTTGTATCACTGAACATTGGGGTATTTACTCAGGTAAGGAATAGGTTTTAGACTCAGACAGATCTGGATTCATGTCCCAGTTTTGTCACTTTCTAGTTGCATAAACTTGGTTAATTTATTTAACTTCCTGAATTTGTTTTTTTTTAACCTGTAAAGAAGGAATGATAATCTGCTTTGCCTTTATTAATAGTATTATACAAGGCTATTGGAAACATTAAAAGAGGTAATGCATGTGAAAACAATTTATTAACTAGTAAGTGGCATAAAATATAAATTTTAAAAATTCTGTTGAGGGCCCTTAGGGAATTATAAATATTCCTTCTCCCTCCTCCTCTTTCAGAGGAAGAGAAAGAAAAGAAAGGAATTAACAGTTCCTGAGTGCCTCCTATATTTAAGGAATAGAGGTAGCTTCTCTTCATTTTAATCATTACAATAAAGCCAAAACTTGCACATTTCATCAACATTTTACAGTTGAAAACAAAACAAAACAAACCCCATGAAGCTCAGAGAATGTAACAAGTTGCCCCAATCACACAGCTAATGAAAAGTAGAATTAGGAATTTAGTCCAAAGCCTGTTTAACTTTCAGTATTAGTGCTCCTCTCCAAGAGAAAAATCAGCAACTTTACTTTGCCTAAAATTATAATCTTTTTTTTTTCTCTCACAAGTATGAAATGTTAATTTTGAGGTTAATATATAGCAGAAAGACCATGATCAAGAACAAATTCTCTTAGTGTAGTTCATCCTTTAGGCATCAAAGTCCTGGATTATGTTCAGAAAACCCTTTTATTTATTATAATTAACTGTAAAATTAATTTACATGATGAATAATTTAACATAATTATTCACAGGTACTTTAGTAGGATTTTTGCAATGAAAATTAGACAATATCATGACTTTTTAAAAATTTTTATTTTTATTTCAATAGAATTAGGGGGTACAAGTGGACATTTTTCTTTTTTTTTCGCCTGGATATATTGTATAGTGGTGAAGTCTGCGCTTTTCGTGTACTCATAACCTGAATAGTGTACATTGTACACAATAGGTAATTTTTCATCCCTCTCTCCTCCCTTTTGAGTCTCCAATATCTATAATTGCACTCTGCATGACCATGTATACCCATAGTTTAGCTCCCACTTACAAGTGAGAACCTGTGGTTTTTGGTTTTCCATTCACTTAGGATAATGGCTTCCAGTTCCAGCCAAGTTACTGCAAAAGACATTATTTTATTCTTTTTTATAGCTGAGTAGTATTCCAATTACCATGACCCCTAAAATAGGGTTTCTACAACTTATGTTTTTGTCTAAAGCAAAGTGATAATATAGTCTTAGGAACTATCATATAACTTTGAATTTTAGAACCATTTTAAAAATGATACTATATTATTAAGTATAAAAATAGCATATAAAAACAAATAAGAACATCCATGTGCTGCTATTTCACATTTCTAAAAATAAAGATCATATATTTAGGTCAGGTTTACAAAGTCTTGTCATACTTTCAAATGATTTTCTCCCTGAAGTACATAAAGAATTTAAATTATGAGAAAATGCACTTTATTCCTATACATTTAAGAAATACAGTGATTGAATTTTATCTAGTTTTATTAAATTTTTTAAAACTTTTAGGTCAATTGTTTTAGTGTCATATAAGTCTTCATACTATGAATGCATTTGATGGAATTTAGACTTTTAAGACACTGTCTATGTTTATGCTACATTGAAATGTGATATATTAATAAAAAGGAAGGTGGGTAAAAATTGAGAGTGATAACCAGGTTTCTACTGTGAAATATTATGTATTTTTGTATGTGCCTCTTGTGTACTTCCAGTAAATCTCATAGAGAGAAAACACTCTTATTTCTTTTACATTCATCTTTTAGTAGCTAGTACAATGCGTGACACAGCGTGAACAATAGGTAACCGTCCATGCCACGAATGTATCCTGGTGTTTGGCATCATAGAAAAATACTTTTCTATGACTAACTGAAGTTTTCATTTTGTAAAAGTTCAACTTTTACAGAAGTCAGCTATATGGAATTGAAAAGAAAATAAAGGTATTGTAAGTGAAATGGCAATTTATCAGTGTTTACATCTCTTTGGGCAATCCTTGTACTTGACTTCAACAGAAGAGAATGATTAGATGTCTATTAGATATTAAAGTGGTCCTGTTAGGTATCCATCATGGCCTCTGGAATGTCACTGGTAGTATTAGTCTTAGATATGCTTCTTGTATGAGTCACTGGGATGCACCCTTATTTTGTAAAAATGGCAAATGTTAATATGCTCTTTTTCTTTCCTGTCTTAACCTTCAGGTTTTGATTCTGAAATATCATTACTAAGCTATATTTGCTATCTTTGTATGTTTTCTCAAAAACCTGGCCAGAAGATCTAGAGATAAGTAGCAAGCAATTTCATTCTTTACTTCCCACTGAGCTTTGCTATTGCAGCTGAAATGGTATGTGACCTCTGTATTGCCAGTCACAGCAGGATAACTTTAAAGGACAAGGAATTTGGCTGGAGTTAACATTTCAACCCTCGAACATTCAGGTTATTTTTGATATAAGACTGAGTATACCAAAGTGTTATTGGCTGAGCACTGAGCCACTTTTTTCCTTTGTCTTTTTCTGTTCAAATATGAAATGTATTCTTTGTGCAAGAGCATTAACTTAAAGTTGTATTGCCTCAATTTATCCATCTTTTCTCTAAATAATTTCTTTATGGCTGTTTCAACAAGTCAGAGTACTTTGTTATTTCTATTAGATGTACATGGCTTATATTTTATTACATGGGCTCCTTAGGGTGAGAACTACGTGTTGTCTGTTACTAATAGCAACAGAATCTGCATTATATCCTTATTAGGTGCTTGTAAAATATCAGAAAGATAATTATTTGATTTTTATGTGTCTGTATTTACACAGGTCTCAAGTACCACACTGTATTTCAAGCAATAATATTTATAGATTATCATGATGAATAAAACCAGCAACAGCTAATAGTTTCTGGTCATTTTCTACATGTGAAACACTGTATTTGTGTTTATGCATCCCTGAGTATGTGTTGACATGCAGATTCTGATTTAGCAGGTCTGAGGAAAGTCTGAGAATCTGTATTTCCAACAAGCACTGAGTGATGCTGCTATTGCTGGTTCAAGGAACACATAACAATCATATAAAGTTGATTCTCATTTTTCAGATGAGGAAATTGAAACTTAGAGAGATGAAGTAACTTTCCCAACATCATATAATTAGAATTTGGCTGCAGTTAGAGCTGATACTCACAACAATTTCTATTTGTTGCCAAAGCTCATTCTTAACCAGTGCTTTTAAAACTTACCTATGGGATAGTACCTGTTTTTCTCCCCTCTCAATCTATCGTAGGCCAAAGATTTTATAAAGTACAATATAAGTGCCGGAAAAATGAAATGGAAGCCTATATATTTTATTTTTAAATTAAAAAACATAAAATCACACTGTCAAGTTACCATAAATGTTTCTAAACCTTTACTCTCAATTTCCATGTTATTTCATTGCAGATCAGTAACAATTCAAAGACAAGCCAGCACTGGTCCACAAACCATGCTCTGAGTAGCATTGCTCTAAACTTCTAAGATAGTCAAGAAATCAGGATTTTTAATGAACTTTTCAACTCAAGGGAATGATATTGGTAGTAAATTAATAAATATAACCTTATTTACATTTAATACATGGACTTGGTATGAAAAAATATAATAGAAAATATCAATAAGAAAAACTAAAAATAAAACTTAATTCTGCCTCCCTCACAGATTTTTAAATGAATCTTACAGATGGGTCTTAGGCTATAAGAAGACATTTGCTTTAATAAGCAAAATAAATTGATCTATTTGCTTTGTCTTCAATTACTTAGAGAAAGTTATTTTTCTTTTAAAAAGGGATTACTATTTACTTTTTAGTTCAATTTTACTTTTATGCCTCCTAGTTTCTCTGTTAGGATGTAGTGGCACTAAATACCTCATCCTTGATTCTGAGTGGAGAGTCAGGCAGAGGTTGTGTCAATATTTTTTCTATCATTTCATAAGAAAAATCACTCTTTGTGTTATTTATTGATTTTAAAAATTCCTCCCTTCTTCAGTAATCTCAGAAGAAAACACAAGATAAAGCAGCACTACTTGTGAACACATTGTCCAATGGGTCTTTCATAGATCAGCAGAGGGCATGTCTGTTCTTTCTCCCTTCGTCTTATTAATGTGGGGTGTTTTCATTTCTTTTTTAGAAGAGCATCTGCCACAATTTCAGAATTGTCTTACCCCAGAATCATTTAAAATCAATCTCTTTAAGAGAGGACAATTAGCTTTAGTTCCTTCATGGTCTTTAAACTTGTATTGAAGTGGCAAGATTGTTTTCTGTTGTGACTATTGATCTAGCACCTAAGATCCAATATTTATGTTTACATAATATTAATGTTTTTGCCTGCCTTCTGACAGTCATCAAATTCCAATTTTAAGCAAACTTAAGTTTTAAGTTTTAAACTTAAAAAACTTTGTTCTTTTGTTCAGGTCTGTTTTTTCCCTACTATGTAGGAATTATAATGCAATTGCTCTGAATCTACAAAAAGAGCACAGGAATCTTAAATCCCAAAATGCTTGCAATAATATTGCATAAGAAATAAAAATAAATAAGTTGACTAATTCTTAAGGTTGTACCATGATATTCTAAAGGAATCTATTACTATATATCAGAGTCCTAAAGAAAGAGTTTTTTCATTTCCCTGAAACTTTTTGGTTTTTTTGAGTAGTCAGTTGACATAGTAAACCCAGACAGATCTGGTTTGCATATTGGCTCTGTTAGTGCAAGCTTCATGACATTAACACATTGACTGCTACACCTTTTTTCTTGGCACCACAGTGTTTTATCATGAAAATAGAATAAAAACTTCAAAAACAAAATGATCCTTTCTAATTTAATGAGAAATTTAATGAAAAATGAAATTTATTGACTTCATTTAATCCATATTTTATTTAATAGGATTAATTTGTCAATCTTAATTGTAACAATAAGAACATATACAAGAAAGAGTTTCCCGAACCCATTGCAGGGTTTTGCCCAGGTTTTGCTTCACGAGTCCCTGGGCTCAAAGCTAGTGTGAGTTAAATACTACTCACATGGCAGTTAATGTGTTAAATAAGAGGTTTGACGTCTTTAATCTTTGTTTGTTTGTTTGTTTGTTTGTTTGTTTTGTATCCTCAACTATAAAACAGTACCAGTAATATATTTACCTGACAGTTGTTTGGGTACAAAATGAGAGAGCATATGAAAAAAACTAGTATGTTTAAGATGCTCAGTGGTGTTAATTTCTTTCTTTTAAACTTCATTTTTAAAGGGGAATGGGTGGAGAAGTCACCGTTGACAGTTTTGTGTTCACAAATAATATCTGTGAGATAATACTTGTTTACGCAAAAATAATTGTTTTTTATTGACAAATAAAATTTGCATATATTTATGGGGTACAATGTAATGTTTTGATATATGGGATGATTAAATTAAATGATTCTCTGTGTGGGGTGATTGAATCAAGCTAAATTAACATATCCTTCACCTTATATACTTACCATTATTTGTTGTGTGAACATTTGAAATTTACCCTCTTAGCAATTTTGAAATATAATGTAATTATTAACTATAGTCACCATGCTGTGCAATAGAGCTCCAAATCTTATTCGCCCTGTCTAACTGAAAATTTGTACCCTTTGACCAACACCTTCCCATTGTCCTCCCACTCCTAGTAAACACCATTCTACTCTCTGTTTCTATGAGTTCCACATTAGATTCCACATATAAGTGAGATCATGCAGGATGTGTCTTTCTCTGCCTGGCTTATTTCACTTACCAGAATGTTCTCCAGTTTCATCTGTGTAAAACGAATTATTCTTTGTTGTGATGGTGGGATATTTCATATCTGTGTCTATATCAATATTTATTTTTATATAAATACATTTACATCTATTTATAGCTCCATTTTTAACTTCATATCTTTATTATCTATACCTATATATCAAATCTGTTTATTTGTCTCTATCAATCATCATCCATCTATCTGTCTTTTTTTTAACTTATTTTTCTATCAGTAGTGAGCAGACAACACTATTGTTACAACCCAAATGTGTAAAAAAACATCTAATTTTTTGCCTTTATAATACATCTAATTCTTCTCTATCACCGCCACCCCACAGAGTATTAAGTTGGAAGGGGGAACTGTAAACATGCCAATTAGCAGTATCCTCATTTCTTCTGATTTAAATAGTGTCCTTTAGATGCCTGGGTCTTCTTTAGGCAAATACTTGGTTTTTTATCTTTTCTTCTCCAACAATCTGCTCCTATCCAAGATGACATCTGAGCACAAAGGGGGCCTGTATGATTTGGGGTGGCGAGAAAGAAGAGTGGTGTTTCTTGAATCCTCTATCGTGGTTGTTGGTGTTCTGATAGTCTGTGGCCATTTTAAAGTGGTAGGTGGCACCTATGACCAAAGCCTGTGTTTCCATTCTTGATCCTTCACATACTGCAAGCCCTGAGACCTCCTACACCCTTTATGTTCCCTCACTAGGGTTCTTAGGAACCTTCGAATCATTAACATGCCCTGTGTAGGCCATGAGGAGTCAGGGTACCGCATAGGCTCTCTTTCTGCCACAATAGTATTACCGATTGTATACTCTGATGGACATAACACTGAGAGGTATACTAGACTTCTCCTAGAGGCCTCAGCCTCCCTAGGTATGGAAGAAGTCGGCCTACTGTTTTTTGACTGCCTGCATATATAATTGGATAGAAGTACTACCTGTGTGAAGCTTAGCCTTGAGAAATAGAAAAAATGAGAACCCTAGAATCTGCCCTGTTATCCTATTTTGGTCTCTTGTATCTTCCCATCTTCCCATTTGGGAAGAAAAAGGAAGGCACTAGTTTTCTATTTCCTCTTCTTTTCTGATCCAGCTTCCCCTATGCCATACCCTCTACTTTCCTCCATGGAATCAAGGCAGAAGAGGTATCATTATAAAAAATTATACACATTAAAATTATTCCAAAAATATTTAGATGGAAGTATAGATAGATATTCTTAAGACCATTGTTCTTTAACAGAGAAAAATTTTAACAGAAGCTAAAAATTATAACCTAAAAGGGGGTTATAACACTTCAGAACATTTAATGACTTAGGAACAGTTGTAAATAAATTCATCGCTGCAGGGAAGTTTATCTATAGGCATTACTTTAATCCTCTGGAAAAACAACATGGACTATAGCTCTTCTGAGTTGATAAGTGCCCTTTTTATTTGTGACTTTGCCGGTGTTGTAATGTAATCCCAAATGCCTGCAACTATTATGTTCATTCATCTTAAAAAATTAAACCAATGATATTAAATATATTTTTCTTATGGATTTCTTGAACTGACACATTCAATTATTTAATTAGATTTATACCTTATCACAGTGATGAGAATAAGTTCAAACTGCTATTTTATTTATAGAACATATGAGAGTAGTCATACTATATACACCTCATCTATATATTTATTCTTTCCATAATCACCTTTGGTATACATATATAGTTTTCCAAAGATAATGAAAATATCATTGCCATGTTAACTCATTCATTTATTCAGTAAAAGATCCATTGAGTATTACGGAAGACAAAGCAATGGGCTTGTGCTGTGGATACATATATAAATAAAAAATTATGCCTTCCTTGGTTTGGAACACACAGCCAAACAGGATAATTAAGCAAATAGTTTAATAGGATATATTTTTGCAAAAATTTTCTTTTGTTGTTTAATAGATTAAATTTATAAAACACAAACATATGGGTTTTCAGCTATAAAAACAAGCCTGTCTGAAGTAATTAGTTCTAATGATCAGTAGCCTAGTGTTATACCCTGCAACCTCTTGACATACCACAATTTTATAGCCCTGTACAGAAACTTTAATCTTGACTACCAAGAAAAGCCTAAATTCGGTTGTGTTTTCTGATTTCAAAAGCAGGGATATGTGTAATATTTTTAAGCTATACTTTATATACTTTATATATAATAAAATGTATAGATCCTAAGTGTTTAGTCTGATAAGTTCTGACAATTATCTATTGCCTTTTTAGATATACCTCTAGGTGTTATATTTTAGTGGTTATTCCAGAGGTTACAATGTATATCTTATCTTACCACATTCTGCCTTCTAAGCCTTACAACTTATGCTCTAGTGTTCTATATCAATTCTATGAAAATCAATCACACAATATTGTTTTTATTTTAAGTAGTCAACAAATTTTACAGAAATTTTAAAACATATGTATAAAAATATAGTATGTATAGTAAATAAAACTATATTTTATTTTGATCAACATATTTACCCTTTTTTGAGTTTTTCTTTTTTCTTAAGATGTGGGCTTCTATTTGCCACCATTTCCCTTTATTTAGGCTGAAGAATATTTTTTACTATTTTTTTTGGTAGGGTACATCTCATGAGATCAATTCTCTCATTTTTGTTTTTCACTTCCATTTGTGAAAAATATTTTCATTGGTTAGAGAATTCTAGATTAATCTTTTTTCTTTTAGAATACCTTGCAATGTAATTTCTGTCTCTTCTGGATTCATATTTATTTAATATTTATTCAACTGTATTTTCTCTTTCTCTATCTTGTCAGACTCTGATTATACATGTTAGATTATTTGATATTGTCCCACAGTCTCACATAGTCTGTTTTATTTTATTTCTACTTTTATTTTCAGGTTGAATAATTTCCATTGACTTTTCTTGAAGTTCACTAACCATTTCTTCTGTTATGTGGAGTCTTTTCTTAACCCCATTAAAATAATTTTTTGTTTCTCATATTTTGTTTTTTTACTTTTAGCAGTCAAATACGACTTATTTTTATAACTTCTCAGCTGAAAATCTCACATATTTAAATGTTATCCATTCACCTTTTATATATTTATCAGTTGTTTAAAAAAGTCTCTGTCCAATAACTCCAATAATCAACTTATCTCTTTCTATCGGCTATTTCTTTTCTTGACAATGGGTAACAGTTTCTTGAATCTCTGAGTGTCTTGTAATTTACGTTGCACGCTAGACATTATGTTTATAAGAATAGTAGAGACTAAAGTAAATAATATTTACCCCAGAAAATGGAATGATTCTCTTTTGGTTAGGTTGTTAGTTTGGTGGGGATGAGTCAACACAATGTGGGTTTAATTGGATTTAGGCTTTGTTGCAACTTAAGTTAAATTTAGTTCACCATTAGCTTTAACTGTTTTGAGGGCAGGATTGGGATTTTCCTTTTAGCAGGGCTTGGAATCTGATCACTTGAATCAAGAGATCACTTCATGCTTTATACTAACCAAGAAGCTTTCTGTCCCACAGAATTTCCTCTTTGTCCTGTTGACAAGCTGTTAACTTTTGAGGAGCCTCTGAAAGCTCAGAGTGCCTCACAGGCATTTCTCTCAAATATCATGTTCAGCTCCTAGCCTTTAGATGTCTGCTTCAGTGCTTTCTACAGTGAAAGCTAAATGCTTTGTGAGGGATTTCTGTGAGCTCTCCTGCCTTGCTCTTAGCCATTAGTGAGCTATAAGAAACAGAAGAAAGTGTTAATAGCATTGTTATGGCAGAGTGCTGATGGGCAGGAAAGACTGATATGTGACATTTGAGCTGGCCCTAGAAAGATAAACAGAAGTTGTCTTGATAAAAGTGATAATAGAAAGGCCCTAACCCATATGTGTTGAGTGTTAGATTTATAAGGAGATTTCTACTTTACCTTATAACATCCCCAGGAAAACTGAGACTTAGCTTTTGTGTTTTTCTTTTTCTTCATTTATATTTTATAGTTAAATTTTATTATCAGATATTTACTATCTATTTTAGATGTGTTGGATAAAAATGTTGTTTCATTTCCCTCATTTTCTACTGCTCTTCATTTACCTGTTTAGCAGTAGCTAATCCATTTGGGTCATTTATTTCTGCACTTTTGCTTTTCCTTTAAGTGGGAAAGAACATTCAGATTCCCATACTTCAAGCTTACTTTTTCAAAATACTGAACATATTACATGATTTGGTTAAGAAAAATTTAAATGTTACTCAAAATAGTGTTGATAGATTTTTTCAGTTTATTCACATTATTTTTACTTATTTAATGTTTGAAGTAAGTTTAAAAAAAGTAAAATAACAATCAACATATAAGCATATATTTATAGTTTACACTTTCCCAAGTCATAAGTTGAAACAGTCAATCTTACACAAATATTAGAGGGAAAAAACCTATTTTTGTGTATATTCAGTATGACATTGGGTATTCTGTTGTGGATTTTTACAGATGTTACATTGTTATCTGTGTCTACCTAAATGATTTCATTATATGTGACATTTTGAATGCTACACACAAGTTTAAGTCAGGATTATTTTTAAAATTGTAAATCAGTTCATGTCATTTTTCTGTTTTTAAACTTTTAATAGTTTTCCATCATGCTTCCTCTGAAATCCAAAGTCCTTACCGTGGCCTACAAGGCCTTGTATCAGCTGGTGGCTCTGAACTTTTTCTAAACCCTTTCCTCCTGCTTTATTCTTCTTCAACCAACTGGTCCATTGGTTGATCTTCAAATATCATGAAAAAGATTCAGTGGCTGAAAATTATAGATTTTCTCTGTCATGGAATACTCATCTTTCAGATAACCACCTGATTTGCATCCTGATTTCATTCTGGCCTCTACTCAAATATCATCTTTTCTGTTGGTCCTTTTCTGATAATCCGAAGTAGCACTTCTCTTTACTATTTGTCTTTTTATATGGCTTCTACGGTGCGGAGGCCAATCGTCTTGCTAGACATCTTAGCTCTCTGCGACTTTCCCTGGCTTGTGTACTCCCTCCACCTTAAAATCAAAACTCTCTGTATGTAAGAGGAGCTTGGTCTTTAATTAGGGAAAGTTTTTAGAGTCACTTTGAGTAATTGCTCAAAGATCAGTGCTTACTGCCCAAGTTTTCCTTCCCTGATAGTATGAGAGCTGAATAGTATAAGATGTTGGAAATGGAGGGGGACTTTTTATCTTAAGGCTGAGAATGGCTACAAATTGACAGGGCTGAGAGAGTGTAGAAATAGAGTTCAACAGCCAAACGAAAGCTGAGAGACAACAACAGCAACAACAAGAAGACACATATCAAGACAAGAGTACAATGAAACAGAACAGCTCAATAAATAAGGGCAATAACAAAAGAATTCTGTTAGTAAGGTCAATTCTGCCTAAAGATTCATACTGGTTTGCTGATGTATATAGGTGTCAGCTATCATATGGTAGAGCCTCAAACACAAAGTGCCAGGAATATGTATGATCAGGTACAGTATTAGGGTCTTAAAATGTATTCCTCACAATGATGTACATTTTACAGATGAAAGAAGTCAAACTCAGAAAATCACACTCAGTTCTATGTGATTTCAGAGTTTATTGACATGATCTTCTATTTCATGGGATCATTGACATGATCTTCTACTATCATTAGACTTAGGCCTTGAATGTTGGATGATAGTTGTATACAAAGTTGGGTGATGACACAGGGAGAAATGTATACTGGGCTAAGAAAGAATGTCACTAAAGGCTCAGAGATAGGAACTTGTGGAATGTGTTGGGGAATAAAAAGGAGCTTTTCATCCCATCTTTATTATGTTAGGTTCAATTCAACAAGTACAAAATTAAACAAAAATCTTGACTATATTTTTGTCTATATCCTAGGGTATATGTAAACTTTGATATCAGATACAAAGTTTGCATACTAACTTCTTTGGATTACTGAATTACCAAGAAGAAAAAAATTCTCAAGTTCTTTTCTGATTCTAACCACCAATTCAATAAGCACTTGGGTGTAGTTTATTTGGACATTTATTGAATTTATGTGACAGATTATATGTTCAATGATGGGGTTATGAAGATTAATAAGACATAGTCCCTCAAGGGGCTTAGAGCAGTGGGAAAAACAGATTGGTATAATTAAAATATAGTTTTCTACATGTACTAGTAGAAATATGTGCCCACCAATATTGATATTTTTCTTACAGCTGAAATTATTCTTCAATCCAGTAAGGGGTTCTTTGATTGTTAAAGAAAAATAGCTCCGATTTTTAGGAGTTTTGCTTTTGTAATTGTTTAATTTAAAAAGGAAAATACTTTTTTTTTTACATTACGGTTAACTTTCTTTAGATTTTAAAAGTGATTTATGTATATTAAGGAATATTTTGTGAATTCAGCATTAAATGTATTTTTGAGGAGGATCTATCCAAAAAAAATTTAGTCCCAAACTATTTATTCCTAAACTATTTTTGGCTCTTATTTTTTTATGTATTTATTTTTTATTTTTAAATTGACAGATACAATTGTATGAATTTACAATGTACATCATGATGTCTTGAAGTATATATACACCATAGAATAACTAAATCTAATTAATTAACATGTATTATCTTATATAGTTATCAATTTTGTGATTAGAACACTTTATATCCACTCTTTTAGCATTTTTCAAGAATATAATATATTGTTAAATATAGTCCTTATGTTTTACAATAGATCTCTTGAGCTTATTCCTTCTATCTAACTGAAATTTTGTGTCCTTTGACCAACATCTCCCCATTCTTCC
Organism: Cheirogaleus medius; assembly: GCA_008086735.1. Classification (NCBI taxonomy): domain Eukaryota; kingdom Metazoa; phylum Chordata; class Mammalia; order Primates; family Cheirogaleidae; genus Cheirogaleus; species Cheirogaleus medius. Next base: position 9,226,314 of record VBSM01003169.1, on the reverse strand, counting down.
ACAACCTCTAAATGTATTTTTAAGTCAAAGAGAAATAAAGACAATCATAAAAGAATATACTGTAGGGTATAGATAAGAATTCCTTTGGCTGAGCTTATTTCTTTTGTCTTATGTCATCCTATTCCAAGTTTTTATTGCACATCTCTCAATTTTACAAGCTCTCTTTCACATATCTCTTGAAAGCACAGTGATTTATTTTTGTTGTTCTTGGTTGATGCCAGGGTGTTTACCTGCATCTCATGTGTGTTTGAGTTGGCAGAAAATAAACAGTTGGCTCCAGATATAAGTGTCCTGCTGATCAGTGCTTCTAGGTGGCATCAAAGCAGAAAAATCAATAGTTGTTATTTGATTCTTGAAAAGATGTTATGTAACATTTGAGAGCAGCCAATACCTGTAGAAAACTCTGGGTTGAATGAGTTAGTATTTTTATGTACAGATAGGAATTTGATCCTAGGAATAACAAAAAGCTCAGAAACCATGATTCTATAATATTATTTTATATTTTATATAATATAACATGTAATATATATAAATATAGTATTTAATAATAATTTTTACTTTATGATTGATAAATTGATTGTAGTAATAATTAGCTGCTTGACAAAGGCACATATATTAGAAAAAAGAGGATAAGATATAGGTAAAAGCATGTCTAATATCCTGTAGAAGAAACCACAAAATTGTAACCAAGAGTTTATCTTCATATTTATATAAAGCATCAGAATATGAAGCTTGTACATTTTTTCCATTAGTAAATTATTACTTTCCCCCTTTACTGCTATACTCTGCTAACGTCCAACTTTATGGGCTATGAAAATGAGGATGGAGGATGATTTGCTCTTAACATATTTTAAATGAAATAATATTCATTGCAAGCCTTGAACATACATAGGCTATTTTCTCCTGGTGGGCATGTCTCAGATCAGCACAAGCGGAAGGAAAGAAGTCTAGAGATGTAGCTAGGATGGGAAGGAACAATCCATAAGTATTGGGTGACTGCGGTGTGCTCATCTTGTGCTTGGAATGACAACTAGGAAAGAAGAACTAGGTGAAAATTCTGAAAAGTGTTAGAGGAGAGATTAATAGTGTTGAAATTTGAAGAAGAAAAATCTGAGAGCAAACCACACATCTTGTGATTGGTGATTGCAATAATCAAGAAGGCCATACCCAAAAAGGGAGATACACTGTTTTGGACGTAGAAAGACTGCTAGGCTTTAAGTCTTTAGAGACTAAATCTGCTCTGGTATTGATTTGCTCTTTCAATTTAGTCAATTCACTAAAAAAAAAAATGAGTTTCAGTTTTGTCATCTGTAAAATGGCCTACTTATCTCTAAGGATTCTTTCAGCTCTAAGGGTTCTTTCACATGATCCAGAGATTTTTTTCTCTAATTCCACTGAGGAAAGGACAAGAGAAAAAACAAAACAAAACACTAGTTTATAATGTTTTGGGTTTAAGTTGGAAATAAAGACAGATTTCCTGGCAGTGAGAGCTTCCTGGCAATATTAAGAAGTGCTTCTAAGGGAAGCCAAGAAGCTATTGTTCCTGTAGATTGGTAAAATCTTTGACTTTCTACACAGCCTGAAGGCAGTGGGGACAGGTGACCAGATGGCTCCATGAGCTCCTTGCAGCCCTCTGAATCACCTCCAGATTGCGAGCTTTGACGATAACTATATAATTACACTTTTAGATTTCAGGTTGTATATATTTTCCCTCTGTGTTGTCCAGAAGCTCTCCCAGTACAATAATCTTCCCATGCTTTAGCTTTTCTTCGCAGCTCACTCAGTTATTAGACAGAAGGAAAATAGGGAACTGCCTTGTGGTAATGGCGGAAACACACCTAATCTAATGTACTTCAACACTAGGTGGCACTCTAATCATGTAAGAACATCATTTTAAAAATCAATAACATTGACTTTATGTATGAAAAATTTCACTTGCTTTCTGTCTTAAAATTGTTTCCCCCTTACTACTCAAATGAAAAGTTGAGATCTCAGAACATTTGAATTTTTTATATGTAGTTTTAGAAAATCGTCAAGTTCAGTTATTTTGTTAGGTGTTCAATAATTTACAAGGCTTTTTTTTT
>VBSM01003169.1:9208545-9224220 GCA_008086735.1 Cheirogaleus medius | reverse complement strand
GAGTCTCACTCTGTCGCCCTGGCTAGAATGCAGTGGCCTCATCATGGCTCATTGCAACCTCAAACTTCTGGCATAGCCCCCTGGGTACCTGGGACTACAGGCACGTGCCGCCGTGCCTAGCTAAGTTTTCTACTTTTTGTGGAGATGGGGTCTTGCTTTTGCTCATAAAGCCTTTTTTAAACCTCCTATAACAAGAAGCAAAATTCAGTAAATTTAAGGGTGGTGTGAAATATCAATGTATGTTTAGTTGGTTCAGATTGGTTGTTGTAAAGTGAATTATACACTTTTCAAGTACTACAATGTGATGAGGTGATATAAAAATTTTTAAAGTGTTTCAAAAATATAAGGAAAAAGTTTAAAGAGGAATGTTCATTGGTGTGAAACAAAGCAGACAAATGGCCTTTTTGCATTTCCATTGCTACATCTCAGTATATTTATTGATAATAACCATGGGAGTATTTAATGGGAATAAATGGGTTTCAAAACACTTTCTGTAAAATCTCTTTTAAAAATCTCAGTACAAAGATAGATAATATCCTTTCTCCTCTGCTTGGTCTTTTTGAAGCCTGGCTTTCACTGATAAACAATGGATTATTTACATATGTATACATTAGTCAATAGCAGGAATCCTGTAATTTTAGACTGGTAAGTGACATTTCCATTCCTAGAATGACCAAGACAACCAAAACCCCAAACCACATTCACCTGTGGTGTAGATTAGCTGAGCCAGGAGGAAAAATAAGATGAACAGACTGCTATAGTTTGGCCATTTTAGATCTCTTGTGGAAATTTGATCCCCCATGTTAGAGGTGGAGCCTAATTGGAGCTGTTTGAGACACGGGGGTGAATTACTCATAAATAGATTAATGCCCTTTCTAGGGGCAAGAAGGGTGAATGAGTTCCTACTCTACTAGTTCATGTCAGAGCTGGCTGTTAAAAAGAGCCCAGCCCCTCCTCTCTGGCTCTCTCTTGCTTCCTCTCTTGCCATGTGATCTCTGCACATGCCAGCTCCCCTTCTCCTTCTGCCATGAGTGGAAGCAGTGGACTTTCATCAGATGTCTAGTTTTCTAGTCAGCAGAATTTGAGCCAAAAAACCCTCTTTTCTTAATAACTATCCAGCCTCAGGTATTCCTTTAGAGCAAAACAATTGGACTAAAGCACAGATAAAGAGGTATGGATTACAAAAGTGATTCCTTTATTCAGGAAAAAAAAAAACAAAACCAACTTATAGCCAAATAGCAAAGAGGCTAATATTTAAAGGTGGTTTTCAACGAGGCAATAATCCAAATCAAGGACAGAACAAAATAGGAAATAAAAATACTAAACAACATACATTTTCTTTTATAAAATCAATACCTGAAAAAATACGACTCTTTGTATATTTTGATAAATTCTGTAAGATTTTAAAAAAAATTCTGAATATTAGTGTACCCTGAGAAACATTATCTGATTTTTAAATGTACATTTAAAAGCTGGATGATTTAGAAAAAAAATTATATACTTTGCAAAAGAATTAAGTTCATTTTTCTTTTAAGTAGTGAGTTATACCAAGTCATTTGAAATATGCTTGTCTATGTAAATTATATATGTACCTTACTTATAAGAGCACATGTATTGGCACCTGTGCTTTTCTTACTCTTTTGGAGTAATTTATTTATTTTCCCCCTATTTGTTTTATTAGCATTTTTAATTCCTTATAAAAGTTTGTAATCTCCTGGGCTAAGTCTAGTGTACACCATGTAGTAGATATCTGATAAATATGTGAATAAATTGATGAATAAATATGCTATAAAGTGGTAGTAGTTTACATAGCTAAGAAAATAAGCAACTAAAATTATAATGTAGTTGTAAGGATAAGAATTTCTTTTTCAAGTAAACTTCAAGTAACAAGATGGCCTTAATGTTTCCGTCAACTTGACGAGACAGGTTTCTTTTTGAGGATATGTTCCTGACCTTCCTTTTCTTAGAGCATTTACTTTAGGAAACTTGCAATTGTAAATTCTCTCCTTGTCTCTTTTAGATGTAAATCTTTTTTTTTTTTATTTCAGCATATTATGGGGGTACAAACATTACGGTTATGCACATTGCCCACGCCCCCCTCCCCCCTCGAGGCAGAGCCCCAAGCATGACCATACCCCACACGTTGCACATCTCACCCATTATGCCTGCATATACCCATCCCCTCCTCCCCCCTCCCACCCGCCCAACACCCGACAAATGTTATTCCTACATGTCCACTTAGGTGTTGATCCGTTAATACCAATTTGCTGGTGAGTACATGTGGTGCTTGTTTTTCCATTCTTGAGATACTTCACTTAGTAGAATGGGTTCCAGCTGTATCCAGGAGTATACAAGAGGTGCTATATCACCATTGTTTCTTAAAGCCGAATAGTACTCCATGGTATACATATACCATCTTATTGCCAGTTTTACAACCCAGGAATGTCTTTCTGAAGGACCTGAGAGCCATTCCTAGAAGTGTAATCATCAAGAAGGATCAGATAGTCCCCTATCTCCTAACCTCTGTGGGAGGATAAGAGCATAACTTCAATGAGTGCCGATTAATAGGCACAGACTCATGTCACTGACCACGCTTCCTCCAGCTTTTCCAGGAGCTCACTCCAGTGCTTAAAAACTTTCTCCTCTTTTGTTTCCATGGAGTTGAGTTTAATCTCTCTCCCCTATTGCAATCATCTTGAATTTAGTCTTCCATGCTGTTTCACTGTCTAGTGCAATTTTCTTTGAGACAATTTCATTTTAAAAAATCAATAAATTGATGTCTGAACATAAAGATATGCTATACTAGGTAACACCAGTGGTTATTTTAGTCAGTGTTAAATCCCTAATAGTATCACCAAGGTTATCTATGTGGTTTTTCTTATGAATATGAACCTTAAATGTTTAGCATGTACTTCAATAATTTTTATATATTCATAAATTTCTATGGGACTATTATACATAAGTTAATCAAAACTGTGGTTCAACATATAACCATTATTAGTGTTTTACCTCCTCTTGGGGTAGATCATCCAAACTATTGCAGTAAATAATTTATCCAGTAAAACTGTTAACAGGGGTGTGGTTTGTATGTTTGTGTGTGTATGTATAAGAGAGAGAGAGAGAAAGAGAGAGATGGGGGCATAGATAGCATTCTGGGAGGTAAGCCAGAATTTGATGAGCATTTCTTCAGAGTTCTCACATCACATCTTCAGAATATATTCTACCCACACTCAATATGCTTAAAATTACAGGGAGTCTGTTGAGAGTAGTCTGCAGCTGATACATTGAGCACTCAGATTTAGGAATTCCACATACATGATAGTCATAATTTTTAATATTATTACTTTATTATCCCCTAAATATATTTTTCTGAAGCTTCAAGGGATAACTTTAACTCTTTATTTGTATGATATGTTAAAGATTTATGCATGATGGTATAGACATTGATCAAATACTTTTCAGATTCTCCCTTAATGTGGCTCCAAAATTCTTACATGAAGATCAGATAATAGAGCAACCAACTATGAGTTTTAATCCTGGAAAGGAAGGAAGCTTCTTCTTCTCCATAGGAACAGCCCGTAAGCCCTGGAACTTGGGAAATAAAATTATTCAAATTAGCCAATCCACAGGGCTAGAAGCTCTGGAAACCAAGCTAACTCTACCTGCTTGCCAAAAATAAGCTGCCCTTCACAGCTATAGTTTAGCTGTTATCCTGTCCTGGGATGCCACCCCTGTGTAGCCCTGACTGGCAGGCTTATATATTTTGGAGCTTTATGTAACAAAGAGTTCTAACTTTCTTCTATTTGAGTGTCTTTGTGATGTGTCCCACCATCAAAAAAACTTCAAATCTTATAAAGCTAAAATGAAGTTATTAATTTTCATGTTCTCTGCTGTCATGTCTAGACCATTGATATGACACCATCACAGATGAGTCACTTTTCCTTTTTGGTCCATGCTACTTGATCATGACACTTTTTCTTTTTCTTATGACTATTGTCTATTAATATCTGTATTTTTGTCCTTACCTATTTAAATTAATCAAGTACTCATCTTACAGTTTCTATATTATTCCAACATTATTTGGACCTTTTTTTTTAGTATTTAAGAATGCTTAATATTAATCAAGCCTTTTAATACCTGTTTTCAGAGTTCCTCAAATGCTCTAATCACATTCAACTTCAAAAACCAGCCCTTCACTTTCATAACCATCCTTAGTCTTGATCAATGTGTTGGATATCTACACTGTTAAGATCTTGAAATCTAGTAATTCCTCTCTACCTTCAATGTCATGTTCAATCAATTCAACTCACTCAAGGCTACTCTATGCAATATATACATTCTTAAAAACTGAGGAGGGTGCAAAGATAAAAAAGAACCTGTCCTTGTTTTAAAATGGCTTATAATCTCAATGGAGAGATAAATATACAAATAACAGTATTGTGAGGCAGGATTTATGCAAGCCATAATTGAATTAAAAATAAAGAACTCAAGAGATTAACTGCAACTATTAGAGAAAGCAAACCATCATGCTCTCATTCTTGCTTACCTTTCTTACCTTTCCTTTTTTAACTTACTGTACCAATTCACAGTTTATATTTCTTTATTTTTCTAGTCCAGCACCTTTTCACTTGCTTCCCTAACAAGTTGGACTCACATATTTCACTAGTACTCTGACTAACACACTCATTGCTATTTTGATGGGTGACCAGTGGGAAAGTTGCCTGAGATGTCCATCTATGAAGGTCCTTAATGTATCATTGGAATGCCATCACACCATTGGAAATTTAAGGGTATAGAGAAAGTTGTAGTTAGAAATTTCCTCAGGGAACATATTACATGTGGCTGAAGGAACATTTGTTAAGCTCTTTGAGTGCGTGGGATTTTGCTTGATTGAAGTAAATGGAGATCATTCTGACTATATAATGAATTAGTGCAGTGAAATGTAGACTTTTGTTTAAGTGGGGGTTGCAAGTTTGGGGCCTGGGCTTAAGTGATTTGTTGAAGCTGTCAACCTAAATAACAATCAGAGAGAAGTTCTTGAAAGGAAAATGATATTTATTTGGAAATAGGGCATTGCAATGGGAACATGCATGCCATAGTAATCTATGTGTGTATTCATGGAGATTAAGGAGGACAAAGTGTTTTAAAGGGAAAATGAGAAGGATTACATATTATCCTTGGCTATAAGGATCAATAACAAGGATGGTGTCAGGCTGACATTGGATGGGCAGTTGCTGGGCAAATGTCCTTGCAGTCATTTTTGTGTAAGGTTATGTGGCCTTTGTGCAAAGTTGTGGTTTTTGCAGTCTTTTGTGTTAGTTTTTGTTATTAGGCATTTATGAATGAGAATCCTCCCATTATAGCCTTTCCTGGTTATATTTGTCAGGTTTTTTTTTTTTTAACACAAGTGACTCCATTTTGATTCTGACTACTTTCATATTTTTCTGTTTTATTCAAAATCTTTTCTAAAATCACCAATGGAACAGTTTCAGTAGAATAGGAGCCAGTTCTTCTTTGCATGTCTGGTAGAATTTGGCTGTGAATCCATCTGGTTAAGTGTTTTGGGGAGGAGATTTTTTATTACTGTGTCAATATTTCTATTTATTGCTGGTCTGTTCAGGATTTCTATTTCATCCTGATTTAAGCATAGGAAGTTGTGTGTTTCCAAAATTTTATCCATTTCCTCTTGGTTTTCTAGTTTGTGTTCATAGAGGTTTTCATAATAGTCATGAGTAATATTTTGTATTTCTGTGGTATCAGTCATAATGCCTCCCTTTTCATTCTGATTGAGATTATGTGAGTTTTTTCTCTTCTATATATGGCTAATAAAGCTAGTAATATACCAATTTTGCTTATCTTTTTAAAGAACCAACTTTTTTGTTTTATTGATCCCTTGTATTGCTTTTGTGTTTCCCTTTAGTTTAGTTATGTTCTTAGCATCAGGAGAGCATCCTCCCTAGCTCACTCTACAAAAAGCCAGTATCATAGTGATATCAAATTCAGATAAGGACATAACAAAGAAAGGAAACTACAGAGCAATATCCATTATGAACATAGATGCAAAAATCCTCGAGAAAACACTAGCAAACCAATTGAACAACACATCAAAAAGATAATTCACCATGATCAAGTGGGTTTCATCCCAGGGATGCAAGGATGGCTCAATATACAAACATCAATAAATGTGATTCACCACAGAAACAGAATTAAAAACAAAGACCATATGATCATCTCAATAGATGCAGAAAAAACATTTGATAAAATTCAGCATCCTTTATGATAAAAACCATCAACAAACTAGGCATAGAAAGAACATACCTCAAAATTATAAACACCATATATAATAAACCCACAGCCAATATCATACTGAATGGGAAAAGCTGAAAGCATTTCCCCTAAGAACTGGAACAAGAAAAGGGTGTCCACTATTACCACTCTTATTTGATATAGTACTGGAAGTCCTAGCCAGAGCAATCAGGCAAAAGAAACAAATAAACGACAACCAAATTGGGAAAGAGGAGGTCAAACTATCCCTGTTTTTTGGGGATATGATCTTGTATCTAGAAAACCTTAAAGACTCCACCAAAAGACTCCTACAATTGATAAATAAATTCAGCAAAGTCTCTGGTTACAAAATTTACATACACAAATTAGTAGCATCAAATCAAGAACTCAATACCATTTACAATAGCTTTAAAGAAAATAAAATACCTAGGAATATACTTAACCAGTGATTTGAAAGATCTCTACAAGGAAAACTACAAAATACTTATGAAAGAAATCCTAGATGACACAAACAAATGGATAAACATCCCATGTGCATAGATCAGAATAATCAACATTGTTAATATGTCCATACTGCCCAAAGCAATTTACAGATTCAATGCAATCTTCATTAAAATACCACTATCGTTTTTACAGATCTAGAGAAAATAATCCTAAACATCATATAGAACCAAAAAAGAGCTGGAATAGCCAAAGCATTCCTAAGAAAAAAGAATAAATCTGGAGGCATCATATTACTTAACTTCAAATTATACTACAAGGTAATCAAAACTGCATGATATTGGTATAAAGGCAGATACATAGACCAATGAAGCAGAATAGAAAACTTAGAAACAAAACTATATCACTATGACCAACTGATTTTTGACAAAGTAGACAAAAAATACACTGGGTAAAAGATGCTTTAGTCAATAAATTTTGCTGGGAAAACTGGATAGTCATATGCAGAAGAATGAAACTGGATCCCTCTCTCACACCATACACAAAATTTAACTCAAGATGGATTAAAGATTTAAATGTAAGACCTGAAGCCATAAAAATTCTAGAAGAAATTGTAGGAAAAACTCTTCTAGAAACTGTACAAGGCAAAGAATGCATGAGTAAAACTCCAAAAGCAAATGCAGCAACAACAAAAATTAAAAAATGGGACTAAATTAAACTAAAAAGTTTCTTCATAGCAAAGGAAATAATCAACAGAGTAAATAGACAACTTACAGAATGAGAGAAAATATTCACAAACTATATGTCCAACAAAGGGCTAATATCCAGAATCTATAAGGAACTCAACAAATTAGTAAGAAAAAAACAACTCAGTCAGAAGATATGAACAGATTTTTCTCAAAAGAAGATAGACAAACGACCAACAAACATATGAAAAAGTTCTCAACATCACTACCCATCTAGGAAATGCAAATTAAAACCACAGTGAGATGTCATCTTACCCCTGTCAGAATTGTCATTAAAAAGTAAAAAAAAATAAGATGTTGGCATGGATGTTTTGCAAAGGGAATGCTTATACAGTGTTGGTGGAAATATAAACTAATACAACCACTATAGAAAGCAGTATGGTGACTTCTCAGAGTGCTAGAAATAGGCCTACCATATGATCCAGCAATCTCACTACTGGGTATCTACCCAAAGGAAAATAATTCATTTATATAAAATATACCTGCATTAAAATATTTATTGCAGCACAATTCACAATTGTAAAGACATGGAATCAACCTAAGTGCTCATCAACTGAAGAATGAATAAAGATAATGTGATATGTATATATATATATATACATGTATATATATATGCAAACACACACACACATATACATATATTTATTTATGCCATGGAGTACTACCCAACCATAAAAAGGAATGAAATAATGTCATTTGCAGCAACTTGGATGGTACTTGAGACCATTATCCTAAGTATCTCAGCAATGGAAAAACAAATACTGTATGTTCTCACTTACATGTGAGAGCTAAACAAGAGACATATGTGGTCATAAAGTGGTGTAATGGACATTGAAAACTAAGAAGGGAGTAGGGTGAGATGGGTGTGAGGGATAAAAATCTGCCTACTGAGTACAATGTAGACTATTATAGTGCTGGTTACCCTGAAAGTCCTGTCTTCAGCATGATACAATCCATCCATATAACAAAAGACACTTCTACATCATACATTTTTTAAAAATAATTAAAAAAAGACATGCCAAAGAAAGAATCAAAAAGTATCAATGAACAAACATCCTCTAGGTAGGTTTTGATCTCTCCCAGGTTTCTGGTCTGGTCCCATGATGGAGCGAATGATTAGTGACTAGGAGTCAGTGTTAAAACCCTGCAAGCCACATTTGAGTGACAAGAGAGGTTAGAAGGGAGTGGCTCTTAGGCTAAGTCTAGCTGGATTCCATTGCTAAAATTAATTTTGTTAGGCATTTGCTGTCATCTGTAAGTGCTGGGCCAGCATGATTCTTTCAAGAGTTGTACTTCTGCAAAAATTTAACAAGTAACAAATACAAAGTTCAAAAAGGGAATATACAAAATAAAATTAAAAGTCATATCATAAATCCCAGTTTGTATAATGGTTTTGAGCCATGAACTGAAGCTTAAAGGCAACCAATTAAATAAATCAATAATCATAGGGAATTAGATGAGATCTGTTGTAACCATGTGGCCTGCTTTCCTATTTTGTGTACGTGGGTCTCAATTTTCCAAGGGGAATTTACCAAATACAGCATTTAGCACTGGTAATAGCACAGACATTTCCTTATTTCTCCAATAGATACTAAAGGATCTCTTAGGTCATGTTCTGTCAAGTTACCAGCAGAAGCTACTGATTGTGAAATTTCAATTATACCATTAAAGTGTCAAGTGAAGAAAAGTAGCGTTAAGCGGTGAAAGTCTCAACACACTATATAGTCTTGTTCTGATGTCTTGGGAAAAGCTGTGTGCAGTGTCAAAATGTTAACTTCTCATCCTAGTTTGCAGTTTGAATGCCTCTGGTTATGGCATCAGGCAGTTTGGTGAACTTTCTTTGTAACCCGTACATCCGGCTTGAGATTTGACCCTTAACATGTATTTAGTTTCAGGTTACAGGATGTTAGGAACAGAGCAGTTTTTGTTCTTAGTTGGAGAGCTGTAGCCAAATATTGGAGACAATTAGGAGAATTCATTATCTAATTCAGTCTATATTCTACTGTGAGGCTATAAGGAGATAATACATGGAAAATGCCCAGAATAGTGCTTAGCAATGGCAAATAGTCAATAAATTCTTATTTGTCTCCAAGAATATTTACAGTTTTACAACATTCAGAAGTTTCCCGCTTTGAAATATTTTTAGGGATTCTGGTTATAACACTCAAAACTTTTTCTTAGAAAAATCCCAAAACCAAAAGTAAAAACAAATAAAATTGGAGCTATAGAAAACAAATTAGTGACATTGAAATAGCAAGGACATTAAAAACAAAATTCATGTGAGTAACAGAATCAAAGATTATTTCTCATTCATATAATGGCAACTGTAAATGTATTTAGTTGGTGGGTAGCATCTGGAACCCCACTACCATCTTTCTAAAATCATTGGCCCCCAAATTACATACATCACTGCTATTCATATTGTGTTGGTGAAATAAAACCGTGTGGCTATGCCTCAATGCAAGGGGGGCTGGGTAATACAAGCTATGTTTAGGTTCTGCCTCCCTGTGACAGAGGAAGCTCCAATTTTTGATGGACAGTCAGCTGTCTTTGACACAGCCTCCAATTAGAGTAAATGTTTGAATCCGTGGTTCCTTTACATTTCAAGTGACATGGTGATTCTTGACTAGTGAACTTTAGCTAGGTCTACATTGATAAAGTACCTGTTTTATTTTTTTAGGTATCTTTTTGTATTTAGTCAAACAGTTGACTCTTTTGTGAGCCATTTGTAAATAACTGATCCTTTCTCGAAAGCAGATTTGATGAATAGTGGAAGAAATAAATGGATGTATATATCCAATTAAGAAGAGGAGAAGAGGCCGGGCGCGGTGGCTCACGCCTGTAATCCTAGCACTCTGAGAGGCCAAGGTGGGTGGATTGTTTGAGCTCAGGAGTTCGAGACCAGCCTGAGCAAGAGTGAAACCCTGTCTCTACCAAAAATAGAAAAAATTAGCTGCACATGGTGGCACATACCTGTACTCCCAGCTACTCGGGAGGCTGAGGCAGAAGGATCGCTTGAGCCCAGGAGTTTAAGGTTGCTATGAGCTAGGCTGATGCCAGGGCACTCTAACTGGGACAACAGAGTGAGACTCTGTCTCAAAAAAAAAAAAAAAAAAAAAAGAAGAGGAGCAGAAAAAGTAAATGCATGTAAAGTCTTCTGATTGGCTTCTCAGTGTGGCCAAACAATTATTTCCCCACATTGGTGATGAAACAACACCTCTCCCAGTTTGTCCTCCTTATGATCAATGCATTTCATACAACTCATTTTTGGAGAAAAGGTTACTGTTTGTGGCTTTAATAAAGGCTTATTAATAGACAATATCTTCTGACATGCTAAGGTCCTGAATAACATTCATTTTATCTCTGAATATCTTAGAAATATATAAAATGATTCAAACTCTATCTATATTAATAGATTTATTTTAAAACGTATTCTGCTAAAATAGATTCATTTGCTTTGATCTGACAGAGGAAACCATCTCTGCTAAACAAATAATGGCTTCTCCTAGTTTTACTTCTGTTGTATTCCACTCACCCGCCTCTATGTAGCACAGGTTGATGTACATAGTTATCTCTTGCCAGTGTCTTTTTCCAGCTCCTCTGTGTTCATGTGTAACCATTTATTGAAGTCATATTCCTGAAGAAGAAGGCATCACTATATGCTAGGAGGAGTCTGGGATGGTTTAAATCCTTCTTATCTCAAGACACTCTTTTATTTTCCTGGTATTACTAAGCTATTGTCCACCTGTGCTTGCCTATTTGCACCTTTGCATCTGCCTGGACAGTTGACTTTAAAATGCCATCTCTCAGTGCGCCTGCAGCATACTGTAGTATAGCTCCACAGCACCTGAATGGCATATAGTCATGTATTCTAGCTATGGCTCAGAAAGACAATAATGTCTATGGCCATAAAAACATACTGTGAACTCTTTAGTTTTCTCATCAGTAAAATCAAAATAATAGTTATCTACCAAATAACTAGCTTTTGACATAAGTAAAGAGTAATGAATGTGAGGTGCTTAGCCCAGTGACTGTCCCTAAATTCTCAAATTTTAATTACTGTTATTGTTACTTTATATGTTCTTATATTTAATTTTAATTTCTTGAGTGTTCATTTGTTCTGAAGTATCTGCTGTACCTCTTCCCTTTCCCACATAATTCACTCATATAGCTTCAACAATTACTAGGTGGTGATGGCTCCCAAATTTGTACCAGCAAACCTGGCAGTACCCAGGGGCTTAAGGTCAACATTTCCATTTACCTTGATATACCTCATGAACTTCTCCTGTGAGATTTGCTGTAGGTATTTCTATATCCCATTTATTTACCTCCCACCAAATTCCTTTTCTTATTTAATTTTTATTATGATGCTATGTTGTGTGCCATTATTATTAATATTTTCATTTTAGTGATGAGGAATCTGAAACTTGTAGAATCAATCCCACCAAAACACTCACCCTCCCAGCATTGAGGATTACTTTCTCCTTTATGCTAAGTTATATTACTTTTCCCCCATATTCTTTCTATCTTCATACTTTGTAACTTAAGGTTACAAACAGCACCTAAAATTTTTTCAAAGATGAATTTGTGTTTCTGTCCTCAGTGATTGGTTTTTGAGAGATGTGGGTAGATATTTCTGTATTTTACCATCATGAATGTAGAAAGCCTCATTGCTTTACTTTAAATGATAACTCACATGGCCCTATAGTTATTGGGGGAATTAGAATGGTGAGAAGATTTTGAACAAGGCACCAAGAAAAGGGAGCTAAAACAAGATTCAATAAGAGTCATATTTCAGAGTAAATTCAATGGACCATATAACTGGAAGGACATAGTGAGGAAGTAGACAAACTATGGACTTTGGCATCTGACTGACCTAGGTTAATACCCTGGCCATCATGGTTGCTTACAATCTGGAGTAATTTCTTTTATCCCAGAACCTTGGAATAAAGGTTAGTTGCCTTTCTTTCTTTCCTTCCCTTCAAAATTATTTATACTTAATACTTTTCGATGTGCCATTTAACTGTATTATGGGTACAATCATCTGCACCTGCACGTAATTAAGGTTCTTGCTGAAAGTTATTTAGCTGATGATGAAGGTTGCTTAGTAGATCAGTTGTTCTTAAATGTTCTTCAGACCACCTGCTGGATTTAATGGGTTGAATGGAGTAGTGATTTGAATTTTGATACATTTATGCACTGTTTGCACTGATGTACCATGATTAGTTATATTCATTTAATAGGCACTTAGCAAATGCCCTTGTGAAAGTGAGAAAATGTAGGCAATTGCTTTTTATATTTTGTTCTTTGTAAGAACATTGGCAATGATGATGAATAATTAATCAACTAATTGTTGCCCTGTTCAGTGTTCTCTGTTTGGAAGTGAGATGAGTTCTTTTATACATGGTGATAGAATTTCAAGTCCCATTTTAGTTTAGGAGCATAGATATGAATTGTTTTTGTTCTACAGCTTAAGGGCAGAGATTGCTTGTGAGAAACTCTGACCCCTAAATATCACCTATTCCCTCTTCTGCATGAAGACCAACTTTTTACATTTTCACTTACACTCTATGCATTTCTTATTGTGTATGTACCTTTATTGTATCAATCTGAATTTACTAATTTTGAATGTATTGATTTTTATAGTTTTGTCTCAAGTGTGTATACTTAACATTGTTATGTTAAAATGTACAAAAATTTAATAAAATGAAACAAAAGAACAATCCAGTAACCTTTAATATTACAGACATTTTTGTTTTGTCTGAAGTCAACACATGCATAGGCTTATTTTTTGCCAAGTTTTTCTGACACTTTTCTATTTTTCTAGATTCAAGTTTTGGAGTTTATTTCTTTTTAAATTTCCACAGATTGCTTGGCATGATCCCATTTTTGATATACCTGTACAGGAGATTTGGGTGGGACAATATCTGCAACACACATCTGGATCTATCCGAGTGAAACCAATTTAAACTTGTTAAATTGCTGCAGCATTCCATGGGCCCTGATTAAGAGCTCCTCTAGTCCAGGAGTTGAATAATTTCACTGCCACTTCAGGCCATTGGATGTTTTACATTATCTCTACTGGTGTCCTTTCAGAGTAAGCATAATCTCATTAAGCAATGCTGCTGGCTTTTTGGGCTGTATACACTAGGCTGAATAATATCCTGCTATATTTGGGACCGTGTTTCTTAATTCTTTGTCTTGGATGCCTGGCACACTCTTGAAATAAGCTTGCATGCAGTAGATGGATGGATTCTTCTTTAGTAGACTTGATTAAGTTGTCATAAAATATCTATGACCCAAATGTCCTCAGGCCGTATCATACTTAAACCTAAATCCCTTTTGTTCAGATTTCAGTCTACTGAAAACATGTATTCCTCCATCCCTCCTAGCTACTATTAGGTTCTTGAGGAGTTTTTAAAGGGATCTCTTACTTATATTGACAAATCAATTCAGATTTTTTTTATTTCAGCATATTATGGGGGTACAAATTTTAAGGTTGTGTATAATGCTCTTGTCCCCCCTCCCCCCACAAGTCTGAGCTTCAAGTGTTACCATCCCCCAGACGGTGCACATCTCACTCATTATGTATGTATATACCCGTCCCCTCCTCCCCCCTCCCACCCACCCAATACCCAATAAATGTAATTCCTATATGTCCACTTAGGTGCTGATCAGTTAATACCAATTTGCTGGTGAGTATATGTGGTGCTTGTTTTTCCATTCTTGGGATACTTCACTTAGTAGTATGGGTTCCAGCTCTAACGAGAATCTACTTGGAACTCACGAAAATCAGCAAGAAAAAATCAAACAACCCTATCAAAAAGTGGGCAAAGGACATGAACAGAAACTTTTCTAAAGAAGACAGAATAATGGCTAACAAATATACGAAAAAGTGCTCAACATCTTTAATCATCAGAGAAATGCAAATCAAAACCGCAATGAGATATCAGTTATCTCCAGTAAGAATGGCCTTTATCAAAAAGTCCCAAAACAATAAATGTTGGCATGGATGCGGAGAGATAGGAACACTCCTACACTGCTGGTGGGACTGCAAACTAGTTCAACCTCTGTGGAAAGCAATACAGAGATATCTTAAAGCAATACAAGTAGATCTACCATTTGATCCAGCAATCCCACTACTGGGAATCTACCCAAAAGAACAAAGGACACTCTACAATAAAGACACCTGCACTCGAATGTTTATGGCAGCACAGTTCACAATTGCAAAACTGTGGAAACAATCCAAGTGCCCATCAATACATGAGTGGATTAATAAAATGTGGTATATGTATACCATGGTGTACTATTCAGCTTTAAGAAACAATGGTGATATAGCACATCTTGAATTTTCCTGAATACAGCTGGAACCAATTCAGATTTTTGTTTGCCTTCTCCATAGTTGCTGGCTTATGATGAGAGTAAACTCCACTCCTCCAACTAGCAGTGTTACCACTGAAAAAGTAGGGAGACATGAGAATCTTCCCATATCATCACTGCCATTTCTGGTAGGCTATTTCTTCAGCAGAAATAAAGATCCTTTGACACTCTTGGTCACCAATGCTCTGAACCCTGCTGAAATAACTACAATTGTAATGTAGTGCCAGGTACTGTTCCATTAGTTTGTTTTGAAGATCTTTTAGCCAAAGTTATTGTCATCTATAACATGCAGTTAATAATAGCACTTTTCTTCTTTAGCTGTGAAGATATGATGAAAATTTATGTAAAGTGCTTACTAAAACTGAGAAAATATAGGGCTCATTTTTTGTATTTCCTTACTTTCACGGGTCACAGTTTTGCACTGGCTATTTTCCAATGCTTAAAAATAGTTGCCTCATATCGTTGGTCCGGTGTATAGCTATTTCTGGAGTGAGGGAAAGCTTGAAACCAGTTGCTCCACCATGACTGGAAATAAGATTTTTCCTTTGTTATTCATCAGTTACCTTTTCTAAGGTAAATAATCAAGAATTCAATGCTAATCTGATTTTATTGCCATGCTTTCTATTTTCCCTTCCAAATTATTATCATTCTAGATAAAGATTTATCACTATTTATCTATCCATCCACTGATCTATCTACCAAAATATTCTGGGGTACCCAAATTTGTGGGATATGGTGTGTTAAAAGTCGTTTGTAATTAAAAATACTTAAAGTTGTGGAAACAACCCAGGTGTCCAACAATACATGAGTGGATCAACAAAAT
>VBSM01003169.1:9194238-9208445 GCA_008086735.1 Cheirogaleus medius | reverse complement strand
AATATTTGTACCCCCATAATATGCTGAAATAAAAATAAATAAATAAAAAAAATACTTAAAGTATGGATATTTGTGAACTTTTTTCTTTTAATAAATTAAAAGAGATTTAAGGTTGATTATTTAACAATATTACCCTTACTTGCATTCTTATATGCTTTCTTAAGTTGATGAGAGAAAAGTAAATCTACAAAAATTGCTCTATGAATTTGGCAGAACTTTGCTTATAACTGTGGGGATATGTCAATCACATCATCATCTGTCATGCATATCAGGAGAAAAGAGGTTGAATCAGCAATATAGAATGGCTGCTTTAAAAGGATTAGAAAGTGACAGGTGAATTTTAGCTTTATGATATTTTTCTACATTAAAGAAAACAAGCTAATCTTCAAGATATTTAATTCATTTGTTAAAATCCTTAATTTTAGAAGTGATTTGCTGTTAAAATCATGAAAATCTATGACAATTTATAGTACTGATAGGGAGATTTAGCTATTGGAAGAGCAAAGCATTCTAGAAAAGAAAATATTTCAATGGGCTTATATATATATATATATATATATATATATATATACATTATTTCAGAGTATTACGGGGGTACAAATGTTTAGGTTACATATATTGCCCTGCCAAGTCAGAGATACAAGTGTGTCCATCCCCTAGACGGTGCGCACTGCACCAGTTAGGTGTGAATATACCCATCCCTTCCTCCCTGTTCCCACCTGCCCAACACCTGATGAATGGGCTTTTAACAAATTTTAAGTCTGAGGTGAATAGAAAAAAAATTAACATAAAAGTTAGTAGAAATAAATTCACTAATATAGAAATAATAGATTGTTTTTCAGGTAAAGAAATAGAAATGCTATCTTAGTATATAAGAGAATTTTTCATAAATAATATAATCAAATATCATTACTTTAAACATTACAACAATAAAACCAACAAGCAAACATTTGACACAGCACATTGTAATGGAAAGAGTGCTGGATTCAAGAGAGGTGATGTGATTTTTAGACCTGTCTTTCCACATGAGGTTATTAAATCAGTCTGGGTCTGTTTTTTCCTTTATTATCTTATAAATGAACAGATATACTAGATAATTTAAATGTTTTTTTTATTTATCATTCTATGTTTTATTCCTTTATATTGGGAAAAGTCCTGATTCACATTAAAGAAAAATCTATTTTTAGGAATTTTACTTTAGATATACTATTGAAGACAAGTTTAAATAACTCTTTTTATGAAGAAAATGAAATATTACAAACTATTTCACAGTCTTGAGTATAATCATACTTCTCACATATGTAATTAAAAATTAAATTGTATTATTTTCTATTAATTGATAACTACTACAAGTTTGACAATTGTATTTAACACTATCTTCCATAGCAAGTTTTTAGTCAGCCTGTTAGACATAAGGTCATAAACCAACTTGATGATTATCAGATTTCTAAAATTGATTCAGACAAGTCAAGATACAGATGTTTATTCATAGTCACACATAGTCTATTCCTACAATTTTATATTTAAGAGTACCACAAGCTCATAGTCCTGTCTTGCAGTCACATCCACAAATATGCTTTGGAATTGGTGCTGGTAGTTAATTTTTCTTACTGTTGACATTCAGGTTCTCATGGGAGATTCTTATTGCTGGACTGATAAAAAATCCATATCTACTTGCAGCAACCAGTTTTAATTTTCATGACTATCCTAACAAACATATGAAACAAAGATGTTAAGTCTGTACATCTTTACTTAATTTATATTTGTTAATTCAAAGTTTAGTAGCGTTCCATTAGTGCAAATAAGAATTACTTTTATACTATAAACCAATTTACATCCTTTCCGAAGACCTTTCTTTGAGTTCTACCATTTAAATGGTTGTCAGCTCTTATACTTCCCTAATGATTTAAAGGTTAATAATTCCACTGAAACAGAATGCAACCAAAGAAAGTGTGCAAGAAAATCTCCAAGACTCCAGATATTTCTGATATACTTTTCATATGTGAGTCACTTGAAAGGAAGAGAGTCATTGAAAATGCAATTTTTAGAAGATATTTTTCCGAGTATGTTGGTGATTATTTGAGTAGGGTGATGAGAAATAGAAAAAATAGCAATGATTTACATGTTTTTAGTTTATTCTCTGTCAGGAGGAGAATTATCAGATATTGATTGCTAAAGAGTCTCAACAAAATAATGGGAACAGAGATGATTACTGATTTGTGCAGTAGCAAGGAATCAAGATGTGAAACAAATAATACTAAAGCTGACAAGAAGGATAAAATTGCTTGTTTGAATAAAGGTAATGAGAAATAGATATTGCAAACTAAATAGAAGCTATAAAAACCAATAATTATATTATTCTTTAATGTTTCATAAACATAGTTCATATCAGTTTACATTGGATCCTCAGCAATCCTGCAACACTAAGCTTGAGGGGTTTTCTCATTTTTATAGCTAAGAAATCTGAGGCTTAGAGAATTTAGGTGATTTTTCCAAGTTCACTCATTTTAATGTGGTATATATAGTATCCAAATGAATATTTTCTCTCCCTATGTCAATATTTTCTTACATTATCTGGCCGTATGTGTTTTCAAATATCCAGAGCTCACGTTAGATACTACTTTAGCTATTCAGAAATGATAGGAATGAGTTTATCTGGATAATTAATTGTACCAGAGAGATGAAAAGATAATTTGTTAAAGTTTTAATTTTTATTGTGAAATAATGTAAATAAAAAATCTTTTAAACTTGTTTAGTAACTGGTAGTCACCATTGTAATATTAGTTATTATGAAGTGCTATAATTGTATGTATAAATATATTGAGATATTGGGCTAAATGAGCCACAAGTATAAAACATAACCTAGGTGATTTAAATTATGTTAAGAACTGGTATCACACTGCCTATCAATTTTTGAAGGTCACAACTGCCAAACATTTGAATAGTTAATAAATCCATATGAAACAGACCCACTGGCATTTGCCTCTACTTGCCTTTTACCATTTATGGTGATTGTCCATTGTCCTTTTGAAAATAACAATCTAATGATTCTTCCACCTATTATTTGTCACAAAAGAAATTTTAGTATAACTGCCTGGATGCTACTCCTTGTCAATGAGTTCATGCTATATATCTTTTCAGAAAAACATCTAGACTTCTAGACTTTTAGAGAAAATGCCACCAATCAGGGCACTTCCTTTTTGTAAAAGAGTATGTTAACCAATCAGAGGGATGCAGGAGCAGTCCCTGGGTCTTCACTTCTCTCACGTCTATAGTCCTGATATTTTGGGGTAATTCTGGATTGTAAACTATTCACCACGCATGAAGGGATAGGTTCCCTTTTCCTTTGTAAATATGTCTGGCAGGAAACAATCACTGCCGGCAATCCCCCAAACCCCAGACAATGCCTAGAGGAGCGTCTCAGCCACGATTACAGCCATGAAATCCTTCATTTTTTCTAAAATTGTTGATAGAGTGCTACTAATGGGGCTCAGAACATGCCACCCCAAAATATCACTGTAGGAAATCAGATTATGCCACCCTAAGAGATGCCATTTTGACATATTGCTTACTTGGAGCTAAAAAAAAAACCAGAAAATCAGTCAAAGCAGAAAACCTCTTTACCTGTCCCTCAAATACCTAAAAAAGCGTAAAACTCCCCTTTTGTAAAGCAAATTTACATCCATAAAGAACGTTTTCATTAATAAAGTATATGTACTTTATTAATGAAAATAATAAATGCTATAAAGTTGTAGGAAGACAACTTTTATCACCTGAGAGACTTTGTATAAAAAAGTAACTTTTATTCACAAAATACATTTTGTTCCCTACCCCCCTATAATTTGCCCCCATCTACCCCTGCCCCCCAATCCCTAAACCCCCATTTCTTTCTATAGCTCGGGATGATATATAAACCTTAATCATCTGGCTGCCTTTTTTAGTCTCATATTTCTATGGGACTCCTGTGCATACATGTGCACCTCAAATTGTTTTTCTCCTTTTAATCTGCCTTTTATCAATTTAATTCATGGACCAGCAAAAAAACCTTGAAGGGTAGAAGGAGATATTTTTTCCTCTCCTATACTGCTAAGTGCTAGATATTGTCATAGGTACTGGGTGTGGTATTTAGCAGTGAACAAAACAGAAAATGATTATGGTCTCATGGACTTACATTATTTGGTAGGGGGAACACAGGAGAAAATAAAGAGGTTCTTAGTAAGAGAGAGTTGTCAAAATCAGGCATATTTTAGATGAGATTCAGATACTGAGATATAGAACTGGAATCACAGAAGCAGGAAAGAAAAAAAAGAATGTGTAATGTTTAGAACCATTGACTCAGATTTTTATCTTCTTACATCGTTGTTATCAAAGAGCAGTTGTTTCACTCAATCAGGGCTTGGTCCACAAAGCTGCTAGATAACACTGATCTAATAATATCTTTTCAACTGCTAGACAAAATTCTATCACCCTCATTCTACAAGGAAATGGGACACTTTCTCCCTGACTCTTGCTTTACTTACTCTTTCACATGGTTGAGTATCAGATTTTGTGTTTGAGTCCTAACTGGTTCTTTTTTACGATGGGAGTTCTGGTAAAATAGTGTGATCAAAGTGTGGTGTATGCATAAACGTTTATGGCTAGTTCTAGTACTGACCTTCAGGGCAATTAAACATATGATGCAAACAAAAACTGTATCTTTCAAAGTTTAGGAGGCAGAGCAAACTGTCAATGGTGACAACAAAGAGATGTGTGAGACATCAGCTCTGTTGCTGGCCTTATGTTGAGATCTGCGACATAGGGGAGCTCAGTAGATTTGGCTTATTGTGCTCCTCAGAAACCTTCTCAAACTTGAGCTCACAAAGCAGGATCTTACTTATAACTTCAGCACAAAGAAATGATGTTCATTAGGGTAATGAGCCACTGACCTTCACACATCCCACTGCTCTGCCAGAATGAGGAAATGGCAAGATTGTCCTCTTTGTAGAAGACAGGGTTACCAGATGTTCTAAGAAAGGTTAAAAAGCATACAAGGTTCTTGAGTAGGAGGAAAATGAGACACAAGAGGGCCAGGAAGTGCTACATCTACATCTCTCGTAATACTGTACATATACAGATATACACAGAATGCCTGCACTCTGGGTTTAAATTCTGGGTCACCCACTTTCTAGCATTGCATCTTTGGGCAAATTATTTAGGATTACACCTAGAGTTTCTACCTAATAGAGTTGTCCTGAAAATTAAATAAGAACATGTAATGCTCTTAAAAATGCTTCACAAACAGTAAATGCTTTTGACAGAGTTTGTGAATTGCTTCTCACCCCCACATCTGTTTTCTCCTTTTTGCTTTACCTAATTCCCCAGCTAGATACTCCTTTACAAATTCCAGGGTGGCTAGGCTTGGGCTTGTGCTGTGAGAAAAGTAGTATGCATTACTTCTTAGGGTCACACTGAATACCAAGACAGAATAGAGCTTCTTTATTGCACTCATGAGGTGATTTGAACCAGCTCCAAGTAGTTGACTGGCATTACTGTGTCAGTCTTTACTCCCAGAAGGATGAGACCTTTGGGGTCACCATGATCCACAGAAATAGTATTTAATCCTATTTCTTAGGTGAGGAGAATTTCCAGGCTGTCAGTTTTGTAGAAGTTTGTAGATGTATATAACTGTGATGTGTGGTAATGAGAGGAGACATAGGGTCATGCTTGAGAGGAATCTGAGGTTGAACACAGTACTTGATTAAATTACATTGTCATGGCATAAGTGTTCTTGCTTTGACCAGGGAGTCAAAGTGAACATTGGAGCAATTGAAAAACTAGGGTTAATAAAAATGAGCTAGATTATGGAAAGTAAGAGGGAAAAATCCTGGAGAAGCTGACATGGCTATGTTTTGAGTAGTTATCTTGTGATTTCGTAGGTTGGGCTAGCCAAATTTTAACAAATGGCTTAGGATGGGTCAGACAGAAGGACATGCTGAAAGTCCTGGTAAGCTGGCTTCTGGAAAGCTAATATTTTACAATAATTATTGACATGTGTGCCTATATCATAGTGCCCTTTTCTATTCATGTCAGACATTTAGTTAATAGTGGAATCTTTTGTTCTCCATGTTGCTGTGTTCTTAGGAAAACATTTTGATAATGTGTTCTCTATAGGTCAAGAATATCAGTTATTTGATGATTTTTTTAAAGTTTGATTTATTTGTTTGTTTTTAATTTAGTTGAATGTTACATGTGGGTAAAATAAGAATCTCTATTTCAGAAGTGCCAATATACCCTTGTCTTTTTGGAAAATAGATTAATGATCTTTGTTCAGTATTGGAGAGTATCCATGTCTAAATTTATTTCAAAAATTTCATTCTCTCACTGAGGATCAAACTTGCCACATCTTTGTAATAGGACAGTAAGATTTAACAAGGAAAATACAAGAGGCAGTGAAGTATCACAAGAATGGAAAAACAAGAACCACATGTACTCACCATCAAATGGTATTAACTGATCAACACTTATGTGTACATAGAGTAGTAACATTCATTGGCTGTCAGGCAGGTGGGAGGGAGGAGAAGGGAATGGGTATATTTTCACCTAATGCATGTGGTGTGCACCATCTGCGGATGGACATGCTTCAAGCTCTGACTCTGGTGGGGCAAAGGCAATACATGTAACCTAAACATTTGGACCCCCGTAATATGCTGAAATAAAAAAAAGAAACGATTTAGTAAGGAAAGATATTAATAAATTTAAGTTTTTATGATGGGTGTCTTGGGCTACCTTGAGAGACATGCTTTAACTTCAATCAGAAATACTTCAGTTGTATTTATAAAATGATACCATATATGGCAACCCATTTCATAGTAGACTTTTCATGTCTGCGCTGAGGTTGTGATATAACCATATCACAGTGAAGGCAGTGTTTTCCCAAAATTTCCATTACCTAGCAGGCAAAGAGATTACTCCCTAAGAGAAAGATAACAAGTCTAAAATCCTAGGTTTTAAAAAAATATCTATTTGTTTATATTTCAGCATATTACAGGGTACGAATGTTTAGGTTACGTATATAACCTTTGCTCCACTTGAGTCAGAGCTTCAAGCATGTCCATCCTGCAGACGGTGTGCACCTTGCCCATTAGGTGTGTATATACCCATCCCCTCCTCCTCCCTCCCACCTGCCTGACACCCTATCAATGTTATTACTATATGTGCACTTAAGTGTTGAACAGTTAATACCAATTTGATGGTGAGTACATGTGGTGCTTGTTTTTGCATTCTTATGATACTTCACTTAGTAAAATGGGATCCCAGATATAAAACCATCCTCATATAGCCATCTAATCTTTGACAAAGCAGACAAAAAATACACTGGGGAAAAGAATCCTTATCAAATAAATGGTGCTGGGAAAACTGAATAGCCACATGTAGAAGACTGAAACAGGATCGGCACCTTTCACCTCTGACAAAATCAACTCACAGTAGATAGCAGACTTAAACCTAAGGCATGAAACTATAAGAATTCTAGAAGAAAATGTTGGAAAACTCTTATAGACATTGGTCTAGGCAAAGAATTTATGAAGAAGACCCCAAAGGCAATCATAGCAACAACAAAAATAATAAATGGGACATGATCAAATTAGAAAGCTTCTGCACAGCCAAGGCAATATCACAAGAGCAAACAGACAACCTATAGAATGGGAGAAAATGTTCTCATGCTACACATCCGATAAAGGACTGATAACTAGAATCTCTTTAGAACTCAGGAAAATCAGCAAGAAAAAAATCAAAGAACCCTATCGAAAAGGGCAAAGGACATAAACAGAAACTTTTTAAAAGAAGATAGACTAATGGCCAACAAACATATGAAAAAATGCTCAACATTTCTAATCATCAGGGAAATGCAAATCCTAGGATTTTTAATTGCTGATATTCTAAGAGCAGTCTGATATTGCTATGTGTGTTTCTGATTTCTGGGTTCCCGCCCCCAGTTTCTATCTCCAATTATTTGGCTGATGGTGGGAGAAATTACATCAATTTCTCCTTATCTGTGTCCTCACAGAAAGGGGTAGAATTTGTTCCAGGTATCTGCAACAGACCTAGCATCCTGAAAGCTCATACTCCTTTGTGCTTCCTTGTTGGTGCAGTGTTCCTTTCTGTGCTTTTTATCCATAGAAATGGAAATATATTGGTTTTCTCAAAAAAAAAGAATAGTTAGGGTAATAGCTTAAGTAATTAGAACTTATATATACTTAAAAATTTTAAAGCAAAATAGATACTTTATATTATAGAGAAATAAAACTTGAATTTAATGATCACATAATAAAATTGATTTTTTTAACTTTTAGAGTGTGTCTAGAAATCTTTGCGTTTTTTGCCTTTTAGATTTTACTGCAAGAATGGAAAAAATTAAATATTTCTGAATTTTAGTGTTAAATAATACCAGTTCATTTTCCACTCCTCATCCAATACTAAAATTAGATTTTTTATTCTTTCCAAGAATATTTTTTAAAAGTCTGACATCCCATAATATCTCCCAAGATGTTCTCAGATGGTATATTCTTTTATTGCAAGTTCCTAATGAGGATATATCAGAATTGTATCACCTATCAAAAAAGGAGCTTCAACTAACATGAATATTAAAATTTATTTCAACACATCTACTAAATGTTTTTGTCTTTGAGATTTAGCCTGAAGTACTATTTTTGGTAAGAATTCAAAATATAGTTATTAAATACTGGCACAAGATACATCATTTCATTTAAAATGTATGGTAACAAGAAAGCAGATTGTCATAATATTAGTCAAATCTCAGAGAGAAATAATTCTTTTCATTATAGATTTTACATCACTATTTTATGGCTTTTAATTGTCATACTGCAGATTAAGAATAGGCAAACACTATGAAATATAATGTTAAATGATTTGTATTTGAATTTTAATGCATTGAAAAGGCTGCATAAAACGGTTTTGCGTTGATAATAGAGGCATAATAGATTGGGTACATAGGGTAGCTAAATAGTGTAAAGTAGTAACTGCTAATAATATAGCATTATATTTAACATTGGTTAATGTTAACATTGTTAGTTGTGCTCAGAGCCCTAAGAAAATCAACTCTTATTCTTACTTCCTTTTAATTATATTTGGAGGCTGAACTATAATTTAAATGGTAGATGGTCTATTATTTGTGAGTGTCTTAATGACAATAAAAATTTAATATTATAGATAGGTTAGAAATTAAATAGTATCATGCATATTAATTTTCTCTTACTGTCAAATATTAGTTACTGAATCTCAAGGAGCACCTAACTGATATGATAAAATAGTGTGGAAATAGATTCTAGGTGAGATGATCTGATAAGGAATGAGAAGAAATAAATGTTTTGTTAAGTGTTAATCTTTAGTTGACCCCAAATAGAACAAGTTAGAGAGCTATCTCCAAAGGATGGAAGATAAGTATATTTGTTTTATTTTGAGTTTTAACTTTTCCCTAGATTCCAAACTCTGGGAGGTGAGGTACTATGTTTGCCTTCTTCATGATTATATCCGCAGTAAGGGTTGTGTAGAACTCGTTTCAAACTCTTTTTATCTATTCCTGTCTCATTATCCTGTAAAATCTACTAAATCAGATAAATCATATTCTTTACCATTATCACCCCAATCACTGTCATCAGGATTATGAGATTAAAAAAAATTTATAATGCTTGAGGCACAGAGTCTATCTTGTTAACCATTCTTGACCTTAAGGACCTTTACATGAGACAGAGATACTGTCATGGGGATGTCCCTGACAAAGCAGATGAAAAAACTTTAATAGTTCTTTTTCTTCACTTTTCTTTCTTTCTTTCAGTAGTTTTTTTAGTATTTCTTATCTGGAAGTACAGCTGCTCGAGGACACGAGGTGGCCTCAATGCTACAAATAGCCACATGACTCCCTGCCAGATGCCAAAAATCCAGACCTGTGCACAGCTGATGCAGACCAGAGCAGGAGATCTCCAGTTACCTTTAATTCATTAGCATACCATTATAACACTAAAAATCACTCCACCAAGTGAAAATCATTGCAATTTTCTATACATGAGATGTATGAAGAAGCGTGTACATCAGCGGTGTCTGTGCATCTCAAACTCCATCATGGACAAGCTTACACACCTCCTCCATCCTGAATCTAACTATTTAAAACTCTCACACCTCCCATTGCTTGGGGAGAATGTGCCTTTAGAGCACAAGCTCACCATTCTCCATTCTTTGGTCAAAGAATCAAAAATAAAACAAACTAACAACAACAAAAAAACCCCAAAATGCCTTCCCAATTGGATGTTCTTTCTTTGTGGCTGATATAAGGTAGGGAGAAAACACAGTTTTTCAATAACAATATAATCAAATAGATAATAGACAAACCCCATCACATGAAAGTTAAATGAAATTTCACAGTATAAACCAAATATGAGTATATTTTGGACATAACATGGAAAAATAATTTTAAGAAAATTTTTAGGGCAAACTGTTTTTAATATAAACTTTTGGACAATATTGATGCATGGATTATAAAAAAAATTAGACTCTATCAAATGGTGAAAAAAAATATCCAGCATACACTTGAGAGAAAGATTGGAAGAGATGGAAGAATGGCTGGATTCTGAACAAATTGGAGGACGCATAAGTTACCTACTTATGTGGATGGTATCAAGAAAATTGAGACTGAATCTGGTCTCCACCTTAAACAATTAAGTACTATATTTCACAGAGAGATTAGAGGGATGGTCTCTCTTGCTGGCTACTCATTTTAACATTCTCATTTCACTTAACAGCAATCCTGGCAAGGAATATTTTCAGTCTGTTTCAGTCCAGGTATTGTAATATTAAAACCAATTACCCTATTAAGGAAAATCATGTAACTTATTGGAGATATAAGCATGAAAATGCTAGGTTTCAGGATATAATGATACTAGTTATAATATTATGGATTCCATAATTACACATGAAAATGTATGCAAACATTAAAATTGTATATTTTATTATTATCCCCAGTACAGAGTTTATCCATCAGCCCTTGCCCTTCACGGGACATAGTTGAAGGGAATTAGACCCTTAGAGTTACTACGTACATAGGAGCACTTTAGAGATAACGCCTGGGTATATTTCAGTGTTGCAGTAGGCCACTTCAGTGATTTTTCTTCCATCTAACTAGATATGCCACAAAAGCTCAGATACTAACATTGATAGGGACAAGCTTGAAATAAGATGCAGCAAAGAACAATAAGCGTACTTCAAAAGTGGTTGCATTTGCAAAGTGAAACTAAATATTAATGTCAATAAATTGATGTAATAGAAATTGCAATATTTTGTAGTTCCTTTCTGCTTCATTGCAAACATTAGAGGAGAGAGTGATCCTAAAAAAGCAAAACAGTCTGAAAACATGCTGGAAATGGCATGATTTAATCTATTGCTGGAAGACTGCAACTTGAGTAGAGAATAAAGTGTTCTTCACTTTCTTGTTCTTCAGAACAAGAAAGATGGTATTTTATAGGGTGTGTAATACATCTTAAAAAGAAAGAAATAATTTAAGTACTTCATTTCTATCTTCTCATTGACCTAGTTTTTATTACAGCCTACTTTTGGCATCCCATTTAGTTATTTGTGAAATTGCTAAATGATGACCTTGGCACAGAAAGTCTGACATTCTTATAAGTGTTTAACCCTAATTTCTAACCCCAACTCAATCTGCCTAACCTCTTCATTGCTACTGGAGCAGTAAAAATACAATGAAATGTACAGACCATTAGTTCCATTCTAAATGTTCTTAGCTTCCTTGGAGACCTCAAATTCTTCACAAATTTCCAGAGTTCCAGAACAAATACTTTAATAGAATATTAATATAAGGAGTGCAGACTGATCCTTTGGTCAATCATTAAATCATGTCCTGTTGAGTTTAAGTAGTGCAGTGTAATGTATTTTATGTCTGTTTCCTAAAGATGAATATCCTAAGTTAAAATAAAGCCAAGCCATAAGAAGAGCTGGTGTGATAGGGTTTCTGCATTTGTCTGTAGGTCAGGAGCAAGTGAGAAGTGATTAAACTCTCTATCGACCACTTTTTTTTTTTTGAACGAATGGTACATTAACTTCCTAGGGTTGCCATAACAAAGTGCCACAAACTGGATGGCTTAAAATCACAGAAATTTATTTTCTCACAATTCTGGAGGCTGGAAGCCTGAAATAAAGTTGTTGACAAGGTTGCTTCCTTCTGGAGGCTTTGAGGAAGAAACTGCTCTATGCTTAGATTCTGGTGGCCACTAGCAATCCATGGCATTTCCTCACTGGTAGACACATCACGTTAATTTCCATCTCTATTGTCACAAGTTGTTCTCCCTGTTGTTCTCTCTGTGTCTTCACATGACCTTCTCATAATGACACCAGTCTTTGGATTTAGAGTCCATCCTAACCCAGACTTACCTCATCTTAACTATATTTTACAAAGATTATATTCCCCAAGAAGATCTTATTCTGAAGTTCCCGGTGGACATAAATTTTGGGGAACATTATTCAACCCCAGAATAGAGACGAGTAGCTTCAAGTCAAACCTGTCTTACTTTGATGGAGTTTTGAGGTAGAAACTAATAGTGTTCAATGTCACCAATTCTCCTCACCTTTTTGCACTTACAGAAAATGTTTCCTGGTCCCTTTCCATTGCAGGGACTGTGTGGCTAGTCCTGCCCAGTGGCCTGTGACTGGGAGCGACAGGAATTCCTTTGGGACTTAACTACTGAAGAGCCCATGTGGGAGTCTCTGTGATTATTTCTGTTCCAGGGAAACCAGAAGCTTGGTGTTAAAAAGGAAATGCCACACACTGAAACCACCTGGATAATGGACATTATCTGAGTGAGAAATAAACTTTTGTTATATTATGCCACTGTGATTTTGGTGATATTTGTTACCAAAGCAAGCTATAGGCAAATCTGACCATGAGTATATAGGTCATAGATTAATCAGTAGTCTGAACTTGAAGCATATATGCTCTTAACCCAAAGTTTTTATTTCAGATATTTGAGTTTCTCCTTCTTTTCTAAAAAATGTAATTCCATTTACAATAATTTGTTGAATTCATTTGCACTGAGGACCTTCTACACATATATATTTAGAAAATGTTTGATTTATATTACCTTTGACACTTGAATATGGGCAAATAAAGCCAAAGATTGGTGCTAACTTCTTTTTAAAAAGCTATTTGTGCTAAGAGAGTTATGACATGAATTTTTGTCATTTAACTATTATAAAATTCCCAGTGGAAACACACTGGCAGGAAATAAGACTTTAAAATGGTATTTCTATATCAAACAAAAATTTGTTGAGCTGTACTTTAAACCCTAGAACTTAGCTTCAAAGTAAAAGCTTTTATTATTGAAAATAAAAATGGTAATCTATAGACAATCTTACATTGGCTGCAAAGAATGCTGTGACATTTCAGACATATGTTCAACTTCCAACTCCATAATGAGTTTATTTTGAGTCTATTTATATACAGTTCATTTGAAGGGCAAAAATCAGAAGTTATACCCAAATGGCAGGAGTCCAAAACTGATGTCAGTTAAGCAATGATTTTATGTGTAATATAACCCCTGCTGGGGTATCTGAAGCTATTTCTGGAATGCTACATAAAAACTTAGTGCTAAAACACAATGTGGAAACTAATTTAAAATTGAAAGAATATAATTATTCCCCAACAAGAATGAACTAGAAAATGCTTCAAACAGGTTGAAGGGCGGTGTTCATTGACCTGAAAATGCTGTCCACGGAGGAACAGAATCTGATACATCATAGCAAATACTCTAGGCTGAGCACCATCTCTAAATCTGGCTGGTTAAATGGCTTTGTTACTCTGTCATGAGATAGAATGCCAAGGTGACTCTTTGCCACCATCCTTATTTCAAAGGTCCCTCAGGAAATGCCTATCTGTTCACTGGCATGGGTGATCTGGAAAGGATCAATGTCTTCTAGAGGCCTGGAAACCAATCTGGTTTCTTGGCATCTTTTGAATTGGGATGACCTTGAGCTCAGTGATATGTGACATTGCCCTTAACACAGTCCCCAGCTACTGTGTATTTGGAGAGCTTACCTGGGCCTACTTCATGTCATATTCACAGTCTTGAAATATAGCCCAAATTTTATTCATTAAATAAGTATTTCCTGGCTATTTCCCATGTCCCAGTTTTTTTTTTTGTTTTTTT
>VBSM01003169.1:9183977-9194138 GCA_008086735.1 Cheirogaleus medius | reverse complement strand
TAAACCTACTATTAGTCATGACAAACATCTTCTTTTCCAGAAAAAAAATGGAATTCTGCAACATAGCCCTATAATCCTTTCCCACATCCAACCATAAGTATTATATTTATTATAAAGTCCTGAGGACAAGGACCATATGACATATATCTTTACATCCTTCACAGCACTGAGCCAAATGCTAGTTATACTGATATGACAAGAAAGTATTGATAGAAATGGGTTGAATGAGGGGATATTAAGTACTATTTTTAAATGGAATGATGGCTTAAGAAAATAAAAAGTAGCAGGTATGTAGAGAAAAGTACCTGACTTCATATCCTTGACAATAACTCAGTAAATAGTGGTATTTACATAAATGTTAAAATACTTTAGAATGCATAAAAGGTGTCTATTAAGAACTCAGTTTCTGCTAACTTGAGGGATTTTAATTGCTCACTGAGAAAATTTGTTCATTTTTATTTTCTTCTTAAAGATGGGGTCTGGCTATGTTGCCCAGGCTGGAGTGCAGTGGCTATTCACAGGTGCAATCATGGGGCACTGCAGGCTTGAACTTCCAAGCTCAAGCAATTCTCCTTGTGCCTCATCCTTCTGAGTAGCCAGGACTATAGGCACATGCCACGACACTTGTTTCTGTTGATGACATTTAAATTCACATTGACTATCACAGAAAAGGAGTTTAATCAACTGCTATTGAGATATACAAATTGGAAAATGGATAAATGAAACCTGTCCTGTCCTCATATCATATAGAACTTATTCTTTTACCATTTTTTATATAATTGTTTTCATTATTCTAAATGAAATAATAACCTGCTTAATAGTAATAGTCTCCATATCCTTAGGCCACCTAGAGACTTCTTGCCAGTATGTCTGGATTCCTGACTCACTGCTCTAACCTGAACACTGTCCAGATTGCATCTTCTTTGACCCACTTATATATCTTGAATCTTTTGATCCATAGGCAACACTCAGGTTCCATTTAATGTTCCAGGTAATCGCCCAAGATCCTCTTATGCTCTTCTGTGCTCTGATCCATCTCTATACGCACTTCAACTTAAGATATTGTCATCTGACATTTGGATCTCAATTTTTCCTCTGTCAAGTCCAACCTGACTTACCCAGTTAGATCTCAGAATATCCAGTTACTGTGTGAGGCAAATACAAGCAGTAGCCTCAGCCACAAGAAAAATAGTCAATGCCTCTCAACTTTCCTCTGGCCAATCTAACACTAGTGAGAAAAAAATGGATTATAAATTTAATCCTAAATTCTTATCTCATTCCCATGGCTTCTAAAACTAATTTACCCCGATGCCTAGTAGCGTTTTGCTATTTTCAACTTTTTGCCAACCTGGACATTTCTCAACTGTTTTATTGCATTGTCTGTCCTCTCCCTTTTGGCTCTGACATTGCTGTATCTGGTCTTAGGTCTGCCTTGCCCTTGGTAATTTACATTGGACTCTTGACTGTGGTCTAATTATCTTATTTCTCCTCTGTGATTCCTTCTTTGACTTTTCCAGAACTTTTTCAAATCTCATGACCTGTTTGTCTCTGTTCTCCACTGATTTTTATAGTGCTGGCACTACAAGATAATTAGCATTGTTAAATAAGCGTGTGTCTTGGGACTTGTGGTACCTGAAAATTATGATTGGATATATTAAATTCTTATCATATTTTCCAAGAAACCAAGTAGATTCTTTAAACTATTTGGGTTTAAAAGTATAAAAACTCCTCCTGGTTTACTGCCAAACTCTATTAGTGATGATTAATCACAATAAGAGGCTGAATGAAAAGTAGAACACTGCTTAGACTTTAAGTTAAAATGAGGAAACAAATCTCTCTGGATTACCAAGGGGGATTTACTTTCCTAAATGTTCTGCAGGTAGCTTAAACTAAACATGTGCAATGGGGTAATGTTTTAAAAAATATTGATGTGCTTTTTTATTTTGCCTTTCAGAGTACAAGACCATTGTCTTAGTTTGCCTGAGGCAACAATATGCCTGGGGAAGATTAGGATTTGTTACAGAAGGAATGCAAACAGAAAGTAGCCAAACAATAAAAAACGAGAAAGGAATAAAGAAATAAGATGGAAGAAAGGTTTTGTAGAATTGAGGTTAGTGCTGGTAGTTTGATCCCATGATGATAAATCAGATTGTTAACTATTCTTAGAGAGAAGATTTCCATTGTTTTTATATTCCCCATGTTTGCAAATAAACAACCCATTTTGAAGCAGTCACTTCAAAGCTATTCTATAATTTGAAGAAACATAACCCTACTCTGCATGAAGTTTTATGTCTGTGGATTCTGGAAGGAGAAAGATAGAGACAGAGAGAGGAGAACAGAGCAACTAGTTACAGGTCCACATTTTCCCTTCTCTGGGCTTTGACCCAGACAAGAAATACATGGTAAAGAGGAAAAAAGAAAAAAAGAATACTTGCAAAGTCAGAGGGAGACCTTTGCTTCCCATTTGGGCCTTCAGAAGGAAGAACATGCTTGTAGGGGGTGTCCTATAAACAACAGATGCACAATCACTTCAGTGTGAGATGGCCAGTGTAGCCTGTTAAGGTTAAAAAAAATGGTCCTGAGGATTGGTTTTTCTAATGCACCCTTGGTTCCCATATGGATCTTGCAAGAAGAGGGTTTAGGGCCTCTGTTACAATAAGGAGATTATCTAATAACAGGTCTTCCCTGTTATCCTCCTCTAACAGGGAGGACCACCCTAACCAGGGCCAAATCAGAGTTGTAGGTAGACCTTAGAAATTTCTATAGCAAGAGCTGAGGTTAAAGCAGTGAGGTATGAATACCATAGGCCATGGCCTCTAAAGTATGTTAGCCACAGGTTTTCGGCATTAGAAAAGAGCAAAGCAGCCAGAATCCAGGAGGACAAAGGGTGATGTTGAACCACTATAGCAGTAAGAGCCAGACAGCATGAGCATCAGAGGATTTTATGTCTTTACTCCTTTATCATAAGGGCAATAAGCCCTACTCCTCTCCCAGAACAAAGAGATTAATCATCCGAATATATTTTATCCAAGTGACACTGGATTCAAACTAATCTTTAAACTGGATTGCACATTTAGTTATTTTCTTTTTCTTCACTCATCAGAATGGATGCAGCTCTTGGAGAAAGGCCAGATTACAAAAAAAATACAGAAATCGCCTTTTGTCTATAGACCTAAATTCTAGTATGAGTGCTCATACTTGTATCATCAGTTGGCTTTTTTCCCTGCCCCTCCTCATCACTGCCAATAGCACTGATGTCCTCTCTGTCATTCAGGATCAACATCCAGAATTATGTTTGATTCTATTTCTCCATTTCCCTCAGCATCTAAGTTGTCAGCTTTTGCAAGTCTCACAGTTTTTGATGTTCTTTAGTTTCTCCCCTTTCTCTGTTTCAATAGCTGCTAATTGGTCTGCTTTCCTCTGGAGCCTTTCTCTTCCAATGTTTTCTGTCCTTGACATCTAGATTAATCTTCTTAAATGAGGCCCCTGAGCCTGTGAGCCACTTTTCAAAAACATTCAGTGGTTTATCATTGTATCTACTAAATTATATGAAAACTTCTCAATCCTACATAAGGAATCTTCCGACATATTACTACAACCTATTTTTACTGTTTTATTCTCACTTTACCACTATAAATATTCAGTGGGATCGCCAAGTGGAGTACTTCTTCAGTCAGGCAGTGCTGGCTTTTAAGTCCTGCTGTGTTAGCTAGTGCTGTTCCTTTTGCCTGGGGTGTCATTGCTAGCTTTTCTTTCTTTTCTCCTTATATTCCTTGTGGGTAAATCTACTCTCTACCTCACAGAGCTTGGTCCTCTGTCATTCACATGGTTAGGGTTTGGAAATCTTTGTTAAATGAAAGATGCAATGTGGTTATGGTCCAGGGTTCAACTCTGACTATGAGTGAGAATAGAGATCCAGGAGAAAATAGAGATTATCCTCCGGGGATTACGGAGAAAGTGTCACCAAAAAAAGTAAGAAAAAAATTCCCAACAGAATAAGATCATGGAGCTGACAAACACTGACACTGAATTAATTCTTGCAGTTTAAACATAGGTGCCCTTTTCTATTTGTTGTCGTCTTCTTTGTTGTTTGCTTTATTATTATAAACACACTTCTTAAATCTCTCTCTCTCTCTCTCTCTCTCTCTCTCTCTCTCTCTCTCATCTTGGCACAAACTAGAGAAGACTGAGGAACCATGAATGTGAATCATTCATTCATTCATTCATTCAATCAGTCAGTTGAAAATAAGTACAGTACTCAATAAATAATTTAACTCCACCTCTGTCTCCCTTAAGCAGAAACCTTCTGACCCCTCTGCTCCCATAATACCACATATGCCTTTAATTATTATACTTATCTTGGTATTTTATAATAATTTGTTTTCAAGTCTACCTCTTATATTAGATTATAAGCTTCTCAAAAATTATTTATAGTTTTATTTAGAGTATATTATTCCCAATGTTTGACACTGAGTGAAATTCTATTTCTATATTTCACCAAATTTGTCAGAATATGGTTATGCTACTCTCTTCCTCCCCCAACTCTTCTTCTCTTTGACTTTGCTCATAATTTTGCCTCATATCCACGGGCAATGCTCTCTGTTCTATCTTCCCCTATTGCCCTCTTCACTATGAGCTCCTTATGAGCAGGGCATCTTCCCCATGCACCTGGGCATCCCCAGCACCTGGCCAGAGCAGCTGCACTGCAGAACTAAACTGTTGTTCAGTGAACACGTTTTTGCCACGGATAGGGGCCTATACCTAAAACGTACATAATACACAATTCATAATAAATGCCTTGTAAGAAAACATATGTTGAATGGATGGATGAGTAAATGTTTTCTATTCCTAACTATTTTCCAAACATGAGGCTTGGTGCCTGTATTTTATCAGTTTATTTATGTAACTGATGTATTTTATTTATTCTTTTTTTGACATTTACATATTATTTATGTGTGTATTTGTGTATATATGTGTGTCTGTGTGTGAGACTATGTTTGTGTCTCTCCTTTCTCTTCACTGCCCTTATCTCACATTATAAGTTCTTTCATGAGAGGAACGATGTTTTATTCATTTATTTTTAACTTACCAGTATATTACACATAAATACTAATAATTTTTAAATTGAGTTATAGCTAGAAGCTCTCACTTTTAATAGCAAATGTGTCTTTAACTGTTTAAAGTAGATTAGCTTAGTACTTTCAATAAGGGTAAAATATCCTTGATTGTAGGTAAAATGTCTTATCCTTGTCCATGCCCTCAAGACTTTGTACCATCTTGGGCATATAACAGCACATTCAGAAATACTTTCTGAGTCATTAATTTGATTTCCCAGGTGTATAAATTATTTTTGAGTAGTGGTTTGAACACTGAAGGTTTTGACTTATTTGGCATCTGGATGTGTCTGACAGATGATTTAAAGAGCCTTATAATTATAAAATATGATCCTTTATTGAGACAGATGTACATATGGTACACCTTTTGAAATTAAATAAAAAGTGCCTGAGTCTAACATCTGTGTGGAAGGCATCCATCACAGCAGGTCTCCCAGAAACTATTTGGTACTTTCCTTGCTTCCACTAAAAATAGTCTTTCATCACGCCTGTTCTATAAAAGTTTACTATTTTCTTTCAGATACATATCTTTATAGATTTTGTTTTATTTCACAATCCTAAATGTCCTTTGTAGTTATGGGTTTATTAGGTTAAATTACATATTCTGTTAGGATGTAGACTAAGGTGTTACAATAAGGGAGTC
This sequence comes from Cheirogaleus medius, assembly GCA_008086735.1. Taxonomy (NCBI): domain Eukaryota; kingdom Metazoa; phylum Chordata; class Mammalia; order Primates; family Cheirogaleidae; genus Cheirogaleus; species Cheirogaleus medius. Next base: position 9,188,381 of record VBSM01003169.1, on the reverse strand, counting down.
CAATATATAAACCTGAAGTCTGTTTATTTCTATGTAGGCAACAGTCCAGAAGTGAGTAGTCTGGGCTGGTTAGGGTAGCTCTGGTTTCCTAGGGCATTCAGGGACCTGGTTTTACTCACTCTATTGCTCCATTATCCCCTAGGGTGTTTTTGTCTACTTTGTCAAAGCTGGTTCACCATTTGTCCACAATCTAACTGAAATAACTGGAGAGAGGAAGTCCAAAGCAAACATCTTTGTTTTTAAGGAAACAACCCAGAAGTTACTCATATAACTTCTTACATCCTATTGGACAAACATAGACACAATGTCATGGTTAGCTGCAAGAAAAATTGGGAAGCATAGTCTATACTATGGGTGAATAAGTGGCTGGTCAAAACCTCAGAGTCTATATTATTAAAAGGAAAAAGTAGGCAACAGATGTTGGTGAACAGTCTGATTTAATTTGCTTCTCTGGCCATCTTCCATGAGTATCTTTTTCCCACATGTAACCATATTCTTTCCTTCTCCAAATGAAGTAGTCAATGATATTTTATCTCATTCTTATCAAAATTGAAACTCATGAATGTTGCATTTTCCTCTATCAATTTTGAACTTGGCCTTTTGCAATCTGGTACCTCATAAACTCATGCACACATTCTGTATTGGGTCCCTGACACCCAAGATACAATGGTGGAGCTGGAACAGAATAACCATGGTAAGCTCCTCTTAATAAACTAGGAAGAATGGGAGCAGTCACTGCTCCATGGAAGTGACAAAAATATGGTATGCAATTATTTTAGGACCCTTATTCTAGTACTGGAGTAAATTCCTCAACTGGACTCTTGTCCTGAGAGGCACTCTCTGGTCCATTTTCCTTTAAGTCACATTGTTTTTCCATTTGGGATGGAGTAAAGATTTTACTCTTTTCATTGCCTTCCTCTGCCACAGCTGAAGTGTGCACTGAAGGTGTGCTCTCCATGAGCACTGCACTGCTTTAGGGACAATCATGGGCTCTTGTTGGTCAGACTTGTGGGTTTCTTTGCACTACAACTTCCACAAAAGCTCCATAAGCTTCCAGCTTGATTGCAATAAAATTCATATAAAAGTCACCAAATTTAAAGATTAATTTTATTCATAGTTCTTAAGCCTTTGAGATCTTTTCTTATTTACTGCCTCTGTGCTTGAACCCTCCCTCTCAACTTGAATTTAATAATGTCTAGTTTCAGGCTATCTAAATTCCTTTGTAGCAAAAGGAAAGAAAAAAAAAAAAGGTTATCTAAAAATATAGGATTTAAGTAGGAAGTTAACCTGAACTTTGAACCTGAGCTATTCTCATTTTTTGACTAAAAAAAGGTCTTAGTGAGATAATTTTAGGAAAGTCTCTGAAGGACAGACTTAGCTTCTGCCATTTGGAACACAAAAGTAGTTGACTTTTTCAGCCCTTTGAGGCCACAAATCTCTCAAAGTAAATTGAATGCTGCAGGCAGAAAGGGCATCCATTAAAATGGCACTGTTTCCTTCAATTTCTTCTTGCAAGCTGATCTACTAATTAAAAAAGGTCCTTTTTGTCTTGTAGGACTTTTCTAAAAGAAGCAAGTAGCCACTATCACTTTCTGAGTTTTCAGGTTTTCTAAAGTAGTAAGCTTAGCAAGTCCATTACTGGTCTTTCATTATCTTCCAGGCTGCTTTTTTTCCTATTGGTTTTCCATGGATTAAAGTAGGTCACTAGCCTTCCACGAGTCAATATCTGTTTCTTTCTCCTCTTCCACCTAATTGCTAAACCAATGACATATATTTTCAGTATTTGTTATCGTAGTATCTCACATCTGTTACCAAATTTTTATATTAGGACATACAAGAGACACTTTTATAACAAATGAAATAAAAAATATAGTTATTTTAAATAAGATTGAAGGTAATTTTTTTTTATATTCTCACCAGAGGAGAGAGGTCAAAGCTGGAGGAGTGAGTCTACTTTAAAAAGTCATTTGTGGATACAAGTTTAGGATAGGATAATATCATGATTGATGTTCCATCATCACCTAGGATATTGTCCTCTTCTGCATGGGTTGGAGGCAGAAGAAGAAGATCAGAATAATTGGCTTCATCTTTATAGCGATGACTCCCAAGTTGCACATATCTCTTGAGATTGCATCTATTTGACCTAACTTAATCCCATAGCAACATATAGTTGCTATGAAGGATGGCAAATCAAGTCTGTAGTTTACTTGGGTATTCTAATCCCATATAAGCTAACACTAAATGGTTTTACTATGAAAGAAAAAAAAAAGAAAAAAAGGAAAGAATGGATTCTTGAGGACAGTTAGCAATATGGAAGATTGATTTATAAAGAATGCTTAATTCCACTGAATTTCAAAGGAGTTTATTGTCTGTAATGAAGGATTGATTTTGTTCTTCTGTTTCAGAATTGAAGCGTTAATAACAAATGTCTCTTGGTGGTTAATAAATTTAGGACTTAGAAATTCTTATATAGCCTTAGAATGTCATCAAAAACATAATCAAGTAGAGGATTCTTAAAATTTGGAGAAAATAGCTCTATCACAACAATATGCGAGCACTTTTTTCCTAGTAATTCTTAAAATTATTGAGTTTTGAAAGTAATGCAACATCTATTAACTGATTTTGATTTTTTCCTTAAGCAATTTATTTGGGTCACTGTACTTTTCATACTATTTTTTAATATATTCTTTACAGAATTCTCAACTGACAGCAGCTCCCCTGCTGTAACTTCCCCAGATGGTTTTGCGTTTTGGGCCAATGGTTTTTCTTCTTTTTCCTATTGTTTCTCTTCCCTTGGATTCAAAATATGATGCTCATTTTTAATTCCATGACTAAAATGAAACAAATTTTTTATTTTTTTCATGCTTAAAGCTAATGGCCAAAGTGTTTGATATGGTGGACAAGGTAATTTAAAAGTATGCTTATTTTCTTCAATTACTTTCTTCACATAGTATTTTGTTAGTGCTCTCTAATAATTCAAGTGCTATTAGTTTTTAACACCTTTTGCAATCTTCCCTTTGGTTCTCCTATTACTTTTATGAATTTGCTTTCACAATTTTATTTAATATACTGGTCAAAGTCCTCCTGAGGAAAGCTGTTACTCATCTAACTATTTCTATCCTGTATAAATAGTACACAATTTGGGATACAGTTAAACAAACAAACAAACAAACAAAAAACAGAGAAAGATATAAATGCCTGAAAAATTTTCCTATGTTTTAATACAATTACGTCAACCTTTCTTACAAACAAAACATTTATGAAACTTTAACTCTTTAATTGGTCATACATTTTCAGAAGTTATGTTTCTCAGTATAGATCATTTTTTTTTTATAATTTACTTTGTAAATAAATGATCAGTCTCTAAAACTGGCCAAACTTTCAAAGATCTTCCACTGTGTTAGCTTATAAAAATAATTGATCTCAAGTCAATTGCTCTATAGTTTTTTGATACTACTGACCTCTAAAAGGTGTTATATATCTAAAAAATGTTTTTGATCTAGAGAACAAGCTTGAAATTTGATAAAAGCAGATTTTTAATTATTTGACTTTTCATCAGAATATAGAAATTTAGCTTCATAAGATGTGGAATCATCTAGGTCAAGAATCCAGGATTTAAGTGCTTTAGATACCTTGTTCAAGTTCACACAGTCAGCTGGGTGGAGTCTGGACAATTTCATACTCTCTGCTCATTCACACAGTGTTTCTTTCTTTGTAGGGCTACCATAACAAAGTACCATAAACTGGGTAGCTTAAACAGTTGCAATATCTTTTCTCACAATTCTGGAAGCTAAAAGTCTGAGATCAAAGGGTCAGCGATATTATCTCCTCTGTGACTTCTATATTTTGTTTGTAGATGTCTGTCTTCTCCCTGTGTCTTCATGTGGTCTTTGTTCCTGCTTGTGTGTTTTAATCTTCTCTTCTTATAAGGATACCAGTAATACTGGATTGGCACCTATGCCCAGTGAATTTATTTAAATTTAATTACCTCTTTAAAGACTATCTCTAAGAACAGTCACATTCTGAGGTACACATTCTGGGGGTTAGGACTTCAACATATGAATTTGGGGGGAAGGTGGACACAATTCAGCCTATAACAGGAGCATTGGCCCTCCAGGAGTTCTCCTGAGGGAGAAAATATCTGGTTGTCAGTGTAAATGCTTTCCAGCCTTTCTGCTGTGCTGGAAATCAGGAAAATAAAAAGTGAGCCTTCCCTAAATCAATCCTCATTTTTTATAAAATGACTGATTTTGCCTTAAATCTTTGTAGGAAACAGTTACAAGAACTCCAAAGAAACAAAAATAATAACTTTGAATCATAAAACCAATTAGTATATATAAAAAATATTTTCCGGGGATTGTCAAAAATGGCGGAGTAGGGACGATCTCCTGGCTCTCTGCTCTC
>VBSM01003169.1:9171508-9183877 GCA_008086735.1 Cheirogaleus medius | reverse complement strand
AAAAAAAAAAAAAAATATTTTCCTAAAGCAAGCAAGAACAAGAAGAACGAATTCTACACAGGGATCCTGTTGGCCATGTGGGTCAAAACACAGAAGCAGTGCCCTGCAGAGAGAAGCCCTAAACACATTTTTGCTCATTGACTGTGATTGGATCAGTGATGAGTATTCCTCTAAGACTCTGCTACATATTGGGTGGTAGAGTGCTTCCAGTCTGCCTCCTACCCAATAAAATAACACAATGGACATTTACATGAGATCTGAGGGTCCTGAATCCCGATATTATCTCACAGTTCTAAGAAGACTAAGACACATTTTTTTTTAATCCACAATGTCTACAAACTATCTCTAACAATATGATGTCAAAGATAACCAGCTCACCATACAGCTCCAATTACTTTGGGCTACTTTAAAACTTGCTGATTAATTTGAAAATCAAAAAATTTTATAACTTTTATTTAGAGTTTCTCGAAATCAGCACTGATGGCATTTTGAGCTGGGTAGTTGTTGGTTGTGGGGTGGGGTGCTGCCTGTGGACTGTAAGATGTTTGGCAGCATTCCTGGACTTTACCCTCTGAAAGTCAGTGGCACCCTCTCCAGTTGTAACAACCAAAACTGTCTCCAAAAATTGCCACATCTCCCCTTATGGGCAAAATTACTCTCTGTTGAGAACCACTGCTTTAGTTTGAATCTAGATCATGCTTACATTTAAAGCATGTGTATTTGAGTTAGATTATTGACAGAAGGTCACCTAAGTGTGCATCTGCATGAAAGAATCACTTTTCCTGTCCATGTGCATACTAGTTTTGCTGACACCAAAGATTCACTTTCTTTTTTCTGACACTTCATTATTTGTTGAAAAATGGTCTAATTACAGTCTTCTCTCAGAGTCATAATTCTAATTATTAGTCACATTGACCTTTTTGTTGAATCAAAAGAAACAAACGTTACATCATAAACCATAAAAGCACTGGCATTAAATGCCCGCTGCAAAGAAGTACATTCATTATGTACTCTCAAATTAGAATGAAACATCTTTGCAAGGCCTGTATTTGAATATGTTTGAAACTTCCTTTAGAAGATTATTTTTAATGGAGCAGACAGCAGACTTTCATGACCACAAAGTTCTCCTTATGAAAAATTAAATCAAACTTTATTTACTGCTTAATGAATAGACTTCTGTGGAGTTGGCATGCAACCTCAGATCCTTTCTGACTTTTTAAATCTGCAAAAGTCAAATTAAACAAGTCATTTTGTGGAGTGTGGTTGACAATGAAGACAATTTTCTGCAAACACTCATCAAGGTTGAGTTCTGTTAGGGAGCGTGTGAACTGAGGGGGTTGAAATTCAGCCAGAGTCTCCATAGTTTGATATTTAAATATTTTTGGTGTGTCACATCAAACTGCAGTGTTTCCTTCATGTTAAAGCTCTGATGTAGGCTCTGTTCCTTTGCTGGCTTTACAGTCAACTGGCATCGGTGTAGCAAAATAGCTAATACCTTATTTTAAAATTAACTTTCAAAAACTTCCCTAGACCCCTTCTAGAAATTGTCTCTGGCTAAATAGGAGTAATGTGCACACTAACTATTCTATATTTATAATGTAGTCCTTAATAATTTTCATTGTTCAAATATATGCATTTTTATTTAGTTGTTTTCAGTATGGGCTTTTAAGATCTGAGTTCAAAATACTGCTGATTGAAAATTTAAATTCTTATGTTAGAAACAAAGGCTAATTAAGAAATCCAGAGGGAAATTTTAATACCTATCAAAATACAATAAAATGAAACCTTTGAGTTTAAAGTCTGTAAAGCTTGTGAAGGGCATGTTAATGAACTAACTCTCACAGCATTCTAGTACTGAGATAGTTTTAAACAGCACAGAACACACACACAGTGGTTCCTAGCAGTCATTCTTTGGTATAAATGAAATTAATCCAGGCTATTGTTTTGCAATAGTTTCAAGAATATGGCATCCTTTAATAAATAATGATAAAATATATTCACTATCTTATTCCATTTATTCATGTATTTAGCAATGCATATTTATTAACTGCGATGAGGTAAGCAGTTTTGTATGCTTGGGACCATAGTAGTAAAAAAAAAAATGTCCTCAACCTATTGGAGTTTACATACCACTGTGAGAAAAAGTGAATAAACAAAAAGAAATTATAAAAATACATGATGCAATATGGTGATAGGTGCTATGTAAAAACTAAAGCAGGGTAAGGGAGACAGAGAGTACTTGTGTGTGTGGTGGTTGAGGAAGGCATCTTCTTAGGTTAGTTCTCTAGAAGTACAGCCCGGGTTGGGGATTCTTGTTCAAAAGATTTATTTGAGGGAGAGAAAACTGTTCTTAGGATAAGGAGAGTGAGACAAGCAGGACAGAGCTGGGTGAAAAGATCAGCAACTATGTGGTCTCAGCTGGAGACTTTCAGGCAAATCACAGGAAATTGTGAAGCACCAATTGCACTGCAGAACTGGTCCCAGGTTGGGATAGGGTGCAGACTTTTATAGCTTGTGTCAGATGGTAGCTGGCTGAGCTGGTGTGGCCTAGGGGGAAGACACCTCCATTTCACTGAGATCAATAATCTGGATAAAGGAGGAGCAGTTGTGAGTTCTTGTTCAGGAAATACTAACAGCAGCTGAGGATGGGTGCTACAGCCTGTATAAGGGATCTACCTGAACGGGACATGCAACACTATTTTCTTGTACAACTGAGACAGTAATGAGAACATGAGGGAGAAAGATAGCTAATATCTTTGAGAAGAACATTCCAGGGAGAGAGAATAACGACTGTAGAGACTGGAACTTGCTTGGTTTGAGAAACAGCACCACATCCAGTATAACTAAAATCATATGACCAAGAGGGAGGATGGAAAGAAATGAGGAATGCAGGGGTGAGAGTACATCATGTGGGAACTTGTAGGCTATTAAGTGAGATGAGAAGTGATTGGAGTTTTCTGAATGGAGTGCAAGATCTGAATTTAGTTTCAACATGTTGACTTCAGCTGCCATGGGAAGAATAAGCTGTAGGAAGCAAGAATATAAACTGCAGAATCAATACTTGTTCTTTTTGCATCCTTTTATTGAACAACCACATGCTATCAGGAGCTTTTGTGAATTTATCAATGCTTTCACATGGTCCTGCATGGGATAATTACAATTGCATTCATATAGAATTTGTTAGATACTATGTGTAGGCAGGGGTGATATTCAAAATATTTAGTAAACAAAATTACAGAGATTCCAATCAATCATTATGAAAGCTGATTTTTTAGCCCAAAACATAGACAAAATATGGTACTTATTCAGTCTACAGATACTACATAATACACAAATAGATTGTAGGCCCTTTAATACAACCCCTTGCTTTCTTAAGTGTTCAAGGCTTCCGTACAAGATGGTAATTTGGGGTCTATTCTGAGAAAAAGACCACATGGGCCAAGTGGGGTGATAATTTATGATGGAATATGGAGCTTGTTAAAAATGCCAGTTATAGAATATATAGGAAGTTCTTAAGTTGGAAACCAAAGGGTATTATAATCTAGCAGGTAGAGGTCTCCAAGCTGAAACCTGGGAGTTGAACCTAAGGGCATTTCCTTCCTAGGTACCCTTATTGAACACTGTATTTCTACTGTAGACTTGCATCACTTTTTATGTTAACTACTTGTTTACCCTCCTTGCTCTGTAGATTTAATTCACTCTAAGAGCACCAAATCTCTTTTATTTATTTTTGTATATTCACAGTCTATCACAGTGCCCGGCACTCCATAGACACATAAATCTGGATACCTGAGCACTATAACAATAGAATACCAAATTAAATAATGTGATTAACTATATAAAAAGTGGATTTGCCTTGGATTAAACTGCATGTGTATTCCTTAAATTTATACAAATTAAAAAATACAAAAAAGTGGATTTGGTTTGAGGACAAAGAGATGTACTATGGGTCAAATCAGGAAAGATCCTTATTTCTCAAAAATAGCAATAGTTAGAAATAGGCTTGGTAAGTCAAATCAGGAAGGCTCATTAGAAATACAATAATTCCAAGAGTTAGATGGGTAGCCTCTTGCCACTGGACTTTTATATGAAAGTGAAATAAACTTCTGACACTATATTTTTAAATATTTTTGTTACAATAGTTTAAATTGTACTCTAATGGAGATATCAACCTTTAATTGATATATTCTAAAACTATATCTTCAATCTTAATATTTACTCTGGACTTTAGACATATATTCAATTGCCTAGTCAACATTGTTACTTGGATGTCTAATAGTAGGAACTATTAATTAATCCTGATATTTGAATCTGCTCTTTCTTTATTTTCCCATTTAAGTATATAATGTCATCCTTTAATTAATTGTTCATGGAAGAAAAGGTGTTATTTTTTTATTTACCTCACCTACCCATTTTCAGTTCATCGGCAAGTCATGATGAATCAGCCTTCAAAATACATACCAACCTTGACTTTTCTTGCCCATTTTACCTCTGAATCCTAATCCAAGACACCCCTATATTTTGCTTAGATCTTCATGTGACTGGTCTACTTTTACTCATCTTGTCCTGAAATCCATTGCCACAAAATATCCAGGTTAATTTTTTAAAAATAAAACTCAGTTTGTATTATTTCTTCTCTAAAAAATTTTTAAAGTCTTCTGTCATCATACTTAGAACAAAATTTGATATTCTAATTATGGCTTTATAATTTGGTTTTTGGCTATCTCACTAAATTCTTCTTCAACTATTCTCTCCTATGCTGATTCTATTCTGGTGACTGCCCTGCTTGCTCTTTCATAAGATGTCCAATCTTGCTCAGTTGCCATGCTTTGTTTTGTTTATTTTTGTTGTTGTTGTTGTTGAGACAGAGTCTCACTCCATTGCCCTGGGTAGAGTGCAGTGGTATCATTGTAGCTCACTGCAACCTCCAACTCCTGGGCTTTAAGTGATCCTTCTGCCTCAGCCTCTGGGAAGTTGGGACTATAGGCACACACCCCAATGCCCAACTGGCTTTTGTTTTTTTTTTCCTTATTTTTAAATTTCTTTTTCTTTGTGGTAGAGACAAGGGGTTGGGGGTGTGTGTTTCTCACTCTTGCTCAGGCTGGTCTTGAACTCCTGAGCTCAAGTAATCCTGCTGCCTGGGCCTCCCAGAGAGCTAGGATTACAGGCGTGAGCCACCCACAGTGCTGGCCAAAATGTCCAATCTTGTTTCTGGCGTAGAGATTTTGTACTTGTGCTCCTAAATGCCTAAAGCACTTTTCCTCCATAAAGTTGCATTGCTCATTCTTTCACTTTAGTCAGATTTCTACTTTGATAGCCCTTCCTCACAGTAGCCTTTCTTGTCCACTCTGTCTATATTAGCCTGCACGCACGTGCACGTGCACACAACCACACACACCCATATATTTCCTTGCTCCCTAGTCTCTTTCCTTTCTTTATTTCTTCTTCGTATCCCTGAGAGATTTTTGCATTGTGTATTTATTTGTTTAATGTTATTTTTCTCCCATTCCTGATTGAAGGAATTTTGATTCTCTTCTTTAGAGTTTTATCTCAAAGCATAGAATACTGCTTGGTAACTCTCAGACTCTAAGCTATTTGCAGAGGCCAATTAGCCCTTTAAGGTGCAAACCTCCATAGATACTCTCAATGCTCAAGACTGGGAAACAATAGCCTAGTTTTCTCTGAGGCCTAGTTCCATCCTTTGAGATCCTTACTTTTTTAAAACTGCTGAGTATGTGTGTGAGCATGTGTGTGTGTGTGTGTGTGTGTGTTAGGTTTAAAGTTGCTATTGCCTACGGATGCATCCACAGTCTATTCAGAAATATAAATTCTTATTTAATATTCTCTAAAGAATGAAAATTTCTTCCAACCCATCGATCCTTAAATAATACAAACCATTGGTAAAATAAGAGCCATACTCCACTGTGCACTTTAATACATAATAGCTGTGTCAACTACTCCATTTCAGTGAGTTGAAAGATAGACTAAGGGAAGCTGAGTTAACATAAAGCATAGAGCTTATGGGGAACCACATTAAGTACTTTGTGATACAGAAATTGCTATGCCTGGTTTTCCTAACACTGTATCACTTACTTACAGTAATTGAGGGTGGACAGGAATGAGGATAAACTGCAATGGGATAATGACAACATATATTGGTTCCAAATGACTTGAGTGTTTCAAACAGAATTTTATATTAGTTCGGTCTTTTTATTACATTCAGAGGCACTTGGCATTCTTTTCAGTGAAGAGCCTAGAGAAGCAAATAAAATAATTATACCAGAATATACAAAAATATACATGATATCATCATCAAACATTTTTCTTTCTTTCCATTTTTTTACTGCTAGAGGGGAGTATAATTAATAATAATTAATAATGTATTTCATTATACTTATTGGGTTTGGGTTGAATTTAGGAGTTATTTATTTATAGTATATAGTAATATAGTATTTATTTATAGTAATCTCCTACTTGAAATTTATGGATTTTTTTTCTTTTCAACCAACTTAAAAAGTTTAAAGTATTATTTTTTAAAAATATCATTGACTGAATGACAGGTGTCAGAAATATTTTATGACAAATATAATTATTATTTGCTTAAATAGAAGTATATAATTATGAAAAATAATACATTGCTTTTGAGACTATATTAGACAATGGACAAAGAGAGCTTAAAAGTGATCTTTTTTTGTTGTTTGTAATGGAATCTATTTGTATTTATTTATTTTGCAACAGCTTTATTGAGATATAATTTATATACTATACAATTTATCCATTTAAAAAATGTATAGTTTAATGATTTTAAGTATATTCACAGTTGTGCAATCATGACCACCATAAATTTTAGATCATTTTCTTCCACCTCCAAAGAAACTCTTTAGTACGAATCCTTTAGCGATCATCTGTTTACTCCCGACTACCCTAGTCCTTCCTTAGCAACCATTAATCTACTTTCTGTCTATAGCTTTGCCTATTGTAGACATTTTATATACATGGAATCATACAATATGTGGCCTTTTTTGACTGTATTGTTTCACATAACAATGTTTGAAAGGTTCATCTACATTGTATTATGAGTCAGTACTTTGTTCCTTTTTATTTCCAAATATTATTCCATTGTGCAGATGTATCACCTTTTATTTACCTTTTATTACCTTTTATTTAGTTATAGGCATTTGAGTTGTTCTCATATTTTAGCTATTATTAATAATGCTGCTATGAACTTTAGTATGGATATGTTTTCATTTCTCTTGAGAATATAGCAAGAATTGTAATTTTGGGTCATGTGGCAATTCTATCTGATGCTAATGATGTTGAGCATCTATTCATGTGCTTATTGGCCTATTTTATTTCATGTTCACTTGTCTGCATTGCAATACGCTGTCTCATATTACTATATATATTGATATTTTTATCCTTTTGTAATCCTGGAAACCACATATTTAAGTTTTTTAGAAGTATGTATAAACCAAAATGACTGTGTGTTCATATGTGTGTCTCTGTGGAGTTTATTGCATACATTATATATGACCTGCTTAGATACCATTTTTATTTCTTTTCTAGTTCTTAACTGTTTCCAAATAGATTGCTGGATATTGAGACTTCGTATCATTATTTGAATAGTTAGACAACTGTTGATTTGGCAAATTTATCAATAATCCATTTACATAATCATAAAATAGCTTATTCTTGGATTTTATCTACTTTTATGTGCACTTTTCTAATAGAACAACTCTAAGAGGGTAGTAGTGATTTTAGAATGAGAGAGATGATTCTAAACATTAAAGGAATAGAATTATACTTACTTTAAAAGAGTTGGCTGAATCAAATTAATATTCCCTTTGAGTTATTTAAACTTGATATTGACAATGAAATTATAGACTGAATGAAAAAAATGATTCAAACTAATAGATTCATGAGAGCAGGAACTGCTGCTTTCCGATGTAATATTTAATTACAGCCAATATCTGGAGCTTGGAGGAGGTACATTTATTTTTAACTAGGACTGCTTTTAATGGCTCTGTTATCATTTTCTAAAGAGAATATGTAATATGTAAGATAGTTCAGGCTATTAGCAGCAAACATTTTTTTCTAATCTGCACATATCTGAGGTTTGACTTTTACCATTCAAATAGATACTTTAACAAAATTATACTTTAACAAAAACTTCTTTCCTTAACATTTCTGATCCATTTAATGCAAATATTTTTAATTTTTTTTCTCTGGGGTATAATACATGGACTATATTTAAATGTTAGATTTTGTTAATTTTATTTATTCTTTTAGCAATGAGGGTCAACCCCTGCATCTTCCATTGGTATTATGGGACATGTGGCCTGGACTTCTGAACTCCATCCTCCATCTAACTCATTAGCCAAAAAAAGGAAATACCACTAAGAAAATTTTACCACCGAGACTGAAATTTTAATAACTATATCCCAGTGTAATTAGCAGTGCCAAGGGTCCTTTAGTAAAAAGAGATTTCATTTGACTTCTTTCACTGCTGCCCTGCAAAGGCTGCCAAAGCTATGGACAATTCTCAGATGCCTGGTTGACTGGCACAGCTGCCATCCTGCATCATAAGCCCCCAAACCAAGAAGTTAAACACAGTAGCCTTATAATCTAGGCTATCGCTAATGTTTGCTGTATTCGTATACTATGGTCATTGTTCTTGGTAAGAGGATACAAAAAAAATTCACCTAGTTTAGAGTGCAGACTTTCTAAATCCAACCTGAAGTTACCAGCCACTTGATTTGCTAAGATTAATTTGTCTCTTAGTTCTTTCAAGTAAGAGAAAATTCCTGCATAGTGTCTATTTGGCATGGCAAGATATTCATTCACTGTTACTCCTCTTTCTATAGCTTTTTCTTTACCAGGGAATGGGGGAAGCCTGCCCATGGGGATGAAATGTCTTAGATATTGTGAGGCTGATCATTGTTGGACAACAATTCTCCATGAGTCTCTTGAGTTTCTATATGATTTGTGAAGAGGCACTGATGACTTTTTCTCTGGACTATATTTTTTTCAAGGAGATTTCTATAGCAAATAGCCATGGGAGACAGAGATAGTGTCTCCCTCTGGACAGAGAGAGAGCTGATTTTTTCCCTAGCCAAGATAATAAAGATAATGTTTTTCTCTGAGTCAAAGATTGGGCAGATACGCTAGCAATCCCTTTCAAGGATTTCAGTTCTCAAACCTTAGGATTCTTTAGCTGTTACACAAACCTTATGCATGTGTACGGCCACCTGAACTACTCCTTATCACCCCAAGAGACTTGGGGGCAAATGATCACAATGCAAACATGAAAATGATGCTGCCTGCAATGCTGTAGGTAATAAAGTCCTATGCTTCTGATTCAGGAGTCTCATGCATTATGCTAGCTAGCATCCATATAACTGTACAAGCTAATTTAACTTCCAGGTAGGGCAAAATCTCAGATCCTTCACAGTTCTTGAAAAGCATGTGAGTTTTGAGGTTTTGTGCAGCCTTTCTACAAAATGATTCTGTGGGAGAATTAAATCCTATTGCCCCAATGCACTTATTATATGTAATGGACTATCTTTTCTCCTATACATGTGGAATGATAGTATGCAAAATTGAAAAATTGAGAAAACAGTCAATCAAATCCTCCTCTATTAGGCTAATTTTCTCATGGAATGCAGCTGAAGAAGGCCATATGTAACCAAAGGTGAATGTTTGGCTTCACATCTTTTCTGACTAATTGGCACTGTGAACATCTTTTGCCCGCACAAGATTAGAAATATACCTTCGAATGGTAATAAGAAATATATTTTAAAAATTCCCCCTTCTCAAAAGATTGAATACATTATTTACTGTCAACCTTGGTGGTTTGAGGAAGCAGTTCTCATGAGATCTCTACTCCCTAACTGTACAACTTTGGTAATATGATATGGAGAGAAAATGCTCGGAGTTAGTTTAACTCCTAGATGACCTGGTGGAAGTGTATCTGGGTAAAAAACTGAGCAAACTGGCTCTCTGTTTGCAGATGCAATTATAGGGACTCTAAGGGACCATCATACCATTGTGTGTCCTTGCCCTTTTCCCTCCCTGTTAAGGAAGAATAAACACAGCACCAGTATCACTGCAGAAGCCAAGGGAATACAAAGCAGCCTGAGGAAGCAGATAGTGTGACATTTCTAAGAATAATAAATCTTATCATATTCCATATAATAGACAGTAACATCTATGAATTGATCTCTCCCACCATACCCATAAACCAAACATTAGCTGCCAGGACACAGCTGCTTGCAGATTTGGGAAAAGTATCACCACTCAATTGTGGGAAAAAAAGGAGAGCAATGAGGTACACAGTTGTTCCACTTGCCATCACATTACTTTGATAGTCTACAATGAAATGCTACTGACATAAAATAACTTCATCCTTAATGAGGTTGTTTGGACACCTTTGCATAATTTATAGTTTAAGTCTTTAGATTACAAAGATGCTAGATGTTTGGTGGAGAGAATGATAGTATGATTTGTAAAGGAGAACACTAGTATCTTCTGGCTTTTCATTTTTTTTTTCCACCTGAAAGCCATGGGCTTTTTGAAAATTCTAATGGTAAAGGAAAAATTTGTTTCATATCAAAACATGTTCTTTCTGCTTTTGCCCCATTTTCATTCTTCCGGTTCTTTGCTTTGTGTCACTCTCCTGTTGCTGGAGCCTTTTCTGGTTTTTATGACCCCCTGCAGGCTGACCTGAGTGCTCTCCACTCATTCTTCTTAAGTTCCAGGATTTCTAGGAAATCTACTTACTTTATGTATTTCTCTGCCTGCCCAACTCCTTGATAATTCTTTAGCGCAGACAATGAATACTGATTTATAAAATGTTTTGACTTTACTGTTTTCTTTATGAATGTCTAGCATAGCCCTTTCTTTACCTTTGCTTACTGCCCATGGCTGGCTTCATACTATACCATAATTTTAAGAATTCTATGACTTTTTTTTTACTCATATGTTTTTCTACTTAAAGTTTTCAAAAATAGTATTAAAATTTAAAGTGATTCAAAATTAAAAATCAATGTTAAGCTTGGCAACTCTTCTACATAAGTTCTAGAAGCTTCCTTGCTAGATGTAATTTGATATATTTTCAAACAAGTCATACATCATGAGGTTTTAGCAACATATAGGTACTTCTATTTGAGGAAATATTATATAAGAGGTATTTATGTATTCTGTATTGTAATTCATTTTATCATTTAAGAATAGAGAAAAACTATCTCAAGAACTTCTTGAGAATATTTTAAGTCTTCTTCTATACATTTGGTTCTATATGTTGGAAATGTTCAGAAGTTAAAATTATTTCTGACAAATTTATCAAAAGATTGAAAATGGGTTCAAAATTAAAAGCTTAAATTCAACTTTATTTGGATGGAATGTTCTATAGAGATCTGACAGAACTTTTTGATCAAGGGCTCTGTTCAGTTCCATTATATCTTTGTTTATTTTCTGTTTGGAGGTTCTATCCAGATCATTCAGTGGAGTGTTGACGTCTCCTGCTACTATGGCAGTGTTGTGTAACATGGTGTTTAGATTAGATAATGTTTGCTTTATGTACTTGGGTGCTCCTGTATTGGGAGCATAGATATTAAGAATTGTTAAGTCTTCTTGTTGGAACTTCCCTTTCACCAATATAAAATGGCCCTCTTTATCCTTTTTTACTTTTGCTATTTTAAAGCCTATGTTATCTGCAAATAGTATAGCTACCACAGCTTTCTTTTGACTTCCGTTTGACTGGATGATAGTTTTCCATCCCTTGACCTGCAGCTGGAAGGCATCTTTGTGGGTTAGATGTGTTTCTTATAGACAACAGATACTAGGCTTGTGGATTTTTATCCACTCTGCCAGTCTATGACTCTTCAAAGGACAGTTTAAGCCATTTACTTTACATTCTTTTCAGCAGCCCATGGATCCTTCTCCAAAATTGATCACATCCTAGGCCGCAAATCAGATCTCAAAAAATTCAAGAAAATAGAAATTATACCTCGTATCTTTTCTGACCATAGTGGCATAAAATTACAGTTCAATTCCTATAGTAGCACTCAACACCTCACAAAATCATGGAAACTAAACAATCTATTATTAAAAAATTATTGGGTCCAGGAAGAAATTCAGAGGGAAATCAAGAGTTTCTTCGAACAAAATGATAACGGTGATACTTGTTACCAAAACCTGTGGGATACAGCAAAAGCATACCTGAGAGGAAAATTAATAGCAATCAATGCTCACATCCAAAAAACAGAAAGCTTAGATACTAACAACCTAACAAATAGGCTCAAAGAAGAGCAAACGATTTCCAATCCCAGTAGAAGAAAAGAAATAATGAAGATCAAAGCAGAACTTAAT
>VBSM01003169.1:9155220-9171408 GCA_008086735.1 Cheirogaleus medius | reverse complement strand
GCAATATATGTAACCCTAACAATATCTGTACCCCCATGATATAATGAAATAAAATAAAAGAAAAAAAAACACCAACTCACATAAGCTGCTCTGCTTTATGAGTTGGTATTACTTTTTTTAAGAAAAAAAAACCAAAAGCTTAAAGGTATTTTTTATTCCAAAATATTGAAGAGGTATGTACAATTGTTTTTGTTCCATAGATATCTTGTATAATGATAGATATCTTGTATAATATCTTGTCAGGGCTTTTGGTGTGCCCATCACCAGAATAGTGTTCATTCTACCTAACAGGTAAGTTTTTATCCCTCATCCTGCCTCCCACCCTCCTGCATTCTTGGTTTCTCACATCGTTTATATTGCTTTGTTTCTGTGTGTACCCGCTGTTTAGCTCCTACTTATTAGTAAGAACATATGGTTTTGGGTTTTTCATTCCTGAGATACTTCACTTAGGATAATGGTCTCCAGTTCCATCTAAGTTACTGCAAGTGGCATTACTTCATTTCTTTTTATGGCTGAGTAGTACTCCATGGTATATGTGTGTGTGTGTATATACACACTACACATATATATACATATACACATATATATGTATATATCACATTTTCTTTATCCTTTATTCATTCACGAGTTGATGGGCACTTAGGTTGATTCCACATTTTTGAAATTGTGAATTGTGCTGCAGTAAACATTCTAGTGCAGGTGTCTTTTTGATAAAATGATTTCTTTTCCTTTGGATACATACCTAGTAGTGGGATTGCTGGAGCGAATGGTAGGTCAACTTTTAGTTCTTTGAGAAATCTCCTACTGTTTTCCATAGAGGTTGTACTAATTTGCAGTCCCACTGACAGTGTATAAGCATTCCTTTTTCTCTGCATCCACACCAGCATCTATTGCTTTTTGAGATTTTAATAATAGACATTCTGATAGGGGTAAGATAATATCTCATTGTGGTTTTAATTTGCATTTCCCTGGATGTAGAAAAATGAAAATTCTTGTGTATTCTGATGGGCATAAGTAGAGTCTAAAATGGTGTATCCATTTTGGAGAGAAAAATACCAATAACCTAAATATTCCTTTACTAAGTATATACCACAGAGAAACTCACACAAATGTGGAAGTTATGATAAAAATGTTCATTGTAGAGTTGTTTGTAAGAAAAATTGGAAACAATCAGAATGTTTATTAATAGTAGAAGAGATAAACAGCAATATATTTGTAAAATGGAAAACTCTATAGCTATTCAAACAAATGAAATAGAGGTATACTTATCAACAGAGAGAAAATAAATAAGTTACCAAAAAGGTTCAATATGTTGCTATTTATATTTTTATGTTTATTACCATAAAAATACTATATATTTTCTGTGGATACATGAACATTCAGTAAACAAATAAAATATTTATCAAAATGATATAGATGGAAGAAATATGATCGTGGCTACTCCGAGAAAGAGAGGAATGGATCAGAGAGTGATTCACAGGTGCTTCACCTCTGTTTATGTTTTATATCTTAAAAAATAAGCTGAAGTGCACAGATTGAAATCTTAAAATTTTATAAAACGGGATATTTAGTAAATATATATCTGTTATATTATTCTCTAGTCTTGTACACACATTCAACTCTTTCATAATTTTAAAACAAAGCTCATTATCTCTTTCAACAAACCCAAATCTCAAAAGGTTTTTAAAAAATGATGTTTCTGGATTTGTTGCCCTAGAACACTAAACTTAAAAATGACAAAGGAGGGGATTTTTCATTACCTTAAAAACAGCTTAATGTCCTTGCCAAAATCTTAATTAAACTTCCATATACTAACATGTTCCATATACTAAAAACTTCATATGAGTGGTATAAGATATTGGAGTTGATTTTCAAATAACGCAAAACGTGGTTGAAAAAACTGTGCTAGATTGTCTACTAAAGGCTAACATTATGGTTCTGACTTTACCAGACCAAACCGATGACACTAAATAAATCTCCAAACAATTTTCTCTTCTGCTAAGATTTGGTGACCTGAGGCTCCTTTCTAAAATGCTAGGGAGATCAGAGGAAAGATATGATATATTTATCAAAAGAAATGCAACTATTTTTAGAAAAATCTAGTTTATAGCTATTTCACTAGATTTGTCCATAAATTTATTCCCATTTCCCTCTGGTCATACAGCACTTAGGTTTTACTTTTTGAAGTATCTGGAAATACTATCGGAGCCTTTCTAGTTCTAGGATTCAGGCAAAAATAAGAAAATGGGGAAAATCTTTTTCTTTGGCAGTGAATATTTTGTTAGCAGATTAACATTTTAAACCGAAAAGTCCCATATTACTGGATGAGAAACTATCCTACTTCAGGCTCATTTTAAGTATTTTTCCTTATAATGGAGCTATGTCAATTTAGAAAATGACATTGCTATTTAAAATGCCATTCCATAACCCTCTTTAATTAAAGTGGCAATATACCATCAATCTGCTCCCATTAATAAATTTTTAACCATTAGAATCTGAGCTGTATGATATACAGTTTAATTTTCTTTTCAGAAAGTATGCACAGACTCCTCAGAGATTTGAAGAGGAACTTAAAATTCCATGCTTTAGAAGTAGTAGCTCAGACAGAAGCTAAGGAAACAGAACAAGGAGAGAAAACAAGACAAGAGAGGTAAAGAAGAGAGAGGGACTGACAAAAAGAGAGAGAGAGAGACAGAAAGCTGAGGATCAAATGGTGAATGTGAATGTCAAGAATTTGTGTTAATGCAATGATGACCCCAATTAATTGAATACTTCTGATTTAGGTCCTGGCAAAGTGATGGGGGCATGTTCTTCTTAGTACTGAGCCCATAAAAATCTATTCTGTGTCTGGAAGGTGATGATATTTCCTATATTCACTTCAATCTAATTTCCTGTGGATTTCAGATCACTTTTTACTTCCATTTATGACATTGTTCATATTACTGATTTGGCAGATTCAAATGATGAATGACAAGAGAGGCAGAACAATGTGGAAAAGACTGGACTATATGAACGAATTAAAGTACACAAATTTCAAAGGGTACGGTTTTAAAGGTGCAAGAGTCAGAATGCCAGTTAAGTGGCTTATGGGTGGAAGGTGGGGAGAAGGGCATGGGGTATTATAAGAATACAACTGGCAATTCTATAGTCATCTAATAACAAGAAACAAAGTAAATCTTACTGGAAGAGTGTTGAAACCAACCAGAAAACTGAAAATCTGGAAAAAGGATACTTTCTCTATGCCTCAAGAATTTCATGGTTTCTTTCATCTTTGTTCATCTCTATTTGTGTGATATATTTTACTGTCATTCTTGACTATCTTTCCTGCATGTTCATTCTACTTGTGAATCAGTAAGCTTCACATGATGTAGTTCAGACCAGAAACTGATGGATCTCTTCTATGTTTCTTTTGTAAATCACAAAAAACATTGTGAACAGCCCAGTTCATCCTTTTAAGCCAGGTTGAACCAGATACCATCATCATCATTATCACCATAATCATTACTAATATGTATTGAATGCTTACTATATTCCATTCACCATTTTAAGTGTTTTACATGTATTAACTTAATGTTTATAATTCTTTAAAGTAGGCGTTATGTTATGTTCTATTTTGTAGATATGAAAACTAGAGCATAGTTAAGCATCTTGTTGAAAGACACAGGGACAGCTCTTCTGTGCAAACCATATATTTGAAGTCCAAAGGTAGTCTTTGGAGCCTAGGGACTTCCCCTCTATACTCTACCATCCTATCCTATCCTATCCTATCCTATCCTATCCTATCCTATCCTATCCTATCCTATCCTATCCTATCTGTAAGTCAGCTGTGCAATTTTGTTTCATTCAACAAGAGTAGGGCTGGGTGTTACGCAGTTTTCTCCTCAGATGAGAAGAGCAATGAATAGACTAGTATCTCTAAATTTAAGGGAAATTTGACATTTAAAGAGGTAAAATTTCCGTGGCAAGTCTGGCTGAATACCTAGAGTCCTCAGTGCAGTATCACCTTGATGGAGTCAGCCAGGGTTTTTTTTTTTTTTTTTTTAGATTTAATTAGATTGAAGTATAGAAACTGGGACACCAATTTACAGATTTACAGTGGGTCATGAAAAGTCAAACTATAATCAGGAGGGTGTCTGAAGAACAAAGAAAATTAGCTGTATGGATCAGCTAAATATTGGAATTGGCCTATTTCAATTTATGAATCAGTATCACCATGGAAAAATACCTTACACATTAACTGAAAATATAGCTGTCAGGATGTTCCCCCCCCCCCAGAATAGTTTCTGAATCAGCTCTGCCAGTTTCTTTCTGATACTTCTTTTTTAGTTTCTAATTTTGCCTTTTTTCTTCTTAAAACTGTTCCCACTCTGTCCTTAGGTGTATTTAGTGATGTCAATTATCTTACAACCATATTTTGCTTAAGCCTGAAATTCATTTTGTCTCCTTAAGGTGGCTTTGCTGCTTAATTTTTTATATCACGTGTTATGAACTGATCTCATAGTTAAAATCACAGAGGACAATGCACTTTACCTATGTATATGTTATTGAGGTTTCTTCGCTGTTTGTCCTCAAAGTGGGTCTTGAGGTGGGTCTTTGCACAATATAGTGGATAAAGGTGGGTCTTTGCACAATATAGTGGATAAAGATATGAATTTTAGTGCCAGATGTACCCAGGCTTGAATTTGTGGTTGCCAATTGTAGCTATGTAATCTTTTGCAAACTCACAAAATAACTCTGTGCCCTAGTTTCCAGAACTATAAAATAGGGAAAATAACAGTACATAGCTTATGGAATTGTTAAAGGAATTTAAATAAATTTGCACAGTACCTGGAACATAATAGGAATAAGCATTCAATAAGTGATAGATAGTATTATCATTACCATTCTTTTTAACAATATTTTATTAAGTGAACCACTTACACACATGATCTAGTCAATAACACACTCCAGGGTACACCTAACAAAGTCAAAAGATCTGAAAGTCTTCTCGTATGATGGAAGTTTGATAGATGCCTTGCTGAAGGCAAACCTAATTTTATTGTCATAGTATATGTTTTATTCTCTTTTTGTTGTTGTTGTTACTTGCAGATGTCTTTCCTTCAAGAGACATGAGAGGCTTGATGAGCAAAGCTATTGCTATGTAACAAACTATCTCCAAACTTAGTAGTGAAGAATAACAACAAATTATTTCTCATGATTTTGTGATCATCTGGGGAGCTCCATGTGGTACAGCTCCCAGGCTTGTATGGCTGCCTTCTGCAGGGAGTTTGGCTAAGGCTGCAATATCCAAGACAGACTCTTATCCTCTCAGTCTCTTGCAATGTGCCCTGTCTTCCTTCAGTGGTGAGCTCAAGTTCTTTACACTATTGCCTCTGGTTTCCAGGAGAAAAAGGTTTAATGTGCCAAGCCTCTGCTTACATCATGCTTACCACTAATCCTTTGGCCAAAGCAAGTCACATGACCAAGTTCACAAGAGTCTATATAAGAACCTGAATACTGGAAACCATTGTTCATTAGAAGCTACCAATGTAACAGTTTACCATAGGTAGTGCTTCTTTTAATTAATTTATTCTCATTGACTGCATTGAACTGAATATGCAAATGTTATATTTTTCTAGGGAGGTTTAATTCTGTTCAGTTTGAAGAACTTTCTAGTGGTTAGAACTGTCCAGTAACAGCACAGATAACCTTGAATAAATGAGATTCTAACCATAAAGTTCTCTATGTGACTGAATTACCAGTTATCAAAATATTACATAGATGTTTAATAGCTTGTTTGGGCATTGAAGTAATTGAAGACGTCAGTCTCTTTTAACTTTTAGAGTCTATAACTCTGAGTATTTATTGAGCTCTTCTAATGTCACAAGCATTCTGTTTTCTAGATGATGCAAAAGTATATTTTTTGAAGTCAAACTTGTATTAAAATACCAACTCGACCATATACTAGCTATGTTAAAACACTAACTCACTTGACCTCTCTGCCTCAACTTCTCCATATGGAAAGTGGAAGTCATAATTATACTTTTCAGTGTTTGCTGTATTGTAAAGCACAATGTATATAAAGTAATAAGCAAAAAAGTTAATAATAATGTGAGTCTACCCAGGGAAACAAAAAAACAAACTTCAAAATTATTTAGCATTTAGCCTTCAAATATTCTCTAAATTAATTTGTAATGAGGTAAGGTTGAAAAAAAGAAAATGAAAGAGACAGTCATTGAGAAACACTTGAAGTGACAATATTAAAATTACTACATCTAATTAGAATATAATGACTTTGGTATTGATAGTATAGCCCAAATACCCCGTAGGACATTTTTCCACTTAAACTTTTTTTCTCGTTTTTTATTTCAGCATATTATGGGAGTACAAATGTTTAGGTTACATATATTGCTTTTGCCCCACCCACATCAGAGCTTTAAGTGTGTCCATCCCCCAGATGGTGCACATCACACCCATTAGGTGTGTATATACCCATCCCCTCATCCCCCCTCCCATCTGTCTGAGAGGTAAAATAAAAATTCTTCCTGTTTCAAAATATTGACTGAGAGGTTCAACTTTTGTTTCTTGTTTTCTGTCAATGCATATTAATAAACAAAAACAATCTATACAAGAAAAGAATACAGGTGGGCAAACACAACTAAAAACCAACAAGAGGCCTGTAGTGACCTATTTTTTTCCATTTCTTATGTCTCTTTAATAGTCCATGAAATATAGACTCTAAAAGGAGTTTTCAGTTATCTCTTCAATATCCCATGTATATTTTTAGAGATGCTAATGGAGCAAGGACTCTAGGTTGTCAGTTGGGCCCATGTAGCAGTCACTTGGGCAATGCATGATAAGATTGATGAAGAGGCTATTGCTTCAGAAGACTGCTGCTACAGAGGAAAATATTGTGGAGGCACTAAGTACAGCTGAGTTCAAACAGCTTAAGGGCTTTTCATGTTTGATGCCTTTTCCCTTCTTTTATGTATCTAGGGATCATTGCAAAGGTAGATTGAAATGGGTTTTGGAATAAAATTCTCTTTTGCATGACTTTCCTTTCTTCAAAAAACTTTGATTTATTTAACCTTTGTTTTCAGGAAAGTGAATCTTTGTTTCACATTTCCTAGGTGATGGATTTTTCTCTTACATGAATCTGTACCATCGGGTACATTAGTCACACTGCATTATGTTGCACTAAATCAAGTAACAATACAATGTGACTATTAATGTTGTGATGTGTAAGAACATGTTTCACTTGGGAGTGGGGGAAATGCAATTTTCTGAAAACAGCTGTCTCTGCATTTATTCAATAAAACTTTTCACCTTGGAAACTGTGTTGTTTGCTATCTAAGCATTTTCATCGGCAATTTTGAGAAATATTTTAAAGTCTATTTTTTTCTCTAGTGCCATCAAATATTCATGATTCCACTAAGGCTTTCAGTAATGAAATAAATTATAAAGACGATTACAGTGAATGCCTACCTCCTCGGTATTAAGATAAATCAGAAAGAATACAGTCAGAATGTTCCAGAACAGACCTTTCCAGTGGATTGATCATGATGAATCAATAGACTTTAGTGTTGATCTTCTAGTTGGCTGTTGCCACCACAACATTCTCTTCTCTGATGTGATGTATAGGAATTAGAGAAGGAGGCTTCACAAGCATGTCATCTCTCTTCCTCTCCAAAGCTGCTCTTAGCAAACTTCCTCTTCCTCTCTTCAGTAAATTCACAGCCATTGATCATGAGACTAGAGAAAAATAAAGGATAGTTCCCCCCTCAAGAAAATGTGCACAAAAATTAATCCTTAATTTCTGTTAGAAATAAATTTATTTATTCTAGAGCAAGAGATTGATCTTTGGTTTATGTTAGGAAAGAATCAATATTATTGTTTTGTTTTTGGCCTCCTAATGTACAAAATATAATGATGTTCTAAGTGTTTTTTAAATTTTTAAACATTTCCTCTTCCATAAATATCTTCCTTTCCTGTAAAAGCAAGCAATACTTCTATAATTTCTTGGATAATACTTTCCTCATCATCATTAGGCTTCTTAATCTTGCATATTACAAATAAGAATTTCCAGGTTTTTAAATGAATATAAAACATTAAAATCAGAAAAAAAACCACTATGAAACCAAATGCTCCAAACTGGTGCCTTCCTTTCCCATATTTTTCCATTTCTTTTATTCTTCTGCTCTCTCATGCTGGATCTTCCTTATATCTAAGGATTAAAATATTATTTTATTTTTATCAAAATAAAATATGCACACAGTAAAAAAATGAATAAGGTATTTTCAAGGGCTCATAATGAACACCACCAGTCCACAGTCTTACTCCTTCCAATCACTAGCTACACTCACCAGAAGCACTGTGGGCTATAATCTAAGCAATAGAGCTATTTCTTCGGGTGGTTTTCTCCATTTCTATTAATAATATATTTTATTTGTTGATTTTATACATTAGCTTCTTATTATAATAGAAGACAACTTAACTCACTTAAGAAATATCTCCTATCCTCCTCATACCACTATACCATTATATAAAATTTTCCCTCTATTGGTTAATTTGGCAACAGGAGGAACTATACTTGTGCCTTTATTTCTCCTTCCCTCAATCATAGACAGTATCTTTAATCCTTGCTTTATATGATGAAGGTATTAATGCATATTATTATCTTTACTTCTGTCTCTCCTCTATTCCCAACTTCTATTATATTTAGGTACTCTTTTACAAAGTTGGGATACATCAATAAAGAAACAAAGTTCTTAACTTCAGGAATTTTTTCTTTGATGGGGGAAGGTAAGCCATAAACAACAAATAAACCAATTAAGATGTATCATATCAGAAACATCACAACAAATCAGAAAGCAGAGAGAAAACGCATAGTATCAAATAAGAAGTGGCTCTATGACCCTTAGGAAGTAGAGATTAGATTCAAGAATTGAGAGAAAGAACCTCAAAGTTTGGTCAGAAGAGAAACAGAGCTGGAGGTTCGCATAACCTTTATAGAGTTGGGGTAGAGGTAGCCATTCAGAACTGGGAACTTGGCCAATACTTGCACAGTATTAGCACCCAATGCATTGTTACCAGTCTATCTGGAGAGATGGACTCAGGCAAATTTAAAGCACATATCAGAAAAGATATTCAGGGTAAAGCCCCAAATATGATAAGCTTGTTGACAAAAATGAAAATCATATAAAATAACCATCATTGAAGGTCTGCAGAGAACTAAATGTGATAATTAAAACTTGCAGAAATAGTGAAACTATATGAAAAAGGGATTGAAATAAATATGTATATGGTTCTTAAAGAGATAAAATGTCCCTGCAACAATAACAGGAAGCCACCAAACAAGGAGCAGCAGATGTGTGAAGGAAAAAATTACATAAATTGGAAATAAGAAACATACTCTTTGGATGCACGGGGAAGGGGGTGAGTAACATAAGAGACCAATGGTAAACTGTCCTCAGTTAAAGAGAAGCAGTATATTTATATATAACATAATATATATATTATGTTATGTATATATAATATATATATAACAAAGCAAACCACACAGAAACAACACAGAGAAACAAATGCACAATATATGAGACATTAGGAAACAGATCGATAAATTCAAATATGTATTTAATAGTAATTTTAAAAAGGTGATTTTTTAGAATGGAAATAGCTGAAGATGTAATTTCCTATTTCCAGAAACAAAGAAACATATAACTCTTCGGATTGAAAATGTTTACTGAGGGCTGAATAAGATAAATGCAAAAGGTACACACTCAGAGGAAAAAATAATTAGCTATTTAACATCAATGAAAATGAGAAAATCTTAAAAGAAACAAGAGTATATGAAAATAACATAAAGGAAGGAAGATTAAGTTGATAGAAAGCTTTTCATCCACAGAAATACGTGCATAAAAACAAAGCTAAAGAAAACTGACTCTCAACCTAGAATTATATTCCCAAGTAAAAAATCAAAATCATTCAGGAGTGACAGTAGAAAAAAGGTACATAAAGGCTAAGAGAGGACTTCATAGACCATTCCTGAAAAACTGCTAGAAGGTTTGAATGAAATGCATGGAGCAACAGTGTGCAAATAAATTAATAAAATAAATGTCAAGCTTAAATATTTATTTATTGTAAGAGTAAAAGTAGTAACAATATGAATAAATTTAGATTAAAATAAAAAAATTTAGAATAACAATAATATGGGATGGGTGTACAGAGAATTTAGGGAAAAGTTAAACTATGTTAAGGTCTTTGTCTTTTGTGGGTAGGTGGCAGAGATAATGATTAATTTTAGGCATTGCTTATAAACTATGAGGAGGGTAGTATGCTATAAAGTTAAGAGCTAACGTGAAAGTAGAAACTACATACAGCTTTTTAAACTTTTAGAGGAAAAAATCATGAAAATCCAAGAAAGAAAAAAAAAGTAAGAAAAAGTATAATAGGGAAAATTATTAGGAATAATTTGAAATATATTTATAATCACAGTAAATGTAAAGCCTTAAATTCACATCTTTAAAGAGAGAGATTCTGAGAACAATTTATAGTAGTTGAAAAGAGTGAATTAGATCTATATCTATGACTGTGGGTAAATCTCAAAAACATATTGTTGAGTGAAAAAAGTAAGTGGTGGTTATTTCACAGTGTGATGCATTTATACAAATGACACACACACACGTAAGAACACACTATATAGTATGTTCAACTGCAACTCATGTTTCTTGTAATGCCAACTAGCACACACTGGTGACTAAGAAAACAATGTATATGTTGAAGAAAATCATAGGTGCTATTTTTCCCATTATAAAACATTATAGCAATGTTTTGTGCCACCATTTGACAGTGACTGATTCAAAGCATATTAATACAGCCAGAGCCAGCTACCTAAACAGTGTAGCAGTTTATCTCATATTCTTTCTTCCATGTTCTTCTTTTGGTTTGGTCACTTGTTCTGTCTGTGACAAGCCGGTGGTGCGATTCTCTCCAATCTTTGTTCATTTTTCCCTTGCTTCTAACTCAGTATCCTCAAGCCTCTCTTGTTATCTCCTTTCATCAAGCTACTTTTACTTTCTATTTCTAAAGTATAGACTGGGGATATTTTTAATTGTGCTAATATTTTTATTAAAATTATTATTGCTTTTTGTTGGAGTTCTGACTACAAAGTTGCATGGGTTTTCATTTCTTTCTTCTAACTTTATTTTTTCCACAAGCCCTTTTTTTAAAGTATGTCATTTGTACAGACTACTAGCTTATAGAATGCAAGATTTTTCACACACATACATACGTAGGCACACACACTACATTAAAGGTGAAATGCGTGTACTTTTCAACAAGTATGTTTATGTAAAATATATAAATCTTTCTATAAATAAACATGTATATAAAATATAAACCGTCAAAAGATAAGATCTATGATAGTGCCAATACCTGGAAATGGAGAAAAGGGATATGAAAATCAAAGGGTATTTCAATTTCTTCCACAATATTTTATTTTGTTATAAAATAGAATACTTGGCAATAAATATGGCAGAATTTGGGGGTGGCAATGTGTGTTTGTTATATTATATTTGTACTTTTCTACATATTTTAAATTCTCAAAATTAAAAAAAATCAGTAAGCTATGTTCACATTTTTATTGCTATGCAAATATTATTTGTTTGCCGAACCAAGTGATGTACTATGATTTTTATTTTCTTATTTGTGTTTTATTTAGTTTTAATTGCTTTTATTTTCTTATTCTATTTGTGTTTATTCTAGTCTGTGTTTTCTCTTACATCTTTCCACTTAGGGTTTCTAACCAGGTCCCTTCCTTCTTGGGCCCTCAGTCCCTTCTGCTATAATCGGCACTTTAGAACTGTCACATAGCTATGCTCCTATTCATTTTCTTCACTGCTTTTTTGGATTTTTTTCCCCCTTTCTGGCTTCTACATATCCTCATTTTTGACCCAGTTTTTTATTTTTTTAAGTACCATTCTCAGGTAGCCTCCTAAACAAAGGTATATGTAACTCCTTTACTGAATTTTCAAATATAAAAAAAGAAATGTCTAAATTCTATCTTGAATAAATATTTACTGCTACTACACAGAAGAGTGCAGCAGAAAGAAGTGTAAACTCTATTTCAAGTCCTCCCTTGGTATATATGAGGGCTTGGTTTCAATATAGGTACAGTCTCACGAAGTGAATTTGACTAAGCATAATTTTACCACTCATGAGTATCCATCGTGGGCCTTTTGTTCTGCTTGTATGCAAGTTGCAGATTCTTCCTCTAAGACATACCAGCATTTTCCAGAAGATCTACTAGAGGTCTTTGCCATCCCCCAGCCACTTTGCTGTTGCCCTTTAAATTCCAGTGCTATCATAGAATATAGGGACTCTTTCTTTTTTGGATCCTAAGCTTCAAGGCAGAACTTTTTTTTCCTTGCAGTTATTTGAGTTAAATCTTAGCCACTATCCTCTGTACCTGTCTTATGATAATTTTCAATCTTGCACCTGACATCACCACTCATGTACTCTAAGCTCCCATCAAGCTCACCTCATTTACTCTTCAATAAGTCATTTAGGCAATTACTTATTCTTAGACTAATATTAGGATAGCTACTGAATTAATGAGGTATGCTGTAGAAATAAACATCCCAGACATGGAATGGCTTATGATCACAAAGGGCTGGTTCTCTTTCATGCCACATGTGCATTCTGGGCCAGCAGCTCTGCTCTAAGGCTTCGCATGTTGTCTTAATCCAGGACCTGTCTGGGACACTGTTGATCTCACGCGTGAGTATGAGATAAAATACAGCACAGAAGAACCTTGCAATTGCTCTTAAAATTTCTCATTGGAAATAGTCATATCGCTTCTGTTCCCATTCCATTGGTCAAAGCAAGTCACAGGGCAAAAGCTGGTGCCCATAGCTGGTAATAGATAATTCACACAGAGGGAGCTAGCAGCAAATGTTCTGAACAACAATCTAGTCCACTTCAGCTATTGACATTTCTGTGTCTGTGTTTCTGTTCCATCTCCCTCATACCACCAATATTTCAATAACACGTGAGTCATCTATGCCTTTTTGCATCTTTGCCTTTTTCTCACTCCAGTAAACTGAAATGTCCTGCTAATTGACCTGACATATTTTCATATATGTGTTTTCTTCTTTGTCTTTAGTGTTCCAGCCTGGTCAGTCCCTGATTGTCTCCCTCAAAGACAAAGTTCTCAAGTCTCCCGACTGGTCCCTCTGTATTCAGTCTTGTGTTCCTTCATGTCTCCTTCACTTGCCCACACATTGATCATGATAACCACCTGATGAATGCCTGAGCCACTGTGGGCTTATGGGGACTTTCCTGATCTGAGCTCTGTTTCCTTTCCAGGCACGTACTTCCCCACCTGTGGCTCAGTGTAGCACCCTGTCAAATCACCTCCTACACTGCTCCCTCATCCATTCACCTGTGTAACTCTTACTCAGTGAGACTTCCCAAGCACCACCTACCTTGTAAAGCCCTTCCCAAAGCTCCCAGGCTCTCAAAAGTCCTGCAATATATTGTGAATATCACAATAGTTCCACTTATAATATTTGTGATAATTATTTTTATATGCCTGTCTTCCTTACTGGACGGTAAACTCTTTAGAGTCAGGGACTGATTTTTATTCAGCTTGGTGTCCCTTGAGAGGCAGTAACTGTGTCTTCATAATCTTTGTGCTTTTGCACCCAACATCGTATCAGTGTATAAGAGATGCCTGATAATTTTGTTTAATAAATAAATGGATTTAAGCCCCCCAACAAAAGACATTCCCTTTTTCAAATCCAAAAATCTACAATAATTTTGGAGTAGAGACTTATTTAACACCTGGATTGAACCAGGTATAATAAACATACTGACTTTTGTAAGTTTTGTTTGGAAAAGTAGAGGAAGTAAGATGTACATCAGTATCACTAATTCCTTTCATTTTCCCCCTTATAAAGAAAGCTGCAACTATAGATTTAAAAATGTATTTAATGTGGATTTGTTTATACATGAAAATTCCCCATGGGTTCTGTTTGCTGATGTCCTAACATTTTCTTGGTGCTCAAGAATCCTTACTATTTAAATGAATAGGTAATTGCAGTCCTGGTTAAAATAACTTTAATACAGACATAATCACCAGACCAATAGGGGGAAAATAGTTATAAATTTGCAAAAGAGGTAGAATCTACCCGTGGTATACAAACTGCATGTTACAGTGGTGTTGCCTCAGACTAGGAGTTGGATATAAAGACACATCTGTGTTATATTATTTCTAAGCATAAAAAAGAGTATTTTTACACAAGAGATCCTCACATATATAGTACACCTTATTAGGACACATTAGGATATTATTCCTAATGATAGAATGGTAGTCTCTCCACATATCTCCCAGACTTCATTATATTATCTAGTTTTAAATATCTAATTAAATTTCTCCTTATGAAGCTTACAAAGTACAAATAAAGGTGTGTATTTGTTCCAAGTGAATAATGGGCAATTTGATTTTGGTATGTAGCATATTATGTTTCTTATAATGTCAGTCATTATTCTATTTGATGTGTATAGCATTCTTAGATTGATATGTTTAAAATTAATGAGGCATTTGTCCTCCCTGTGAAGAAATTAATCAGGGAATTTTATCCCATGAATTCTGTAGACAGAATTAAAACAAATTAATTTTATTTTGGAGTAGATATTTTCTGAATTCAAAGGCATCCTAACCATTAATATGAATTGATATAATAATCATCAATATGAAAATAATGATGAGTAATTTTAAATCACAACCAAATAAATTAAATATGCAAAAAATGCTGATGGTAGAGTTTCATTTCTGGATACTAAATTTGATATAAGCTTCTCCTCAGTTTTGTCCTTCAGAGGCATATGCATTGAATACTTACCACTTATTGAAAGCCTTGTATGTGTCAGACTCTAGGGTAGTTACCGGGTAACTATTTATTTAAAAATCAATAAATATCTAGTTTGTCCTCAAGTCATAATTTACCTGAGAAAGATGTTGTTGGTACAGCTAACCATGAGGTGTTATGGCCAGGGAGAGTTGTACCTATCTTATCTATATAACAACTTTATGTGAATTTGTAAAAGGAATTCCTCTTTGGGCACATAAATTATAGCAAGTTCTCCCCCTAGGCAAGAGTAGTCCTATCACTAAATGGTTTAGAAAATTGATGGCATTTTGGGGGTATAAAAAAGGTGCCCTCTCCTTCCTTCTTTTTTTCCTGGAGGATGCAGTGCCATGCCAGGGCACAAGCTTAGCAGATGGAGTACTAGTTCTATTTATGTTGTCATTCTCTCACCTCAGTACTTTTGTGCAGTGGACAAACTTAACAACAGAACACGATGGCCCTATAGTTAATGGTTCTCACTGTGGGAACTCTAAGCAAGCAATTATGCTACATAGTATTTAAAGAAGTCTCCTTGCAGATTGAGATATTTGAATATTGAGCAGAGATACAACTTCTGACAATGGAAGAGAGGCATTTTCGAAAGAAGAAAAAAAGTAGAAATATGAAATTTTCACATTTTCTGTTGTGGCAAGAAATTTGTTATACCTGGAATAATAGATTCATAGCTGGGAGAGATATCAGTTGTGCCTGCGAAAAAAGCTTTTGCCTGGTTATGAAGAACTTAGAATGCCCTGATAAGTTTGGACTAAACAAAGAAGGTTGGGATACTTTTGTAAGAAAAATTAGGAAATGATATAAAGGATACTTGAGTCAGTAAAGCATTGCCTTTGGTACCACTTACAGGTAGAATAAAGACCAAGAAGCTGATAATACTTTGATTTATAGTATGGCAGAGAGGGCTGCTATCTTTTTCATGGCAAAGATTGGAATATGTCATGTAAGTTTAAATGACACCACTGTAAGTGAGAATTCAATGACCCATTTCAAATTTCCATAAAAGATATTTCTCCAAATGGGCCTTTTCTACTTTTATTGTCAAAGTAATAGGTAAAATATAATAATTAAATAGGCAGGTTATAGGGATAATGAAAAATATATGAGTACAAAATCATGAATCATTCATAAAGTCTTACAAAACTTTAAAAGAATATCAGTTTACGAGAACTACCTACAAAATGGGAGAAAATATTCGAAAACTGTACATCTGACAAAGGACTAATATACAGAATCTACAAAGAACTCAAACAAATCAGCGAGAAAAAAAAAACCCAACAACTCT
>VBSM01003169.1:9119856-9149985 GCA_008086735.1 Cheirogaleus medius | reverse complement strand
AATTTGATGAGATCCCATTTGTTTATTTTTGATGCTGCGGTGATTGCCTTGGGGTTCTTCTTCAAAAATTCTTTGCCTAGACCAATGTCTGCTAGAGTTTTCCCAACATCTTCTTCTAGGATTCTTAAGTTTTCATGCCTTAGGTTTAAGTCTGTTTTCCATCTTGAGTGAATTTTTGTGAGAGGTGAGAGGTAGGGATCCTGATTCGCTCATCTGCATGTAGCTAACCAGTTTTCCCAGCACCATTTATTGAAGAGAGATTCTTTTCCTCAATGTATATTTTTGTCTGCTTTATCAAAGATTAGGTTACCGTATATTGATGGTTTCATCTCTGGTATCTCAGATCTATTTCAGATATTGATGCTTCTGTTCTTGTGCCAATCCCAGGCTGATTTAACTATTATTGCTTTATAGTACAGCTTGAAATCAGGAAGACTGATGCCTCCTAGTTTGTTCTTTTTACTTAAGATTTCTTTGGCTATACGAGGTTTTTTTCTGGTTCCATACAAAGTGAAGAATTATTTTTTCTAGATCTGTAAAGAATGCTGCTAGTATTTTGATGGGGATTGCATTGATTCTGTAAATCACTTTAGGTAATATTGACATTTTAATGATATTTATTCTACCAATCCATGAACAGGGTAGATTTTTCCATCTGTTTAAATCATCTTCAACTTCTTTTTTTAGTGTTTCATAGTTCTCCTTGTATAAATCTTTCGTATCTTTCATTAGGTATGCTCCTAGATATTTAATTCTTTTGGAGCTATAGTAAAGGATATTTCATTTTTGATTTGAGTTTCTGCTTGCTGATTCTTGGCATATATGAATGCTTCTGATTTGTGTATATTGATTTTATAACCTGAAACTTTACCGAATTCATTTATCAATTCTAGGAGTCTCTTGGATGAATCCATGGGGTTTTCTAGGTATAATATCATATCATCGGTGAAGAGCGAGAGCTTGATGTAATCTGCCCCCACTTGGATGCCTTTAATACCCCTCTCTTGCCTGATTGCTATAGCTAGGACTTCAAGCACAATGTTGAATAGGAGAGGTGATAGTGGACATCCTTGTCTAGTTCCAGTTTTAAGAGAGAAAGATTTCAATTTTCTCCCATTTAGAATGATATTAGCAGTGGGTTTGTCATATACAGATTTGATAAATTTAAGGTATTAGCCGCCTATGACTATTTTGTTTAGAGTTTTTATCATAAAGGTGTGTTGGACTTTGTCTAATGCTTTTTCTGCATCTAATGACAGAATCATATGGTCTTTGTTCTTGATTTTATTTATGAAGTGAATTGCATTTATAGACTTGTGTATGTTAAATCAGCCCTGCATCCCTGGAATAAAACCCACTTTGTCATGGTGAATTATTTTTTTGATATGCTGCTGAATTCTATTTGCTAAAATTTTATTTAGGATTTTTGCATCTATATTCATGAGGGATATTGGTCTGTAATTTTGTTTTTTTGTTGCATCCTTTCCCGGCTTTGGTATCAAGGTGATACTGGCTTCGTAGAATGAGTTAGGAAGGATACCATCCTTCTCAATGGTGTGGAATAGTTTCTGTAGTATAGGTATAAATTCATCTTTGTATGTTTGGTAGAACTCTGAAGTGTAGCCATCTGGCCTGGGACTTTTCCGTTTGGGCAGGTTTAATTAAAATTTAATTAAAATTACTGCTCCAATTTCTGAACTTGAGATTGGTCTGTTCAGGAATTCTGTTACCTCCTGGGTGAACTTAGGGAGGTTATATGAATCCAGAAATCTGTCTATTTCATCTTTATTCTGTAGTTTTGGAGCATATAGTTTTTTATAGTAGTCAAATATAATGTTCTGTATTTCTGTGGTGTCTGTTGTGATCTCTCCGTTTTCATTTCTTATTGAGTTTATTAGAGTCCTTTCCCTTTGAGTCCTTGTCAATTTAGCAAGAGGGCCATCAATTTGGTTTATCTTTTAAAAAAGCCAGCTTCTGGTTCACTTTTTAACCAATCAAAAGGCACACTCAGATGTTTTATCTCACTCTCGTACTTTTCACCTGGGAGATTCTTCTAAGTTCTTCCGGCATTGGAGACCTTTGTCTTATCTCACATGGTAATACATTTAGCTTTGAAATAGACTTTTTGGTGGTCTCAATTCATCGTCCCACCATAGCACCTTATTACTTTCAAGACACCTTCACAATTGGTATTCACATGTGTCTGAATATACCTCAGGTTCTCTGAATGGTAATTACCTACTTCTCTGAGGTGACCTTTAGGGATCCCAACAAATGAATTTCACAAATTCCATACACTCTCCAAATTCAGTGAAAATTTACTTATTTTTTACTGTATGATATCAGGACAGATAGACAAGAACATTTTAGTTATTATACATATTTGACTTGTTTGGCATTAGTTTTAGCTGCAAGTTCCTTCCTGACTGGGTCATTGATAACAAAATTATTTCCTCACTGTTTTCTTTCTTTAATAAACAATTTAACTTTGGAAATTTTGAAATTCTAAAGTTGTTTGTGCCCCCTGAGTCTTCTCAGAATTTAGCTACTCTATTTAAGCTGTACTTCCTTGCTCTTCATTTCCCTTAATAACCTGAAATTCTTGGGTTCCTCATGGTGTTGCTATATCCAAGCCTACATTTCTGAAACAGAGACCTATAATCTGAATGCCTTGTTTCTCCACTAGTGATCACAATAAAGTACTCCAAAGAAGGTTCTCAATAAATAGTCTACAAGAATCAATAATGAAGTAGCATATTCTTATTTTAACAACAGCCTTCTAGAAACTGGTCCATGAACAAACTGCTAAGAGTGGGGATTTTAGACCAAATGGGAATTCTAGGCTAGTGGCCCTCAAATCATCTGCTATTGCCTTATTCTGCCCATAACTTGCAGTTTAACCCAACAAAGATTTCTTCCTCAAATAAAGTTAAGTAAATTTCCACAAAATTTCATTACAAGAAGACCAAATCACTTAAAATAATCACTGAGTTTCTAATAAATATAAGATTTGGAAAGGAAAGTGAAAGTATGGTAAAGAGAAAGGGGAGAAAGAAAACAGAAATTCAACTGCTTTCTTCACTAAGCAATCTTTTCATTTGGAAATAACTCACAGTGATGCTCAGAAAATGTGTATGGGGAGGAAGTTTAGTTTTCTTTTAAATAAATACTAAATTATACTTTAAATATTTTGGGTAATGTTATTTTTACTCATAGCCTTCAGATAAAATAAGACATTTTAGTTGTAGATATATTTCATTTGAAGAAGATGAACAAGGATCTTTACTTAGAAGTCTTTTCAGCAATCCATAATGAAAGTATTCCATTTTCTAAGATTGTTTTTGTTCCTTCATCTCACCAAAGCCCCAAATCCTTATTTAGTCTTTTCAGTTTTCCTGGTAGGAGATTTAAGGTTTTATGTGAGCAAGTCAGTACTTTCTTTTGAAGATCTTGCTGATGAGTCTTCTTTATGAGATACATGATTGGGTCTGAATTTGAACAAAAAGATTCATCAAACCTATCTCTGGGTTTCTTTCATTAGAAACTCTGAAATATTATGTTAACACTGGTGAAGTAATCTTTTTCTTCTTCTTCATAAAGGTTATATGAACTTAATGTAACTTTTATGGATTCTTTTACTAGTATAACAAAAAGTGGTTATCAGAAAAAAACAACTGAATTTTATTCCAATGATTTAATTTGTTATCACCTAATTTAAGTGCCTATGCAAACATTCTGGAAGTTATTAATTGATGAGTCATTAATAGCAAAATGACTCTTTTCTGTAGGCTAAATGAAATTTTGTACCTAAATTAAACAAACATTTTAAAGTACAAAAATAAAATCTCCTGTCTTAATAAGTTTGTTGAAATTCAATTTAACTCTTTATTGTCACTGGTAAGGTATGAATAATTTGAGTTTGGTAGAGTTTATTATTAATAGATTAATTTCAAAGTATTTCTCTTTAGGAAATTGCATAGGCATTTTTAATGTATAAAAATTAGATATAATATACATTTTTGCACATATGATACATAACTTCATTTCTTCTCCAGAAAATATTAATACTTTTTCCAGCTCTTTTCATACCATTTTTTTCATCAGCATATTTTAGTGAACCTTGGAGGCCAATATAATATTTGGTCGTATTTTTCTGTATAATATAGGACCATGATGCTCTTTAAGTTTTCTTCTCACTAAGCTTTCTTCTCTTTGTATATTTCTCTGTAAGCCTGGGATATTTGGACTTAATAATGTGACAGTATTTTCTCAATCTCTGCCCATTTAAATAAGTTGTAAATAAACTCCAACCAAATTATTCCTAGAAAATCTGAGACGAATCTTTTTTGACTACTGGCTAAAGTTAATGATAACAATTCATAAATTAAGATGTTTTGTAATTTTAAAAGGACACTTAATGAGTATAATCATAAATAATGTGACAGGATACAGGTTATTAAAAACTTAATATTGAGAGGCTAAGACGCTAGGGCTCAAATGTGGTTTATTTCTGTTTCATAACATTCAAATAAGGAACAAAAAGAGTTTTTAGTGTCATTAAAATTTATTTTGTTGTCAAGAAGACTTTGATATTACCAGAGTGAGAAAATTCCCTTTTCTTTGACCAATTCATAAAATCTACTGACAATTTTCTTTTATATTGTTCAAAATGCTGCTTCTAATGGAAAATACTTTTAGTTTACTTGTTTTTTAAAATTTATTTTTTAATATACTTTAATTTTAGAGATTATATTTACAGAAATATTATGAAGAGTTGCATTATTCTACACAATATTCTAACATTGTTTCCTGTTATTAGCATCTTACTTTTGTATGATACATGTGTTGCAATTAATGAACCAATATTAATACATTATTATCACTTTATAAGGCCAGACTTTATTCAGATTTTCTTACTTTTTACCTAATATGCATTTACTATTACTGTATCCTATCATAGATACTATATTACATCTACTTGTCATGTCTCCTTTCGCCTCTTGACTGTTACAGTTTTTCAGATTTACTTTCTTTCTTTTTTTAATGACCTTGACAAGTTTAGATGAGTAGTGATTTGGTATTTGATAGAATGTCCTTAATTTTTTTCCTGATGTTTAAAACATTCCAATTCCAATGATTCGTGGCTAATATATTAAAACAATTGACTATCATATATTAATCTTCTATCCTATAACCTTTCCATACTTGCTTATCAGCTCTTGAAATTGGAAATACTTGGAATGTTTTATATAGATAATCATGCTATCTCTGAACAAAAATAGTTTTTTTTCTTCTCAATCTATGTAACTTTTATTTCTTTCTTATTTTTGGTTTTATTGCTATAGCTAGGACAATGTTGAATAGGAGTGTGAAGAGAGAACATATTTGCTTTGTTCCTGGTTTTAAGAAGAAAATGTCCAGTTTATCACCATTAAGTATAATGTTAGCTATAACTTTTTGGTAGATGTTGTTTACCAAGTTGAGGATGTTTCTCTCTATGCCTAGCACACCAATAGTTTTCATGAATTAGTGTTGAATAATTTTTCAAATTATTTTTCTGCCTCAAATGATATATGATTTTTCTTAATTTGTTGATATGATAGATTAATTATTTTTGAACATTGAAACAGCCTTTCATACTGTAATAAATCCATTTGGCTGTGGCTCATAATTCTTTATACATTGTTGGATTCAATTTGTTAATATTTTCTTGAGGGCTTTATATTTCTTTTCATGAGAGTTATTGGCTTCTAATTTTTTTCTTGCAATATTTTCTCTGGTTTTGGTATTAGAGTAATGATGATCTTAATGAATAAATTAGGAAATTTTTCCTCTACTTCTATTTTCTGGAAGATATTCTAGAGAATTAGTATCATTTTCTTTATTAAATATTGGATAAAATTCACAGGTGAGAGCATTTTTGCCCGCTTTCTTTTTGTGAAGGTTTACTTTTAATGCAATTTCTTTAATATATTTAGTCAATATAGGTCATTTATTTCTCTGTGTATAAGTTTGGTAGTTTGTATATTTCAGAGAACTGATCCATTTAATTTAAATCAATGAACACCTGGACATAGAGTTTCATGCAATATTCTTTTTATCCTTTTAAAGTACATGGGATCAGTAACGGTTACCCTTTTTTCATTTTTGATAGTTGGTAATTTGTGATTTAACTCTTCTTTTGTGGTTAGTCTTGCTAGACAGTTATCACCTTTATTGCTCTTTTAACATAATCAACATTTGATATTGTTGATTTTTATCCTGAATTTTTGTTTAATTTGATTGATTTATGTTCTGTTTTCATTAGTTTTCTTCTTGTTGTTGAAGGCTTAAATTACTATTCTCTCTCTATTGTCCTAAGGTGAAAGCTTAGATACTGAGTTTAGCTATTTCTTCTTTTTAAAACATACATTTAATATTATAAATAACTTTCTAAGCACTGTTTTCATTATATCCCTCAGATTTCAACAAGTCGTATTTTAATTTAGTTTAAAATATTTTTAAATTTATCTTGAGACTTTATCTGTGACCCATATGTTATTTTGTAGTGTGCTGTTTAATCTCCACATATTTGGGACTTTCCACCTATATTTTGTTTCTGACATCTAGTTTAATTCTATTGTGGTTTCAGAACATACTCTATATCATTTTTATTCTTTAAATTTAATACAATTGTTCACATCTTACAATATCTTCTATCTTTGTGATTGTTCTATGTGATCTTGAAAAAAAAGTTGTATTATACTGTAGTTAAATGGAATATTTTATAAATATCAATTTGAAATCATAGCCTTGTAGTAATCCATTGTCCTAGCCCAAGACCTATAACTTTTCCCCATGGCTGAAATAGCCTAATTGAATTATGATGTCACAGGAGATACCTTACCTTCATTTTTTAAGTCTTTTATGGTAGCTCTAAACTTGTCTGTTCTTCAAGCCATGTGGTATTATTTTTTATTTAACAAGAAGTTCCGGTGGACTAAAGTGAAATTTTGATCAGCAGAAATTAAATAATGTTGTGCCAGTATGTATTAATAGTAATGTCCTATATTTCCTGCTCCAATTTATAGTCCTTTCTGGTAAGTGGCTGCAGGTCCCTTTGGAAAAACCTAAGACAGAGTTTTATAATACGTATTTTTTCTCAAGGAAATCCTGACTTCTCATTAAAGAGATGTGAGCTTGTAAACTGGATCAGGTTTTGGAACTTGGTGAATGGTCATGCCTGACTGTTGTGGTGTCATGTTAGGTTATTGTTTTCTGAATGAAACCAATATAGGACAAAGAAGAGAGAAATGCTTTTGCAGCATCTTGCATTCTTTAAGCCCTCAAACCCAAAACTGACTTTATAATTTTTGGTTATGAGTCAATAAATTGCCTTTTACTTTTTTACTTTTCTAAGAGATGGGTCTCACCTCTGCTGCCCAGGCTGGTCTCGAACTCTTGGCCTCACTCAATCCTCCCTCCTCAGCCCCCCAAAGTGCTGGGATTATAGGTGTGAGCCACTACACCCGCCTGTATGCTATACTAAGTTGCTTTGTCTACAGATAGAGTAACCTTGCTAGAAAGCATCTACGAAGACAGTGAATCTAAATCTCCTTTCTTTTGACTTCATGTTACCTGGGAAATCTTTCAAAAATGGTTCCACAAAAAGTCCTTTCTTGTACATCTGTGATAAGGAAGAATTGAGAAAATCTGAACAATTTCATTTGTCACAGCTCCTCATGTGACTTGTAAAGGAATAAATACCTTGAAATAAAAATGCTGGGTATCTGATTTTGTTTGAGAAAAGTTTCATGCATAGTTGAAAAAATAACATCACAGATTCTTTTGTTATGGTCAAATTCTTCTTTGAACAGCAATATTGATAACAGCTTGCATCACTATAGTTTATGCCACATAAATCTGGATGCATAGACAAAATTCTTGAATTAAATTATTATCCTTATAATAATTTTGATAATTATTTTTACAACCTTTTTTCATGATATGGGATAAATATTTTATTTTATTTCCTAGACTATAAAATGAAATGGCTGCACCATTCGTTGTTTAACAATGTGGTTTTATATTTGTTTTCAGATAACCTTTAAGGAAGCCTTCATACATTTCTCTGTCATTTACTTTACAAAAAACAATGTAGGATTCATCCTTTAACTTTTTCACCTTAAAACAAAAGTCTGTTCTTTGTGGAAAAGCCTTTCTTCTTTGATAGAAATGTAATTTTAGTTTATCTACATTGACTTGAATTTGTATGCATTCATTAAACATTCAGATTGTATAAATAATGCATTCTGTATTTTAACAAAGGAAGCTTTCATGGATGAATAACTTCTTCACTCGGCATTATGACAGCTATCGAGAATTGGAAATTTCTGCATTAAAATAATACAGTTTGAAAATATCTTTACCAAAAGAAAGAATAATATAGGATAACTTTTTAAAGAGTAGTTTTTAAATGTTTCTGATAATTCAACAATTTCATGTATATAAAATAGATAGCATATTTTACAACTTTCTGGGAGAGTACATTTATTGAAATGATATTGTATTTCTGACTAAAATATTCCATATTCTGCAAATGTATAATGTCTGTACTCTCCTTTGCTCCTAGACCCACTTCCTGTATGCTCTGAAAAGACCCCTGTCTTTCTATCTTCTCAGTGGCAGATCCCTGAACTCTTGTTTCTACAATAATTCATGTTACAGTCCTCTTGACCTATCCTTGTGCAGTTTGTTGTTTAGCATTCTTAATCTACTTATTTTCTTGACCAGTGACCATAATACACATTTCACCCTGGATCTGGGCATGTCGTATAAAAAGCTTTATTAATATGTCACAGAAGAACATAAATGCACTATTTTAACCTCACTGGCATGGTAGACAAAACATAAAAGAGTAGCTATTAAGTTAAACTCTGTTTTATTGTTCTTTGAAAATCTAAAACCTAACACAATACTTGATACATAGTAAATACGCAATCAATATTTGCTGAGTGAATAAGAAAGGGAATGTACATGTAAAAAGAAAAATCGAGAGAAGCAACCATAGGAAGTGCAGCAGTATTCTACATAGAAAAAAAAAAAACAGGGAAGGGAGAAATTAAAGAGAGAAAGAAGAGCAGGGCCATAGAAAACAGCCAGGTGGATCCTACTAAATGCCTGGACCCACAAGGAAGGCAAGGACAAGCAATGAAGTACATGGTGATTAAGGGAAGATTTATTGAGTAGCTAGGATGTGCCAGGCATTTGAATATATTCATGTATTTATAATTAATTTAACATATATTTATTAAGCACCTACTATATGTCAGGCACTGCTTTGGGGCCTTGAGATACATCACTGAACAAGAGAGACAAAGACTCCTGCCCTCATGTAACTTTTCCATATATTTAGATGGCACACAATAGTCATAATAAATAAGTAAATTATCCACTATGAAAAAGGTGAAAAGTGCTATGGGCAGAAATACAATCATATAACAGGCTAAAGGAATCAAGTGTACTGATAGGGTGTTCAGGAATGTATCACTGAGAAAGTGAGTAGAGAAGTGGATGGGAGTTAGTCAAGGGTATGGTCTGGAGGAAGATCAGTCTACTTAGATAGAACTATGAATGCAAAGATTCTTAGGAAGTAGCTTTCCTGGGGTGTAGGAGGAATAGCAAGGATACTAGAAGGGCTGAGCAGAGGCAGCAAGGAGAAAAGCAGCAAGGGATTAGGTCAGATTTAATGGTGAGATTAGAGAGTGGAGAACAAATCATAAACATTGTAAGGTTTTGTAAGGGGGTAAGTTGTCTGTTTTCTGTTTTAAAAAGATTATTTTATTCAGTCCTTATAAATAACCCATGATGCAATGTTTCAATAAGAATGATTTAAGTTTTGGCCAGGTGTGATGGCTCACGCCTGTAATCCTAGCACTCTGGGAAGCTGAGGCTGGAGGATCTCTTGAAATCAGGATTTCAAGAATTATCTAAGTTTCAAGTAACTCAAATTGGATTTAACATTAAGGATTCATTTTTGAATGACTCTCATGGAACAGAGGGTCTGGAGGGAGGTGGTTTGGAAGTTGGTTTAGTGAATTAATTATGCTAGCCCTGTGGGTCTCTTTCTGCTGGTCTTCCCATCGTACATGATGGTAAAGTGGTTGCTGTAACTTCAAGAATCTCGATGCCTTTTGTAACAATTTGGATGGAACTGGAGACCATTATCCTAAGTGAAGTATCTAAAGAATGGAAAAACAAACACCACATGCATTCACTATTAAACTGGAACTAGCTAATGAGCATACCTGTACATAAGGGAAAGTAAAACTCAACAGAAACTAAGCAGGGGTTGGGGAGGAGGAGGGGGGAGCAAAACCTACCTAATGGGTACAGTGAACACTATTTGGGTGATGGGCACACTTTTAACCCTGACTGAAGCATTACGAAAGCGATCCATGTAACCAAAACATTTGTACCCCCATAATACTTTGAAATTAAAAAAGTACAATGGTTCTTAGTGATTTAGAATTTTTATTGTTTTCTACAATAATATTTAATGCTATAAAATTTTCTTTATGCACTGCTTTCACTGCATCCTGCAAATTTTGATAAGTTGTATTTTCATTTTCATTGGTTCATAATATTTTTAATTTTTCCTTGAGACTTCATTTTTTATTGTATGTAATTTAATTTGTTTAATTTCCAAATAATTGGGAATTTCTCACTATCTTTCTGTTACTTATTGCTAGTTTAATTCCACTGTGACCTTAAAACACATTTTGTATAGTGGCTATGCTTTAAAAGTTATTAAGATATGCTTTGTGTTACCTCGTTCTACAGAGGTATTAGCTAGCTATTGGGATAATAGCACTTAAAGTCTATTTTATAATGTTCTCTAGATGGAGTTTAATAAAGCAAAAAGCAAAAATGATGTTTCCACAGTTGCTCTCTCTCTCTCTCTCTCTCTCTTTTATTTCTAATGCTAGCCAGATGCTTACTACCCTCTTTCTTTGATTGACATATTCTTTCCTTGGTTAAATTTGGGTAATCTGGTAATAGACAACTCCTAGAAGCTGTTTCTGTTCAAGGAGAACATTTCCTTCTTTCTGATCTGGTTTATTATGAGAGCCATTATGTTTCAACAGTGAGTCCATAATATTATTACCTTATTCCCCTCCCATATATATATATATAATCTTATACTAAATACTGAAAATAGGACTAATTTCTTAGATGATAATATATTATTTTTACCTTACCACATATGCCATTTTCCACATTGGGCCACCTATATTTAGAATCTTCTAGGAGAAGTAGAGAAACTCAAATAGTCAAATAATCCAATATTTGATTTAAAATGTATTCTGAAGCTCTTTATTTAACATGGTTTGAAAGTTGTCTTAAAATCCATTTATTCATGCTGTCTTTTCTTCCCCATTATAT
Organism: Cheirogaleus medius; assembly: GCA_008086735.1. Taxonomy (NCBI): domain Eukaryota; kingdom Metazoa; phylum Chordata; class Mammalia; order Primates; family Cheirogaleidae; genus Cheirogaleus; species Cheirogaleus medius. Next base: position 9,138,561 of record VBSM01003169.1, on the reverse strand, counting down.
GGGTGAATGTGACCCGAGGGTGGTCAGTAAGTACTTGTTGACTGGCTGAAACACAAATATTCATTGCCATAAAATAAAGATGCCTAGTAGGAGGCAGCAGGGTCAAAGCTTCTCACCCTAAATGAAATATTTTTGACAGTTTTGCTTATGAAAGAAGTTAATAATTTGAACAGAAACTATAGTAACATTGTTGGCTTTTTCACAGTATGTACAGTTTTACTGAAATATGTAAATGTAAGAAGTCTATTTTAATAAGGTCTTTTTTAAAGGTATGCATGTGCCCTTTTGATAGGAAGAATAAAAATAAAAGATAATTAGGTTGACTGCTATGAAAGAAATCACATTTCTACCCTGGGCTATAGTGAAACATTCTGCCTGAGTTACACAGCTTGATTTATCCAAGAAAATTGCATTTATAGTACTCCTAGAGCAAGGAAGTATAGAAGCTAATGTCATGACCTTAAATAAGAATTCTTAATCTAATAAGAGCCTGTTTTAATGTAAGAATGTGATTTAGAAGATGCATTTTAATACCACTTATTAAATCTAATATACAAGAAACTTTGTGCTTAGAATAGGTTGTTGAAGCCTTTGAAAATAGGTAGAGGAACTTGACTTTAAATCAGAATTTTAACATTAGAAAATATATCCGTTTCTTGATCTTCCTGGATTCTTGCCTCATTGCACAATCTCTGCCTGTGGGTTAAACTTCATGTTTGGATCTGAAACCAGCCAAAACTTTGGACAATTAAAAATCACACTAAATTTGTGATTAATTCCACTCTAGCCATGATAGCCAGGTTATCTGTAACCAGGATCCTGTTTTATCTAACAGTTTCTTCTTACTGAGGACCTTACTTGTACCCTGGCACACCAGTTCCATTTGTATTTCCAGTTCCTCAGCAGCTGAGTTGCTGTCTTGCCACAACAAAGCTCCAAATAAATCGATTTCTGCTCACAAATTCCTGTCCCTTTTCCTTTTTTCATGCTCTTGAACTTCCATTGTCCTCTTCTCATCTTTGCTTAGATACAAAGCCTGGTTCTTGAAATCTTTTTATATGTTTGCTTTCAGTACTCAGTTGGGTGTTATAATTGAATCTGGGGCCTATTATCCTTAAGAGAGTCTCAGTTATAAGAAAATATAAAACTGTCTTTTAAAATGGATGGCAATTTCAAGTATTTGTGGTTTGAATCTCTCTTTAGGGGAACTATTTATTTGTTTTGGAAAACAAAATGATACCCCCTGCATTAAAACAAATAAAGAACCTGCAACTTTTGTGGTCCTTTGAGTTATATAAAGGAAAAGTAAATATCCTCCACCGAAACAGATATTTGAAGCTGGAAATGTTCAATAAGTAAAGCTTCTCTGTATGTTTATAGCCATATTAGCTGAGTACAGTTTTAGTAGTTTCACCTTTAAAGATTGTTTCTTTAAAAATATATTTATTTTAAAAATGTGGATTTAAAGTGGCCTATAACTTTATTACTTCTTTTTTGCTCTTGAAAAGACAAGTTGTGTGTTTTCTTACTATATTGCTTAGAATAATTTGGGAACAGAAACTGCCAAGACTCAGGAAAGTATAGTTTCATTCCTTTTTTTTTTTCAGCATATTACAGGGGTACAAATGTTTAGGTTGCATATATTGCCTTTGTTTGCCCCGCCCGAGTCAGAGCTTCAAGCATGTCCATCCCCCAGATGGTATGCACCACACCCATTAGGTGTGAATATACCTGTCCCCTCCACACCCCTCCCACCTATCCAATACTGGATGAATGTTACTACTATATGTGCATGTAAGTGTTGATCAGTTAATACTAATTTGCTGGTGAGTACATGTGGTGCTTGTTTTTCCATTCTTGTGATACTTCACTTAGTAGAATGGGCTCCAGCTCTGTCCAGGATAATATAAGAGGTGCTAGATCACCATTGTTTTTTGTGTCTGGGTAGAACTCCATGGTATACATATACCACAAGAACAGAGACATAGACCAATGGAACAGAACTGAGAACCCAGATATAAAACCATCCTCATATAGCCATCTAATCTTTGACAAAGCAGACAAAAACATACACTGGGGAAAAGAATCCTTACTCAATAAATGGTGCTGGGAAAACTGGATAGCCACATGTAGAATACTGAAACAGGATCCGCTCCTCTCACCTCTCACAAAAATCAACTCACAATGGATAACAGACTTAAACCTAAGGCATGAAACTATAAGAATTCTAGAAGAAAATGTTGGAAAAACTCTTATAGACATTGGCCCAGGCAAAGAAGACCTCAAAGGCAATCACAGCAACAGCAAAAATAAATAAATGGGACCTGATCAAATAAAAAGGTTTCTGCACAGCCAAGGAAACTATCGCCCGAGCAAACAGACAACCTACAGAATGGGACAAAATATTCGTATGTTTCACATCCGATAAAGGGCTGATAACTAGAATCTACAAAGAACTCTGGACGATCAGCAAGAAAAAAAAAAAATTAAACCACCCCATCAAAAAGTGGGCAAAGGACATTCCTTTCTTTAGCTATAAGTAAAAGGAAAACCTGAAAAGGAATTGGTTGGTACTTTGTCAACTTGATATAATCTATACTGCTGATTCCCTAGATTTAGACTAAATATCAAAAAATGCTTTGGTATTGGGCTATTAAGCTCTGTATAATTTAATTTTCCTGGTGGAATTTTTGTAGAGAGGATCCACTTTTCCCTTAAGGAAGCGACTATTTTTGATGCCAGTCCTTTTGGAAAAAGATGACAGAATTCAGAAAGGGTTAGTAAAGGAGAGAAGCTACCATGGTCAGATGGAAGTTGCAGCTGCTCTTACCACCATGGAAGCCTCGTGCCCAAGAGCAGTGATATGTTATAGGAGTGATATCACAAAAGACAGACCAAATAGGAGAGATTTTGAGGTCATTTATTTACAGGAAACATTTGCTGATAGAAGTGGTGGTGGTGGGGCTGAAATTCTGGAAATCAAGATGATGGGGCCTGAGTCAGTATAATTTAAATATTTAATGAAAATATGACATTCCTTTGGAATCACAGCTAGTGATGCTGGGAAATTTGAGCTGTAAACAATTTTTTTCTGAACTGATAGCCGTGTTTTAGTCTTAAAGATGTATGCCTCAATATCAGGTCCCTCTTAAGCCTATTTATAAGCTATTAGTTCTAGTTAAGAAAGTAAAGTTTGATATTTTTACTCTAGTTATCAAGTAAAGTTTTAAGACTTTTAAAAAAATTCAAGTTCTGTATTGAACTTTAAGAAAATTATTTACATTGCTATTTATGTTCTTTCTCAAATTTGAGGATCTAGTATGACTTTGGTTCTATTTAAGAATATTCAGAAATACTACTTCCTCTGTGAAATATGCTATGGAGCCTCTCAGGAAAACATACTTTCACTGTTTTCATGGTCCATATTACCTTTTTGTACCTATTTTTTAACTCGATTTTTATCAGATGCCATATTACTGCTATTTTTGTGTATATCCTGTGTGTCCTATAGTACTATAACCTCAAGAACAGGAACAATAATTTCATTTGTTTCCTTATTTACTCAGAAAATATTAATTGTTTGTTATGTTTATTCTTTTTTCCCTTGCAATTAACACAATATAGAATGAACCTACAGTAGGTATTCAATAAATGTTTGTTAAAAGCTAGCAAAAGACACTATTTTCATTTTTTCAAGCTACGTGGAATAGCCTCTCTCATCATGTCCTTAGTGATTAGAATGGAAAACTGACATAGTGGTGTTTCTTTGTGTGTGTGTATTTTACCTAATTAGAAAAAAGCACTTTGAAAATATCAATTAGATATGTATCATTTTTTTCTAAATAAATGCTAAGAAATGTATAAATGTGTTTTAAAAATCTTAAAGGAATTACAGACAGCTAGTCTGCTAATTAATAGTTATGAGACATAAGCAGAATATATTTATTTGTTCCTTTCAAAGAGACCCTAAAGTGATGTGGCAAAAATTTCTGGTCGATGCTTAGGAATACTAAACATAGAATTAAAATGCATCTAATTAGCTGTCACCTTAGTGGCCTATGGCTTATTTGGAGGAAACAGTGATGCACTTCTCAGTGCTCATAAACATCCTATTGACATTGCAGGAACTTTCAGTTTATTTATAAAAGAAATGTATACTGTCAGTGCCATATAATTACCAATGTTGCAAAGGAGGTGGAAGAAAGAGGGAAATGAATACAGAACAAGGTATTTTGAAACTGTGTAAACTTATCATATATTTTGACTTTCCCACATTTAACTAAAGTTTAGGCTTTCCACAATTTTAATTTCTTCTTCAAAATATAAATAGAATAATTTATTTGTTGAAATAAAAACCTTGGCCAATCGCATGTTTAAAATGTTGCTCCTTGTCTAGGTTGTAAATTCCTTAAGGACAGAAATCATTGTGTCTTTTCCATCTCTGAATTCCTGGCATACAATCCCTGCTAAATAGTAATGCTCACTGAATGTTCACTGAATGAAGTAATAATTTGATATTTCTTTATTGACCTCTTCACTCCAAGCTTTGCTGCCTGTATAAATGCGAAGTAATTTATTGCTTGTTGTATTTTAGAAAAATTCTCCTCTAAAATAAATTTGGGGTAAACAGCATGGAATAATTTTAACTGAGAATTGTGTCCAAGCTATATATACTATGGCCTTATGATTGTATGAGCTTTTAAATATTATGTCTCTTTAGGGCAAATCTATCTGTATGTTGATTGTGATCTAGTGGGGTCTTACAGAAAAACCTTCAATCATTAGAAGCCCCCAATGTGTGAAAAATATTTAATGATTGCCTGAAAATTTTATAAAGAATGAAGATATTCTATTTCTTCTGAAAATCATATAACATGATATCAATGAAGGGAGTCAGCTAAAATTGTTTAACTGAGATGTGTATGCTGGGGGCTGATATTGTAAGCAGGGAAGAAATAAACACCAACCATCTGCAATAAAAAGAAGCAGCATTGTACAATCAGGGAGCCTAGAATACAGAGAAGGCAAGAAGACTTTCACTGTAGAAGGCAAGATAATGGCTCTTGATTCAAAGATCACACCCATAGTTCAGCTTCCATCTTTTCCCTTGTGATGACTCAGAGTCCATCTTGCTGAGTACATGAAAGCTCCACATGAGTCAGCCAGATGGAGCAGCTTCCTGGACCTTGAATTAAGCATCCTACCTACAATCCCCTTGAGGCTTTGATTACCTTTATTATAGCATATTTCCATCATGGAGTCAGTATTAGTTTCCTATTGTTGCGGAAACAAATTATTATAAATTTTATGGCTTAAAATAACACAGATTTATCATTTTATAGTTCTGTAGGTCAGAGGTTTGAAATGAGTCTCACTCGGCAGAAGTCAAGGGGTTGGTGGGGCTGCAAATTTTTATGGAAGCTCTAGGAGAAAATCTGCTTCTTTGCTTTTTTTCAGCTTCTAGTCCACTCACATGCTTTGGCTCATGCCTGCCTTCTTCCATCTTGAAAGCCAGCAATGGCTAGCCGATCTTTCTTGCATCACATCATCATGATACTGACATTTCTGTTTCCCTCTTCCAGGTGTAAGGTTCTTGTGGTTACATTTGGCACACCTAAATATCCAGGAAAATCTCTACTTTAAGATAAACCATTATAATTAGCAACTTTAATTCAATCTATTATCTTACTTTCCCTTTGTCATGTAACATAACATATTTACAAATTCTGGGGATTATGACATGGACCTCTTTGGGAGATAATTTTTTTGGATACCACTGAGTCATAAATATTATTTAACTTTCTTATATATAGCTCTAGTTTCTAGTACTGCTCAATACATAATTTTTCAATAAACTAGTATTACAAATCATAAACAACTTTTTCATATAATCTCACAAGTTTAGAGTTAGGAACAACCTTTAAGTTTAGCTCTCACATTTTTTAAACTACAGTAGGGCTTTAAAACGTTTATTGATTATGTATAGTAGGGACCAAGGGAAAACTTCCCCTTTATCCTCAGAAGGTTTGCTGAGAAACAACTCACAAAAGGTAGAAAAGGCATAGAAATTTATTAATGTGTGTGTGGGAGAACCACAGAGTGATTGCCCAACCATACAATGGGATATAGTTAGTTATATACCCTTATTTTTAGGGGAAAAGGATATGGGGAAGTATGGATGATTTTAGGGGAGTAGTAAATGATTTTTAAGGAAATTCAATGGGATTGAAGAATATATAATGTCATGAGACAAGGTGTGTTTGGCCTGCAAAACAGACAGTGGTTGTGATAAAAATCTGTCCAGGTGTGTTGATAGATTTCAGTCTTTTTTTCTGCAATATGAGTTCAGTTAATAAGAAAAGGGACAAGAAGGAATTGTTTTCTTTGATGGGCCTGGACTTTAGGCAGATAAAGAAACTTCAGAAAATAACTTCATCTTGTGCTTTAAGAGAGACAGAGGATTTGAGACAGGAGGGAGGGAAAAGTCAGAGAGACCTTGAGGCTTCGTTTTCAGTTCAGCATGTCAAAGTGCCATATTTTGAGATATCTATCAATCTCTAAGCCCCAACACTTTCCTCCATGGAATAATTGAAAAGTGCAACAGTGGGGAATAGGATAGATTTTGAAGCACAAAAACAATTGGTGAGTTGATGAGGGAAAGTCAGATGTTAAAATAGCAGTTGTCAAAGGCAAGGGTATGAAGATTCATTAATGTGTTACCTGCTGTACTTTAAGTTTGGAAGAGAATACCCTGAAGACAAAGGTTAATGGTCATGATGTAAACAGAAATTCTCAAATATTGTATCCCTTTATGCTTTACACAAAGGGAATTTGAGATAATTAATGACCAATCCACCAATAACCATCCCAGGAGATGATAAATAATTTCTTCTAATTATACTTCTTGGGCATGATTAAAGATGATTCTTTTAAAATTCATTTTTCTTATTGAAATACTTAGTCTTCTTATGTCCTTAATTGTAACTGTAAAATAAATAGCAGTTTTTTTCTGATAGCTTTCTGTTTCATAGAAAGGTAGCAAGTGTTAAATGTTTGATTCATTATAAAGAATGGGTCCTAGATCACTTCGATTTTATAGCTCAATTAACTCTTTGGGTGAATGCCCAGCCATGTACACCTTAAAGTACCTAACAGTCTAGAAAAATTTCATGTGTTTCACAGTTTCAAGGCATAGATCGGGTATCAATGATCTAATTAATAGTTCTATTTATTGAGCATTTACTATGAGTAGGAAATTGCACTAGATGATATATATACATATATATGATTTCATTTAACATTCAAAACAGGGTTCTAAATGCATAATGTTCCCTTTTTTTTTTTTTTTTTTTTGAGACAGAGTCTTGCTCTGTTGCACTGGCTAGAGTGTCGTGGCATCAGCCTAGCTCATGGCAACCTCAAACTCCTGGGCTCAAGCGATCCTCCTGCCTCAGACTCCTGAATAGCTGCGACTACAGGCATGTGCCACCACACCCAGCTTATTTTTTCTATTTTTAGTTGAGACGGGGTCTCACTCTTGCTCAGGCTGGTCTCAAACTCCTGACCTCAAGGGATCCTCCCGCCTTGGCCTCCCAGAGTGCTAGGATTACAAGTGTGATCCCCTGTGCCCGGCCACTAAAGGCATAATGTTATATGTTAATAACAGATGAAGAAATAGGTTCAGAAAGGTTTCTTTGTTCAAAGAAGTCATACAACTAGAAAATGGTGGAGTTGAAGTTCTATTGCCAGACCATCTGATTCTGAGTGGAGGCTGTTCCACAGTATCACTGTCTATTCTAGGCCAGGCCCTACCTCATTAGAGAGGGAGTTATCAAAATCCTGTGGAGGTGGTTTTATACTGTCCAGTAGTTCAGCTGGAACTGTTTCCCAGAATTTTCTTTTCTGCATAGTTCTAGGTTAGAGTTAACCACATGAGAAATTGCACAATATTTGAGAAGGAGAAGCAAGGCAAAAGCCATGGTGCACTAAAGGTCAATCTTGGGCTCCAGACAAACGAAAGCCCTCCCTCCTGTGGCTGATACGCTGCCTTACCTCGTTGGTGTGGTATAGCCACCAGGTCCAAGTTCTTTGATCTTCTGTGAGTCCTAGGCCAGGTGCATGAGCAGTTCTGTGGTAAGGTCACCAGTTCCTTCTACACATCACCCACATCGATGTGACTGGAGGCTATGAAAGGCAGATGTAATTTGTTTGCCTTTGTGGGTTGCAGTTTTTTCTTGAAGTTGCCAGATTTTTCTGGTTTTCTCCTGGTTGACACCAGTTTTTCTTTCTTTCTCTAGATATTTCTGCCCTCCTATGTCTCTGGGGATACTTTCAGATTGGAAAGAAACAACCTGCTGTAAAGTTCTTCACCAGCTCCCACAACTGGGCAAGGTGTAATCTCTATAATAAATCTCTTATTCTACATCATATTTAGTGGTTTTGCTTTCCTGATGGAACGATGACTGCCACACCTATGAAATATGTCTTATAATAATCATGGGAGACAGATTATTTCTGGAATATTCTGACAGTGTATCTTTGAAGCAAATAATACCCTATCTTTGTTACAAGTTAAACAAAGTCATTGTTTCTTCTGCTTAAAAGTGAGTGATTTCAAAAACCTAAAATAATCTTTCTAAGGCTTGTTCTCATCAAATATATTTTAGCCGTGGTATAATTTAAATGCTAAAATTTATATTCATGAGGTCAAACACCAGCTTGTATTATTCACTGGCTCTTGACTATGAAACTGGTGTAAGTCACCCAAATTAATTTGCACAGAACAATTCTAATCTTTATTATTGAGTGTTTTGTGCTTTGTATTAATTAAGGTGATTGGCTTGTAATGATTCCATTTACGTATGCCCCTCCTCAGCCTCTGCATTACTAACAATTACCCTGCCTCTAATACTACAAGAAATTTGTTAAATCCACATCTAAATTGACTTTAGCATACTTAAAATCTAAGTGATGGATCAATGTCTTTTTTTCTCTCCAAATTATACAGCTTAATTTAGTATCTATCTCATTTGTGACTTTTGGATTATCCACACACATGGATTTGTGTAACATCAAGCAACAGACCTAATTAGAACCCCTCACTATGTGCAAAGAAATTAACAAATAGGTCTGAAATGCATCTAACAGGTGTTTCTCTTTCTTTTATTTTTACCCTTGAAATTTCATAAGTCCCTCTCCTTGGGAAGAAATTGAGATATAACCCTTACAACAGAGGGATATTAACCTGGTAATAATAATAACTGGTAAAGGAATCAGAAATATAACAGCTCCATTTCTGTCTTCTTTAATGTTTAAAACCCTTCCCCGTGCGTTAACTTAATACTCCCACTAAACTTGCGGGCAAGTGGGTGTTATCAGCCTTATTTAAAAGAAGAGAAAATTTCTGTTCATGTCCTTTGCCCACCTTTTGATAGGGTTGTTGGATTTTTCTTGCTGATTTTCCCGAGTTCTATATAGATTCTAGTTATCAGCCCTTTATTGATGTGTAGCATGTGAATATTTTCTCTCATTGTGTAGGTTGTCTGCTCTCATCATAGTTTCCTTGGCTGTGCAGAAGCTTTCTAATTTGATCATGTCTCATTTATTATTTTTATTGTTGTCATGATTGCCTTTGGGGCCTTCTTCATAAATTCTTTGCCTAGACCAATGTCTATAAGAGTTTTGCCAACATTTTCTTCTAGAATTCTTCTAGTTTTATGCCTTAGATTTAAGTCTGTTATCCACTGTGAGTAGATTTTTATGAGTGATGAGAGGAGCAGAACCTGTTTCAGTCTTCTACATGTGGCTATCCAATTTTCCCGGCACCATTTATTAAATAAGGATTATTTTCCCCAGTGTATGTTTTTGTCTGCTTTCTTAAAGGTTATATGGCTATATGAGGATGGTTTTATATCTGGGTTCTCAGTTCTATTCCAGTGGTCCATGTCTCTGTTCTTGTGCCAGTGCCATGCTGTTTTAGTCACTATTTGTAGTATAGCTTGCAGTCTAGTAAATTGATGCCTCCCAATTTGTTCTTTTTGCTTAAGATTGCTTTTGCTATACAGGTCTTCTCTGGTTCCATATGAAGTGAGGAATTATTTTTTCTAGATCTGTGAAAAATGATGTTGGTGTTTTAATAGCAATTGCATTGAATCTATAGAGTACTTTGAGTAGTATAGACATTTTAACAATGTTGATTCTGCCAACCCATGAGCATGGTATGGTTTCCCACCTGTTTACATTCTCTGCTATTTCCTTCTCCAGTGTTTCATAGTTTCTCTGTAGATGTCTTTTACCTCCTTACTTTGTCCTTTCTTTGTTGTTGATTTGAAGGCATATATTTTGTAATGGCTTTACATGTTGCAGCTATCTTCTCTTGGTTAACTTTAGTATGGAGTTCTTCAATTTAAGGATTTTTTAAAAATTAATTCACTGTTTTCTAAGAGCACTTCTTGATTTTTCTCTTCTAACTTTACTGATATGATTTTTATAATATTTACCTAGCTACTTTTACCATGACTTATAATTTGGCAGTTAAGATTTTTTAATTCTAAACAATCTTTTTGAGATTTCAGCTGGTTTTCCCTTGATGATCATCTTCTGCATATTTTTAGATGCAAGAGTTGAAAATACTAGCTAAAAGTCTTCTAACATTTTATTCTGTTTCCTGAAATATTTTTTGTAAATGAGGCATTTCCTTTCATTTTAAAGGATAACCCACTCTGTCTCTTTTCATAGTTCTGATTACTTTTCTTTTAAAATTGCTTATAAATAAAAAATGAAGTTCTTTCTTTCTCTTCTAATTCTGAAACCCTAATTTAGAATTAAGCTAAAATGTCCCACTTTTTAATCTCAATTTCCTCCTTTTATTCACCCTTTACAAGGTGAATTTCTTTGATTTCTCATCTTTTTTCTATCACTTCCACTTTATATTAATTTCCATCACCAACTAATCCTGAAAATACTCTCAAATTGTTTTTCCTCTTTAATTAAAACCATGTGGTAACAACCTCTGTCTAAGGACCATTCCAGTGCTGTTATCTAAACTTGTGATTTTCTAAACAATGTCATTCTTCAACCTCCATATTCTTAAAGTTGTTGGCCCTTTCTCTTTCTTCCCTGCCTAAATCCTACTCACTCCTTAAACATTTCCCTTATTTATAACCTTCTTTAACTCCTCTAATCATATTTCTATACCTCTCTTATCTGGTTATACAACTTTTTAAATCTACTTTTTAAAAATAATGTCTTTCTGGTTATGTTATAACTGTTCACTTACTTTTCTGTATTTTCTGTTAGAGTTGGAAGCTCTTTGAAGAAAGAAACTGATTTTTGCTTCTTTAACCAATATGTCCTCAAGGTGTGATGCCCAACATAAACTGGTTTCCAATAAGTATTTGTTAAATGAATAAATAATAATTGAATGAGTATAAGCATATAACAAGTTTCAAAAATATCTTTAGATTTGAATTGGTTCCAGTCTCAGTTTTTTTCTATTATTTGGTAAACTAGGAAGATATCAAGTTATCCGTTGTGAATTTCTTTGTAGCTATGTGGAAATCATATTTAGGAAGAAAATATTGCAAATAGAGTAATATTGCAAATAGAGTGCTCATTAAAGTCTCTTCAGAAACACTCATGCGTGTACACACACACACACTCACAAACCCCAACACACACAACACCATGCAGCAGGATTTTGTAACTAAATTCCTACAAAATATTAAGAGATTATTGATTTATTGTTGTAATCCGTCTGGTGTGGATAGGTTTTGTTTTTGTACAAGAAGGAATAAAATCTATGTGACTATACAATGGTGTATGGAAGAGTTTTTCCTTCAAAAGCATTGCGCCCCAGTGTTTTAAGTACAAGTATGTCTCATCGAAATATTTAAAGAAATTAAGAAATGTCAGTAAAGTTATAAAGAAAAATGGGGGACTGAAAAGTTTGAGTTGAAAATGTTTTATCTCCTTAAAAGCTATATTTTTAAAAGCTAAATGTGCAAATGGTGTGTTTCTTGAATCCTCTTCAGATAAAAGGAATGACTTGGCAATTTTAGAAAGAGTGCTTGTATAGTCAAAGTAATATGATTACCTAATTTGATAATATGCAGCATATAAAGCTCATGGGCATATCTTTCTCACAGTTCAAAGGGGTCTCTAAAGGAAAAGGTGTAGTAGTTGGTAAAGAAAATTGGTAAAGATGCATCTTTGATATCAAAGAATATTTTCCTAGCATGAAAAGAAAGCTAATTGAAAAAAAAATCCAGGAAAAAAGTGTTTTGAATTAAATAAAGCACAACCTACCCTAAGGTGACTAAATTTAGAGTGGCAAACAAATTGGAAAGTGATTTTCAAATTGCTATACACTACAACTTAGCATTTAAAATGCATTCGTCAGTGAGTTGAGTTTGATCATCTCTCACAAAAAGATGCTACTAACCTGTATACACTTTAAGTATTAAAATGCTCATTTCTCTACATTCACTAAATCTAATTTTACTATATAATCATATATGTGAGTGGTATTCTTTGCCTAATCTAATCTGATTTGGGGCCAATGAAATATACCAGGGAATCTCTTGACATGAGGCAGCCTGAGGCAGTAGAAATGACACTAGTATTAAAGTCAAAATATTTATATCTAAATACCAATTTTGATATTTATTTTAGCTCCTTAGATCTTTATTGTATGCCCCAATTATTAATTCTTTATTAAATCACTTAAACTCTGTCAACCCCAGTTTCTTCACCTGTAAAATGAGATAAGAAATACTACCTGAACTTTTCAAGGAGGTAACATTTATTAAATCTTTTACAAAACTGAAAAATATTTTAGAAATATTATTAGTAATATCAACAATTGATTTGACTAAGTTCTCTTTTTCTTTATTTAGCATTTTATTTAAGTTGACTAAATCAAACATTCCTCTGGTATTGTATATGCAGCTTAATTAAGTCTTGGAACTAAAATCAACAAATGATAAAGAATGCTAATGCTGCTGATAATTTGTAAATATATCTGCTTTATCAATCTGGGACCTTTGTCAATCTGAAGCCCTAGTTTCTGATCTCTAGATTTGTGAATTTCCTAAACCAGTAAGAAAACTAATTTAATGACATTACTAACTAGCCTTACTAACATTCTTTTTCAGATAGAAACATTAAAAAGCAACTACCTTTTTGATAAAAGCCATCCTCACTTGGGTTATCTCATTGTGGTTTTTGATTTGCATTTCTCTGATGATTAGTGACATTGACCATTTTTTCATATGTTTATTGGCCATTTGTCTATATTCTTTTGAAAAGCTTCTGTTCATGTCTTTTTGTTCACTTTTTAGTGAGGTGGTTTGATTTTTTCTTGCTGATTTGCTTGAGTTCTTTTTAGATTTGTGTTATTAGCCCTTTATCAGATGTATAGCATGCAAATATTTTCTCCCATTCTATAGGTTGTCTATTTGCTCTGTCAATTGTTTTCTTGGCTATGTATTTAATTCAATCAAGTCTCATTTATTTATTTTTGTTGTTGCTGTGATTGTCTTTGGGGTCTTCTTTATAAATTCTTTACCTCAGCCAATATCTAGGAGAGTTTTTCCAACAATTTCTTTAGAATTCTTATGGCTTCGTGTTTTATCCCCAGTAGGAGAATGGCTTTCATTAAAAAGTCCCAAAACAATAGATGCTGGCATGGATGTGGAGAGAAAGGAACACTTATAGACTGTTGGTGGGACTGCAAACTATTGTAACCTCTCTGGAAAATAGTATGGAGATTCCTCAAAGAATGAAAAGTAGACCTATCTTCTGATCCAGCAATCCCACTACTGGCTGTTTATCCAAAGGAAAAAAAGTCATTTTATCAAAAAGATGCTTGCACTAGAATGTTTATTGAAGCATAATTCTCAATTGCAAAGATGTGGAATGAACCCAAGTGCCAATGAATTCATGAGTGGATTAATAAAATGTGACATATGTACACCATGGAGTACTATTCAGCCATAAAAAATGAATTAATGCCTTTTGCAATAATCTGGATGGAACTGGAGACCATCCTCCTAAGTGAAGTATTGTAAAAATGAGAAAAACAAACACCACACATACTCACTATTCCATTGAAACTAACCGATCAGCACTCATGTGCACAGGTGGAAATAAAACTCAACAGAAATCATGCACGTGAGAGAGGGTAGGAGGGGATGGGTGAAATCATATCTAACGGGTACAATGTACACTATCTGGGCAATGGGCACACTTATAACTTTGATTCAATCAGTACAAAAGCAATCCATGTAACTAAGACATTTGTACCTCTGTAATACTCTGAAATAATGTAAATGAAAAGCAACTGCCATATTTTTATCACCATTATTTCATAAAAGCAAGACAATTTGAATATTTTTCCCCACCTGCATCCCTAAATAGGAATATAATCTAAGATTAAAGGAGAGCCAGAACAAAATGGAATAGTTGACTTGAGAAAGAGATGAAGAGAAAGAAGGACATTACAATTCAAAGAGAACAGTTAATTCTAAGGGACATTTGTGGCACAGGAAGATTGAGAGTTCCATAGCACAAAGAGAGAGCATATCAGAAAAAAAGTTTCTTACTATTACTGTGATGAAGGGATCCTTTCTAAGATAGGAAGTGAAGTGGGTGAGGCATGAATTGATTTCAGCAGCTTGCAACCCAGTTCCTAACTGTGATTGGCAGAACAATTTAGATTCTACATAGATAGGATCCCAGAAATCCAAAGTAGATGTAGGAGCTTGATTATATTAGTCTTGGTTAAATTAGGGAATGTTCTTCACCTCATTTCCTCTTTAAAAATCTTTTCAAAATAAGGTTACATTAAATAGCTGGTTCTCTGGCAATACACTGAAATTCTTTTTTGTTTTATTTTATTTAATGTGTAACTAATATATGATCATAACCTGTCAGAGATAGCCAGATATTTTGTCAGGAGTTAATCGGTGAAGTAGAAAGAGTACTTAGGTGGAAACCAGGAATGTTGTTTTCTTTTCTCAACTATTAATTTGTTGACTTTATGTAAGTTATTTATTCTTTCCAGAATATAATTTTTATGATATATACATAAAATGCCTCATATTGGAGATTTTCAATATGTTTTTGTTGAAATGTACTGAGTCAAATCAATAAATTCTGGAAGTTGGACTTGGAGAATTTTAAAGTTCCTGCTGTCTCTAAAGTTTTATGCTGATTAATTTGACCAGTACTTGTGGTTTGCCTTCATTATATACACACAGTTCTGCTTACATCTTTCACTTGTGTATTAGCCATTGGCTTTCCGTGTTACTCACAGAGATAATTTTTATCAAACATTCACTATAAATGTTTACTGTCTTCACTTCTCTCTCTCTACTAATTATACACTAACATATTTAAGGCTTTCCAAGCTAGTTTAGAAATATGAACCACCTACTTTATATATCTCAGGACCACTAACACCTCTTTTGACTCAGCCTCACTTAGAGCTTGTTTTTTAAAGGCCTTTAAAAAACATATACATAAAATTGCATACATGCATATAAATACACATGTGCATAGGCATATGTATGTATTTATCTGTGCATGTATATATATATACACACACATATATTTTTTTCTAAAGTGTAACTTCTCTAATATCCTCATTTTACATAAAAAGATTTTGAGGCAAACAAAAGTTAAATGATTTCTCTAAGGTCTCATAGCTTATTTCTGATAGACTAAGACTATAAATTAGTTACAGAAACCAATCTGCATGCTTTTATGAAGTACCATTTTATTTAAAAAAAATACACTTTTATGTTGCTCATTTGAATGGTTACAGAAATAAGAGCCAGTAAGAATATTAATGTTATTTAATTATAGCAGCATATATTTTATTTTGGGTTATATAAATTAGACTAGTGATGAAACAGCATATCAATTAGCTATCGCTACACAATAAATCACCTCACAATTTAGTGGCTTAAAACAACAACCACTTATTTAATTATGATTCTGTGCTTTGGCTGTTTTGTCTGGGCTAAGTAAGTCTTTTGTTTTTGACTCAGCTCACTCATGTATCTGTTGTCAGCTGCCAGATTGACGGGGGGCTGGTTAGTCTAGAATGACCACAGCTAAGATGACTGGACTCTGCTTCATGTATTTTCACATCCTCCTGGGCTTATTCACATGATATCACAGGGTTCCAAGAACAAAAGTAGTAACATGCAAAATCTGTCAAGGGCCCAGCTCAAAACTGGACTATTAGTTCTACTATTTTATTGGTTAAAGCAAGTTATAAGGTCATTCCAGATTTAGGGGTGAAGAAGTAATGGCAAAGTTGCTTTGTAAAGGGGTGTGGATACAGGAAGACATAAAGAGTTATGGCTGTTTTTGCAATCCAGTACAAATAGCATTTTAGTAATATAGGTTTAGATTCATGGCTTCACTGAGAAGAATTTAAATGCCTAAACTGCAGAATCTTTTTTTCTGGCACATTCTAGCATATAGTATTTACAAATACCAAGTCCTGATATAGATGCAGATAAACTGTTGATGAGAATGCCAAATAATACAGTAACTTTTAAAAACTGTTTGACAATTTCTTATAAAAAGTGAATCATACACTTATCATATAATCCAGTAATCTAACTAATGGATTATTTAACCAAGTACAATGAAAACTTCTGTTTTCATTGGTATAAAAGCTATACCTTTTCTAGGGCATCTTCTATATTAGTCAGGGTAGAGTTAATTCTGCAACTTAAAACCAAAATAAGTTTATTTTTCTCTCACTTAAAAAAGTTCCATTTATTGTTCAATAGACAGCCATCTATGCAATAATTAAGCATCCAAATTCTTTCCCACTCATTAGGGCCTTTAATATCTTGACTTTTTTTTTTTTTTTTTTTTTTTTTTGCAGATAGAAAAATAGAAAGAATAGAGGTGGGTTCTGCAAACTAAGGTTAGGGGGGTCAAATCTGCCCTGCTACCTGTTTTGGTTAATAAAGTTTTTTTTGAACACTGCCATGCCCATTTGTTTACACAATGTCTATGACTGCTTGTGTACTGTAATGTCAGAGTTGAGTAGTTGTGGCAGAGATCATATGATCCTCAAAGCCTAAAATATTTACTATTTAGCACTTTACAGAGGAAGTTTGCTGACTCTTAGAGTAGAGGCTTTTGTAGTTGCTTTTTACAGGCCAAGACTGGAAATTATTATACTCACAGTTTATTAGCCAGATCTGTCTCATGGCCACATAATGCAAGGCAACCTGGGCTATGTGTGCTACTTGTGTGAATAAGAGACAGAGGAAACTGGTTTTTAGGACTCTGTCATGTCTTTGATGACTTTACAAAGACTATATAATCCTACCATCCTCTATACTCACATAGCCCTTTAAAGTATATATGTTTTTTATACAGTTCTAGTTTGTATGAAATTATTTCTTTCCATGTTTAACTCTTTAACTGGAGTTGGTTGAGAAAAATATCTTATTCATCTCTGTATTTCTAGTCCATTCCAAAGTCCACTGAATAAAATGAATGAAGGACATAATGCAACTGGGAGTGAATTATCCTTCAGATATAAAGGATTAGAGCAAGGATGAAAAATGTCTTGGGCGTATGGGTACCTATTCATGGCAGATATAACTTGGCAATTGTGACAATTCTTCCCACCAATCCCGAAAAGGACTTAGAATCTTTGTTAAGAGAGTTTATAGGTAACAATTATCAATTAAATGTGGTATTTCAGATGGAGTATATTTTCCATCTCTGGATTATAATATTGGATGGCAATATTATAAGTCTTATTCACCTCTGGATACTTATAACAAATTCCAGACAAATCTATAAAATCCAATGCATGTTGAATTGTAAGAGAATGTCAATGAAACATAGTTGTAAATCATATCATGTGAATTGCTCTTCTATTAATCGTAGCAAGTGAAGAGGATTTACTCAGTTATACTGTCATCTGGTCCCTGCTGGGTTCAGTGTATTTACCTGGCCAGTATGTGCCTGGCTGTGATATCCAAACATTATGCACTTCCCAAACTGGACACACTTTCTCTCACTGTTTGTCTTTAGATATTCATCTAACTGTAGTTAATAAAAGCCATTTTCTGAAACTAGAAAGCTGTAGATCCTACCATGGTGCTAAAAGAGTGTTAGTACATAGGTTATGCTTTATTTTCTAACGGTTGTCTTTATTTAGGAAGAAAGTGTTAAGATAGGAATAGCTGCATTCATGCCACATAAGACAGGCAAACACGTACTGCCTTTCATTTCTTTCCCATAACCCTTACCGGCTTTTAAATTTTTAGTATATAGGAATAGAAAAAGGAGCCAAAATAAAGCAACTTATTATGAACTTTTGTCTGGAACAGGGATTGGGCAATATGCCACCTATGAGCCAACTTTGCCCCACCACCTGGCTTTGTAAGGTTTCTTTGGAACACTACCATGCCCATTCATTTTTGTACTATTAATGCCTGCTTTTGCACTACAGTGGTAGTTGTATAGTTATGATACAGACCATATGGCCCACAGAGCGTAAAATAGTTACTATCTGTTCCTTTGCAGAAAATATTTGTTATCTCTAGTAAATTCATTTGCTCAAGAAGCCTCTTGAAAAAATTAAATTTACCAATTAAAAAACTCTTTAATCCATGAACAAGGCAGATTTTTCCATCTGTTTAAATCATTTGCAATTTCTTT
>VBSM01003169.1:9087480-9119756 GCA_008086735.1 Cheirogaleus medius | reverse complement strand
AAAAAAAAAAAAAAAAAGAATTGATTGTAAAAAAATGTGAAGCTGTTGAATCAAAAAGAAAATGGGATATTGAGCTATGCACATTAAATAAGCAAATACTTGTATAGAGATTTCTGCACTTGGGGCTGAGTTTTCTGTATGTTCATACATAATGATGAACACAAATTGAAATTTGTTATAAATAAATCTTATGATGGAAACATAGGAGGTAGATTGCATTTTATCTCTGCTGTTAAAATTATTAGGCCAGAGACCACTGGCCAATGTTATCTCATCCAACAGATTCTTTTGCCTTTTTCCATGAGACAAAGCTTCCTTCAAGTGGCAACTTGAATGTAGACTTAATTCTGACTAGGGTAGCATAGTATAGCAAAGTTTGACTATTTCATTTCCAGAAAAAAAAATCTGTACAATTTACAACAAAGAGATTCGGTGAGAGCATAACAATATTTTTAGTCCATACATATGACTCTATCTCATGAGATATTTTGCATGCCTGTTATTTTGAAATATTGCTGTTAGATATTAGAGAAAGCTTGTTTCTGTTTGGGTCACCCCAAAATTCATATTCTGAAACCTAATCTCCAATGCAATAGTATTAAGAATTAAGGCCTTTGGGAGATGATTAGGTTATGAGGGCTCACTGTCATGAATGGGATTCATGTCTTTATGAAGGAGACCCGAGGGAGCTTGTTTGCCCCTTCTACCAGGTGAGGATGCAGCATGTTTATGGGGCTGGATTCTGAGGATGTTGTATCAAAGGGGATGGAACATGACAATGGACAAGGGAAGTTTTATAGATTTCACAGTGCTATCTGAATATACAGGATTTAACACCCCACTAAAGACCCTGGTGCAATTACATTATTTGGGTGGCTCCTAGAAGCATGATAAAAGCAATGGTCCTCACTTAAGCATGGTAGAAATGACAGAATCGCTGTGGCAGATAGTGGAAGAAGAGTTTAAAGGGCTCAGATAGAGGAAATGCTAGAGTGAAACACTTCACAAGACCAGAGGCCTATCAGGTGTTTATGTTCCACAGGGAAGCCTATAGGATAGAATATTTACCAAAGCAATAAGAGATATGCTGGTGAGAGGGACACCAGCTTTATGAAGAAGTTTTATGGTGGCTCTTCTGTGCAGTCCAGAATGTGTTATGAGATTCCATTACAAATTAGACTCATCAGCAGTTCTCAGAATGATAGGATTCTGGAACAAAAAAGTGAGGGGTAGCACTTAACCAAAAGAAGCCACATCCGAGTGACAGCCAGATCAGATGCAGTGGTGGTGGTTCGCACAGCATCTCCACTGAATTTACCATTGTGACCACTGAAAAGGCCTGATAGTCTACTGTAAGCTTCTAGACTGGTTAGGTAGTAGCTCCATTTGTAGCTGCTAAGCCAAGTATATAGTATGTTCACTAGAAAAGATTAATACAGTCTTTTTTATGGTATGTGGCCATTGATCTGGTGAATGCATTCCTTCCCAATGCTGTTCTAAAAAAAGAATCAAAAATAGATTGCATTCACTTCAAACGAAACATGTTATACATTTATATTATTGTCCAAGAACCATGTCAATAAGCTTTCTCTCTGCCATAGCACAATTGGAAAGACTTGCATTGGCTAGACATTCTGCACAAAATTACACTGGTGCACTGTATCACAAGTATCCTCCTCACTATACCAAGTGAGCTAGTGGCTAGTGTCCCACTAGCCTTGGTAAGATGTGCTCTAGATGGTGGGAGATAAATTCTACCAAGACTTATGAGTCTGCTACATTAGCAATATTTGTGGATGCCTAGTGGTTTGAGGAATGATAGTAAATTCCCATCTTCTATATCTACTACCACTAAAAATGAAGCATAGTGGAGCAGTAGCATGCTTCAAGCTCTGGAGGCAGCAGATTCCACCCATATGTAGGGTGGCAAAAAAACAATTACAGGTCTGAAGAGTCCCAGAACAGAAAATGCTCTTTAGTAGGCCAGACTACAGTGCAAACAGCTCTTTGCTTAGGCTTTATGATCTAGTAAACCCCAGGATAGAGATATGGTGGTAGAAAAAGACTTTGTGGAATGCCACAAGAGGGAATCACAAAGGAGAATCCCAGCGTTCTAGAATATCTACAGTGGAAAATCAGATACCTTTTAAAAAAATAAGCTCTTGGAATGTTACTGGTCTTTGATAGAGATGGAGTATCTCATGAACAAAATGCATGAGCAGGTAACCCCTATCACCACGTCACCTCTTTCCCAACTCCAGATGGATTCAAGCCTTAAAAGGCCAAAAGCAAAACTTTGAAATTTTAGAAGAAAGCATTGATGAATATCTTTGTGATCTTATATCGGGAGGAATTCCAAAGATGCAAATGGAAAAAATATCTGTAAAAGCGATATATTGACTATTTTTAAATTAACAATTTTTGTCATAAGATGATACCTTAAAGAAAGTGAAAAGCCACAAATTGTGAGGACATGTTTGCAACATTAACTGATGGTAGGTTATTGTCAGGACTATAAGAAGTTTAAAAATCAATGTGGAAAAACAATCACAAGAAAAGTGGGAAAAAACAAATAAAAAGGCATTTCATAGAAGAGAAAACATATTTGACCCAAATCATATACTACTCAAAACCTCATCAGTATTCATGCAAATACAAGAGATGACCTTCTATTGGCAAAAATTAAGAAGTGTGACAATACTAAATGCTGGAAAAAATGGGGAACTTTCCCACCATTGCTGGCAGAAAAATGAATTTGTACAACCATCTGAAAACAATTTGAAAATATCTTATATATGTCTATTCATATTCTCGGCACCCTACCAACTCTTTTCCTAGGTATATCCAAGACAAACTTTTGAACACGTGCACTTGGAAAGACTCACAGGCATGTCTAAGCAATGTTGTTTTTAATTTGTACATATTTATGGGATACATGTAAAATTTTGTTACATGTATAGGTGTACTGATCAAGTCAGGGTATTTAGGGTATCCATCACTCAAGTACAATACATTTTCGTTAACTGTAGTCACCCTACTGTGATATCAAACATTGAATTATTCCTTGGATATAGTATATAATTTTAAGCTTAACACTTCAAAAGCTGAACTCCTAATTTTCTAATCCTCTTCTCCCATGTCCTTGGTGCCACCCTTGACGTCTCTTTGCTCACATCCCATATCAAACTCATCAGCTGATGCTGTCAGTTCTATCTTCTTACTATATATTTGTATATTTGAACCCACTTCTCTTCATCCTCCCCTTTCCCCCCACTCACTCTTCCCAGTCTCTGTTATCTATTTTTCGACTTTCTACCATTTGTTAAAAGCAAAAATTGGAAAAATAATAAAAATATCCATCATCAAGAAAATGGGTAAAAAATTATAATATAGCCATAAAATGGAATGGTAAGGTATGGCTTCATATAAATGAATTTTAGCAATGTAATTTTCAGTGAAAATAGAAATTCTTGGAAGATTTCAACCATAATAATAACCATTTTATAAAGTTTAAAGCAAATTGAGACTAAACAATTTATTCTAAACAAAATTTTATTTAGACATATATGTATTCTTGATATATCATATAAGTAATAATTACCAATCTGGATATGAGAGAGGAGACAGGGTATAAGGAGAGGAATCTGTGGGTAGGGCTATTTACTTTTAGACATCTAGGTCTTTCCTTGGTGGTAGATTCACAGATATTCATTATATTATATATACAGAAAATAAATCAGTCAATTATATTAGCTTTTTCTTGCTGTATAATAAATTATAACAACCTTAGCAACTTGTAACAGCAACCATTTGTTAGCTTATAGCTATTTAGATTGGAAGTTCGTCCCAGGATGGCTGGCACTTCTTGCCAGAGCATTGTAAGACTAAAATCATGGGGCTATCTGGGCTGAGTTCTTTTGTGCAGCCTCTAGGGAGAAATCAGCTTCTAGGATAGTTCTTGCTGTTGGCAGAGTTCAGTTCTGTGTGACTATAGTTGAAGTCCCCATTTCCTGACTGGCCGTTGGCTGAGAGTTGTTCTCAGTTCCTGGAAACTGCCGGCGTTCCTTGTCTCACTCCTGGCCCCTGCAGCTTCTAGCTATCAAAGGGACACTGAGGGCTTCTCAGTCTTTGACTCTTTTACTTCCTCTTCTGCAACCAGCTGGAAAAAACTCTTGATTTTTAAACAGTTCATGTAATTAGTTCAGGCTCACCTGGGTAATCTCCCTACCCCAAGGTCAACTGTGCCATCTCACATAACCTAACCACAGGAGTAAAAATGATCAAATTCACAGTTTTATGAATTATGCAGGGCACATATTCCAGGGTGGGAAATCTTGGGGGCCATTTGAGAATTCTGCTTACCACATCAATAAACCAATAAAATGGGTCAAGGAGAAACCAATAATTATGATTAATCCAATTATGAGCAACAAAAGTTAGATTTAAGAATAAAACTAAAGAAATAAATGAAAAAGTTTATTTTCTGATAGATGTCTAAACCTTTCAGTTAGTATTTTATTGAGTTTTAAAGTTTAAGATATTTTAAGGATTAAAGAGTATCCTCTGAATTTAGAACAAAATCTAAATGATTATTTTCCATGGGTACTACCAATACGTAAAATTTGTGATTTATAGCAGACAGAATCTTAGAGGAAGCCATATTTTTAGAAACTATGATTCTACTACTCTAGAGATTATTTGCATGATACTTTATTTTTTTAAGCTTGTTTAACGTTATCAAGGGCATGAAATGTAAAAAGAAGATAACAGTTCTGTCTTCATAATAGTGCTTAAGACTTTGAGCTACAGAGCTTGACTTTCTAAGTTTAAATCCTGGTTCTGTAACCTATTAGTTGGGTGGATTGGAGAAGTCATTTAACTTTTCTATCGAAGGTTCCTTCTGCACAAAATGGGAAGACTCTTTTAGTTTCTGAGGAATAACTAACATAATACATATAAGAATATAACACTTCATATAGATTTTATAAATATTAGCTGTAAGTATTACACTAGCAACTATTTCATTATATAGGCTTATTTAATAGTATCCTAGTGGACACGAAACCAATGCTTTAGTTATCAGATAAGATTGGGTGCATTGAAGGTGATATAGCCATATATTAATGCTTTAGTTATCTACTCCTTCAGCCCTTTTAAAAAAACATAAAGCAAAAGATAGTTTAATCAGTGTTTTGTAATGTTAATTATATCAGTTGCCCCTTTTATCATTTAAAATATTCTTATGCTATTAAGTATAATTCATTTAAAAATTGTATTTGTATTTATTTATTAAATATGTCATTAAAATTTTTATTTATCTCTGTGGCTCAGAATTCTTTTCTTTTTCCATTTCTTCAAATAGTTTAAATCTCCTCCGTTGCTGTTTGGTGTTTTTAAAGCAAATCCACTGAGGTTTCACCAAGTTCTTTTTGCTTTTTATATTTTTTGGAATTTGTTCACTGATGCAATATATTGTGAACTGACAGGCTATTTGATGCAGTCTTTCTCATTTTCTATCAATGACTTATTCTTTATTAAGAGCAGCTGGACAAATTGAATGTACCTGTGAAACATTTTCATTTTCTTTGCCTTTGATATCTCTTTTTATGAAGGAAAAATTTAGTATACTTTTCAGTTTAGTCTTATAAGATGTTTTGATAAAATACCCCAGTACTTTATAGTCAAACATGAAAGAGATAAAGCACTTTACCTTTGAAGAAGTCAGCATTTTCTATAAATCTTTGTGTCTTGCTTTTTAAAGGTTTCATGAACCTAGAGTGGCAGCTTCGCCTTTGCTTAGTTACAACACAGTGATATATTTCTTTTTCTGTCAGAAACTGCTGATATGATAACTCAGGGGAAATGATAAAATGGGAATCAGAAAAACCAAGCAATTTCCTTTATGAAATTACATGCCATATGCTCAACATTTAGGTCATAAGACATGTTTTTAAAAAATAAAAATTACTGAAAAGAAAAAAAAATGGATCTCAAACTTATGCAAATGAATTATCACAAAAGTAACAGTAAATATAAAACAGAAAACATACATTTCTGGAGTTCTTTCTTTTTGAGATAAACATTGTGGTGCCAATTCTAGGGCTTTGGAATTAGAAAGCAAGCAAATTACCATTTATAGACATCTGCTTAGAATCCGGTGCTGAAGGGGGAGTTTGTTGCTTTATATCTGACCCCTGAGAGATGGATGTACATGCCTGAAGGATGCTGAAGTGGTGGCCAGGTGAGGGTTATTTGGGTTGGAGAGAGACTTCTGCCATTTCTATTGAGGGCTGACTGTGGATAAAAGCATGTTGTCCAAATGGATTGTAGGATATACTGGCTGATGGGAGACAGAACAGAAGTTCAGAGGCTCTTGGAGGCTGCATGGGTAGGAATTACCTTTGTTGATATATCAAGCAAGACCAAGTGGGGTACACACCCATGGGGACACCTTACTATTCAGAAACGGGCATCTTCCATTGATAAGCTGGTAAACAAGTAATCATCATCCCCTAACTCTTCAAGAAGAGTAGAGTAACTGGTTAACTCATTTCTATTGATGCCATCCCACTTTTTGATGCCAAATGATATAGGCTAAAAAAATTAAACAAATACATCTGTGAATAGGTTTTTCTCATTGCATCCTTAAATTAATCCTAGCTCAGAAAGCCAGACAAAGAAAAAAAATTCCTCAGGAATAAGAGTAAAATGTAGTTTGTCTTTTGAACTTATAAACTACTACTAAAAAGTTGCCATGACTAAAAAACCTCTAAGGCAATGCTGTCCCATGGAAGTATAATAAGAGTAATAAAAGTGATCACATACTAATTTGAAATATTCTATGATTTTATATGTGGAATCTATGACACAAAGAGGTAAATCAGTTTTGCCATTGCTATTACTAGCCAGTCACTGGCACAGGCAGGGCCAAGTGTCTGGTGTTTCCCTCACCACAAGGCTAATTAAACACATTAGATAAATTGAAAAGACACCCTATTGTGTCATCATAAACTTGCATTGATAGAGTAAAAACATTTTTTAAAGGTAAATCATTTAGTTCAGGATGTGTGGGAAGAATGACAATTACATTTTACAGATGGTATAACATGTAGGAAGATATGTACTGACAATTGGAAAAATGTTCTATCATGTAGATTTTATTAGTGATAAGTTTTGTATATACATATTAAAGTGTGTTTTAGTAAAACCTGAAAATAATATTTATATCAGCTTCATTCACTCACTTCTATCAACATACTGTGTAACAGATTTGTCTTTGTGCTACCACAATTATCATCTTTACCCGAGAGATTTTCCAAGACTCTTTGAATGGTAAGGAAAAGGAATCACCTGGGCTATATTAAATAAAAAGTAGCCAGTAAACATTGTTAGCCATGTGATCAGGTTTACTGAAATGCATAGGATTTCATTTCATAGCTCATATTACTTGTGGGAATATTTTTTGCCTGTTCAAAGAAATAGATACTCAAATCGAAGCTATTCTTGTTTCCATCTGCCTCTTTAATGTGTCATGAGAGGGCATTACACAGAGAGCTGGGCTTTTTCCCTTATCTAGACTGTCAGATTCTTCATAACAATAACCATTTTTTTATTTTGAGAGTATACAGGTATTATAATAATTGGCCATCGAATTGCACCTTTAAACAAACAAACTTAGAGTGTGGATATAAAAGAGGGCTGTACTACAGAAGATGAGGATGGGTCAGCTTTGTATACATAGGCTGAAAAGCAACACAGAAAACTAAACACTAATAAATGGCATAAAAGTAAATAACTGTCCAAATTTAGCATGTTAATTTCTGTCTCAGATTTAGGATTATATTATTTGCATTTCATATTCTTTATTCAGATTTTGAAAACTATTTTAAAGGATTTTTGCACATTTTTCCATATGTTGTCCTTGTTTATATTTGCTGTATAAATAAGTATATTTCAGATTATGTTTTGTATTATTTTGCATATAGTTTTATCTGGATTTGGCTTTTCTGTTTGGGGTGGTAGGGAAGAGTAAAATGTTTCCAAGTACAGAACATAGCTGCTTATTAAGTTTGCTTACTACACACCAAATTAGTAAAAACGTTGCAAGTGGATTAGAAAGTAATAAGTGGATTGGCTCTCATCAAGAATATTTTGAAAAATGATTTATTGCTCTTATTCTTTATCTTTTAACTTTTAATAAATGCTTTAATTTTTAATAACCTAAAATTTATGGTAAATGAATGTACTGGAAAACATTGGGAGTTCAGTGTCAAGCTCCAGCTCAACTTATTTTTTATATAGTCTTCTTCCTAAAGCTGCAGGAATTTGATACCTACTTAAATACCTGGATATTAATCTGTTGATAGCACCAACTCTTATTTAAACCAGGAGATCCTTGTGGTTCTACATCTGATCCTCTGTTTCAGGGATTTTGTTTGGTTCCCTAGACAAACATTGACTTGTGGATTGTGTACTGTTCTGAATTATACTAGCAAAGATTAGAGACCTCAATTGCCCAACCTATAGAATGGGAGAAAATATTCATACGCTATGCATCCAATAAAGGGCTGATAACTAGAATTTATATGGAACTCGGGAAAATCAGTAAGAAAAAATCAAACAACCCTATCAAAAAGTAGGCAAAGGACATGAATAGAAACTTTTCAAAAGAATGTAGACTAATGGCCAACAGACATATGAAAAAATGCTCAACATCTCTAATCATCAGGGAGATGCAAATCAAAACCACAACGAGATATCACCTATTTCCAGTGAGAATGGCCTTTATTAAAATGTCCCAAAATAATAAACATTGAAATGGATGCGGAGAGATAGGAACACTCCTACACTGCTGGTGGGACTGCAAACTAGTACAACCTCTATGGAAAGTAGTATGGAGATACCTCAAAGAGGTAAAAGTAGAACTACCATTTGATCCAGCAATCCCTTTACTGAGCATCTACCCAAAGGAACAAAAGGGATTCTATAAAAAAATACATCTGCACTAGAATGTTTATAGCAGCACAATTCATAATTGCAAAGATGTGGAAACAACTCAAGTGCCCATCAATACGTAAGTGGATTAATAAAATGTGATATATGTATACCATGAGTTCTACTCAACCTTTAAAAACAATGGTGATCTAGTACCTCTTGTATTATCCTGGATAGAGCTGGAGCCCATTCTTGTAAGTGAAGTATCACAGAATGGAAAAACAAGCACCACATGTACTCACCATCAAATTGGTATTAACTGGCCAACAGTTAAGTGCACATATGGTATTAACATTCACCGGGTGTTGGGCAAGTGGGAGGGAGGAGGAGGGGATGGGTATATAGACACCTAATGGGTGCAGTGTGCACCGTCTGGGGGATGGACACACTTGGAGCTCTGACTCAGCTGGGGCAAAGGCAATATATATAAACTAAACATTTTTACCCCCATAATATGCTAAAATAAAAAATACTAAAATAAAAAACTATTACAAAAAAGAAACTTAAAAAGAAGGAAAACAAAAAGAAGAGACCTCAATTACCAATAACATAGTAGCTATCATGGGAATTTATTGACAAAGTCATTTTGGTGGGTTTAAAGGTAAAACAACTTAATTTTCATTTATTTTATAATTATTCCAATGAAAAGTTACATAAAATTGAGAAATATTATTTTCTCTATTCTCTTCAATATTATATATTTTTAAATATTAATGAAAGTATTAAAATACATAAAACAAGCTTTTCTAAAACATTTCTCAGATCCTCATCCTGTGATCTACAGATTTCTGCTTTCTCTATCTTATGAATGTATTTTTCCTCTCGTACATTGTATCTATTAGACACTGAGATGTGAGTACTAGTAATAGGATGTTTTCAATTCTTCTTTTATATAAGACTCTACACAGTGGTCCTTCCTTATTTACAGTTTCACTTTCCATAGTTTCAGCTACCCAAAGTCAACTTCAGTCAACTTCATTCAGCTTAATAGGAAAATATTAAATGAAAAATCCCCAAACTAGACAATTCATAAGTTTTAAATTGCATGTGGCTCTGAGTAACATGGCGAAATCTTGCACTGTCCTTCTCCATCCTGCCGGGGATGTAAATCATCCCTTTGTCTGGTGTATCCACACTGTCAGTGCTACCCACCTATGAGTCACAAAGGAGCCATCTCGGTTACCAGACCAACTGTGTCAGTATCACAGAGCTTGTGTTCAAGTAACACTTATTTAACTTATTAATGGCCCTAAAACATAAGGGTAGTGATGCTGGCAATTTGGATACACCAAAGAGAAACCATAAAGTACTTTTTTAAGTGAAAAAATGAAAGTTCTCCATTTAATAAGAAAAAAACACAGTGTATATAGGGTCTGGTACTATCCAAGGTTTCAAGATCTAGGAACGTATCCCTCATAGATAAGAGGGGATTACTGTAATACTCTATGAGAAAGATAGTACTGTCTCAAGTTTATATATAGAAGACTGGCCATTAGAGAGGTTAGTGACTTGCCAAAGGTATCAGAGTAATAAACCTGTGACTCTGACCACTTCTCACCATCTCTATCACTCACATCCTATAGTGCTCTTTATAATCTGGCCCTTCACGACCTGTTTAATTTCATATTCCACCACTCTCAAGTCACAAGTAGATATCCTGAGACTATTTGAGGCCTAAAATTTCAGTCAACATAGAACCAAGAAATGTATAAAGACCTGTACTGGTAGCAGAGTTTGCTAGTTGTCCATTGTTACATCACATTTTATCTGAAAACTGAACAGCTTAAAACAACAATAACTGTTTATTATCTCTCACAGTTTCTGTGGGTAAAGAACTTAAGGAGCAGCTTGGCTGGCATGTTTTGGCCAGGGCTCTCTCATGGGGTTGCTATTTGCAGTCATATGTTGGCTAGGGTTGCAGTCATCTGAAACTTGACTGAGGCTGCATCATTCATGTGGATGGCAATTTGAGGCTGGCTATTATCAAGAGGTCTAAATTTCCTTCTGTATAGTCTTCTCCACAAGACTGCTTGAGTACCCTAACAACATGGTGTCAGGGGTCCCCCAGAGTGTGATCCACAAGGCCAATGTAGAAGGTGCTGTGCCTTTTAGGAGCTGCCTTGAAACATCTACATGGCAATTTTGCTAGTATTCTTTAGATTACACAAATAATCTCTGATTCACTGTGGGTGTGCATAAATATGAGGAGAATAGAATCATTGGGGACCATCTTTGTGGCTACCTACCACACCTAGTTTGAGTCTTGGATAAAACTTGTATGAACCTTTATCTGAACTGTTTTTGTTAATCCAGTTTGGGTTAATTCTTATATCATTTTCAACACAAGAAATTTTAACTGATACAGTTGGAATCATAGAAGATTCATTGATTGACTAGTTTAAGAGCTTTTAATCACAGGAATCACCTAAAAATAAAATAATTATGAACAGAAAGATATTTAAGGGTTTATCTCTTACAAGATAAGAGATGACTAGTGATTAATCGGTGATTAACTTTGAGGATAGCCAGATTATTTTGCCTAAACTATAAGAATTGATAGAGCATGAATAATTACAAATATGATTAGGCTTTTACTTTATGTGAGCTCTTGGAATTAGATTTCCTTAGGTCACATGATACAAAATTTGGAATGCAACTTTATAGCCAAGTTGTATTAGTTCTCATTAGGATGTTAAGCCTTGAAGTCACTCTAAAGAATGCTTATTGTTATGCAAATTTATCTTGTCAGCTTGGAGAGAGGAAGCTTGATATTTTTTCATTTCTGTGCTGGTTTTTGTTAGATATTGTGTTATAAATGAGTTATTTTATTGTCATGAATCATGTAGAACCTGTCTCTTCTCTGATTCAACATCTTTCTATTGCTTTAAAAAAAGAAGATGGTTTTTAATGGTATTTTAGCATTTGCTTTTGCTGTAAAGCTACATCTATTCCTCAATAAAGTTTCTTTCTTTATACATCAAAGAGAATATTATGGAATTTATTATGAAAAAGATGTGAAATGCAAAAAAGGAAAGTCACAAGGATGATTTACTTGATGTTTAAAATTTTTAATTAAAAATATTTAGAAACTTGTTTTCAGACTCTCTAAAACTAAGTAAGCTTATTAATCACTCTAGTGTGAACATTCAAGTATTGAGATTTAAACCAACTAGATAGAGAACTACTTTAAAAGTGCTAATTTTAAAAATATGATATATATTATTAAATTCTTCTGAAGACAACTGACATTTTTTGCCCACATTATAACATGACAGTAATAGGAAATTTCAAAAAGAATAAATGAGCTTTAAACGCTCCTATCTCTATTCTATTTTGTTTTATTTTTCTCTTTCCTCAAAACTCTATTTTTTTATATACTCCTTTATGTATTTTTATTCGCTTGCCTTTTTAAATGCAATTAAGATTTTGGCAAATTTACAAAAGAGACTAAGAAATTGCTGTGAGCATAAAGGCAGACATAAAAATGAAGTAACCATTTTGGTAAATTTGATAGCAAGAGAGCTAAAATCTACCAAGCTTTTCTTAGGAAAAATGGATGGGGGAATGTGAGAGGTGCTTTCAGCCAGTTCTGATTGAAGATGTACATAAAACAAAGCTGGAAGCCATCATTATCACTTCCTACTTAACAGCAAACAAATACATTAGCAGTAAATAAACAGAGGCATATGTCTGTGAAATATAGGGTATAGATGAGCGCTTTCTAGATTCCTGTAAAAAGAAATACTAGAACGGAGAAGAGAGCCATTTAGCACAATTTAGAGACAGCCAGTGGAAAACAATAACTTTATTAGTAATTATATTTACAGCAATAGCCCTTGACCAGATTATGAAATTGGTGAATTTTTGACTTGTATTCATCTTCCTTTCTTGTGGCCCAAGCTTCCCTACATCCTACTTCTACTCTCAGATCCCAGGTGGTCTTTGTGGCTGCTCAGTTTGAGTTGAAACTAGACATCACTCACCACTTGTACCCAGAGCCAGAAAAAGGGGAGTCAATTAAGCAGCTCACAGGAGTCCCCTTCCAAAGGCCATGTATTAATATCATTAATAGAGTGTTAAGACATGGCTGGTAAGTGATGAAGAAAATTATATTTACCAAAACTTCCCTAAGAGATAATAATGCACAGTAAACTTGCACAGTGAACTTGCATCTTATGTGAAATAGTGTTTGGGAGGATGATTCTAGTAATTATTGGGCTTGTGTTTAGATGAGGGAGATCTAAAAGCTTTGGCTGGAACTAAACATCTTTGAATCACAGAATGAGGAAAATTTTTTCATTCCTTTCCCTTTTCCCATATGGAACTCAAATTCTCCTAGAAATAAATATTAAAATATACTTTAAAAGCTTAGGTTATAAGTGTTTCCAAATTTTGGGCTGCTTATAGAGTTCCTATGTCTAATCTAATCAAACCTTGCCTAATTTCATAGTCAAGTACTCCTGTCACCCTCCATCTCCAGCACTTTATATTTCCCTTCCTGTGTCATTTTGTCTCCTTAGCACTCATTACTAACAAAGTATGTGCACACACGAACCCACACACACACATACACATAAAAAGATTTTTATCTGTTTATTTTTTTATCTCCCAATGCCTAAAACAATATCTGGTACATACTAGGAACTCAAAAGGAAAATATAATAAATATGTATAATAAATATTTGTTGGATGAATGAAAGGAAATTTATTCTGCTAAGGATGAATGTAGAAACAGGCTCTAAATTTAAAAAGCATCTGATGCTCCAGAAGTTTTCCCAGTGTTTTTCTGTTTTAAAATTTTGGAATTAAAGCTACTCAGACAATTATTCCCTTGTGTAATTCATCTTACACTAACATTTACAAGGTTTACAAAAGACCACAGAACAAATGTGAAGTGGCTTCCAGGTTAGTTGTCCTTAATCTGTTTGAACTTCCAAGAAAAGTGCATGCCCCTGTCCCCTTTCCTCTGCATCCTGGACTGCATTGTGGAGGCAGATAGGCCACTTCAGTCAACCATCATAAGGGCAGGACAATTGCCACATGCTCCAGATAAGACTGGAATGTACTTTCCTTTAGGAGAGAGAAATTGACTGAGCTGAACATGCTCTGTTATTTCTTTCAACTCACCATCACAGAAGTCATTTCTTCTACTATGAGAAGAGCTGTGTGTGTGTGTGTGTGTTTGTGTTGGAGAAAGGTGAGGGTTAGATGTTGAAGACAAGCCAAGGAGCTTCTATAGTGGAAATCCCATTATGGCTATATCAAGTCAGAAAAATGGAGGTCACCACCATTCCTGATCATCCACCATTCCCCAGGCTTTCTGACTCATTGGGCTGAACTACTTAATTTATACTCAGACAGTGCCACAGCTCTAGTCAGAGAAGAAAATACCAATAGTTTA
Organism: Cheirogaleus medius; assembly: GCA_008086735.1. Lineage (NCBI taxonomy): Eukaryota > Metazoa > Chordata > Mammalia > Primates > Cheirogaleidae > Cheirogaleus > Cheirogaleus medius. The sequence continues at coordinate 9,105,361 of VBSM01003169.1, read as the reverse complement.
TCAAAATCATCCTGTTCACACAAAGGGATCCACTCCCCTAATATGAAACATTTGTTCATTGTTTGTTTTCTCATTGAAATACTATTGAGTGGCCATTACTCTGTCTTCTTTTGAAAAGTTCCTTTTCATGTCCTTTGCCCACTTTTTAATGGGGTTATTTGATTTTTTTGCTGATTTTCCTGAGTTCTATATAGATTCTAGTTATCAGCTCTTTATCGGATGTGTAGCATGCAAATATTTCCTCCCATTCTATAGGTTGTCTATTTGCTCTAGTGATAGTTTCCTTGGCTGTGCAGAAGCTTTTTAATTTGATCATGTCCCATTTATTTATTTTTGTTGATGCTGTAATTGCTTTTGGGGTCTTCTTCATAAATTCTTTGCTTAGGCTGATGTCTATAAGAGTTTTTCCAACATTTTCTTCTAGAATTCTTATGGATTCATGTCTTAGGTTTAAGTCTGTTATCCACCATGAGTTGAATTTTGTGAGAGGTAAGAGGAGCAGATCCTGTTTCAGTCTTCTACATGTGGCTGTCCAATTTTCCCAGCAGCATTTATTGAAAAAGGATTCTTTTCCCCAGTGTAGGTTTTTGTCTGCTTTGGCAAAGATTAGATGGTTATATGAAGATGTTTTTATATCTGAGTTCTCAGTTATATTCCATTGGTCTATCTGGCACCTCTTTTATTATCCTGGATAGAGCTGGAGCTCATTCTACTAAGTGAGGTATCACAAGGATGGACAAACAAGCACTGCATGTACTCACCATCAAATTGGTATTAATTGATCAATACTTATTATGTGCACATATAGTAGTAACATTCATCAGGTGTTGGGCAGGTGGGAGGGAGAAGGAAGGGATGGGTATATTCACATCTACTGCATGTAGTGTGCACCATCTGAGGGATGGACATGCTTGAAGTTCTGACTGGGGTGGGGCAAAGGCAATATATGTAACCTAAACACTTGTACCCCCCGTAATATGCTGAAATAAAAATATATATATTTTAAAAGCTTTTTATTTTTTCCTGAGATGACACAAATTGTTTTATTTCTGTATATTATGGGGATACAAATGTTTAGGTTATGTATGTTGCCCTTGCCCCCCACTCCCACCTTTGATAAACGTGGCATTGTACTGGGCCTTAGAGAATGGTGATAAAAGTGATGATGAAGAGATCAATGATTGCTAACAATTAATGAGTGTTATTTGGTGCCAGGAATTTATCAAGTGGTTTACCTCTTTTAATTCTAAAAATGCTTTCTTACTTTTCAACTACTATTGCTATCGAATCTACATTCTCCTACCTCAACCAAATCAAGACACCTTTAAAGTCACAAATGACTAATACCCATCTAGAGGATCAACTGAAATTGTAGACCTCCATGATACAAGCAAATATTCAAATACTTTCCAACAAAAAGCAGACACAACAAAGTGATTAAAATGTTAGTTAATTTTTAAATTAACAAATAGTTTTTGTTCTTTGAAATTATCAAGTACATAGTGCTTAAAATTTTATAAAATAATATACACTTTTAAGTATATCTAATTGAAGTGTCTTAAATGAGGCCTTATTTGATTACAGCTAAATTAATGCAGCCTTCCAACATGAAAAAGTTCCTCATCTCTGCTAAGCATTAGTCCACACATGCTAATACAACAGTCTCTTGTTCTTCTATTTCCTTCATTCTCTCCTATTTTCTTCTATTTCTGCACAGTAACATTTCAAATAACTGATCTTATAGCAGTAGAAGTTACATTGAAGAGTAAGACAGAGGAAAAATATGCAAGCAAAACCAGAATTCTAACCAGAAACCAAAATCCTCTAAAAAATTAACATATATGGGCCTATCCTGCTTTCTTTCCTATATAGTGGAGGTTTAAGATTCCATGTTTCCCTTAAAATTTACATCTGGGAGAGGAGAGTACAAAGATATCAGGTGCTGGTTGGAAAGAATGAGAGGAGAGCATTTAGGAGATGGTTTTGATTTGAGAGGTATCATAATGGTTATGTTGACAAATAAAAGTTCTGCTTTTCAATTTGATATTAATCTATTCAAATAAATTCATTTTATTTTTAAATACTTTTTTCATGACTCTGCCTTGAACTATGTTCAAAAGAATATCCAAAGCCCTTTGATGCAGGATAAGCTAATTACCTCTAGTTCAGTGATGTCATAATAAGTTAATTATCAAACCTCCTTATACATCCCCGTTTATAATCGTAAATAATAATAAGTATTTTAGCATTTGTAGTTTTTTGACACACAATTATTGTCCGGATTAAATGATGCGAGAATTGTAGATTCTAATTTCTCTAGGCTTAGCATATAGTGGATCTAAGTTATTTTCCCTCACAGAGAACCCTTAAAGACTTTGGATCACATAAGTGGTGTGATTAATGAGGTATTTTAGAATAATGTTATGTTTGTGAGAAGAATTTACTGGAGGAGGGGAAGCTGGATGTTAGCAAATCCAGTTAGGCGAGCAGATCAATAACAGAAAAAAGGTCATGTCATTTGCACTCCTATATTTGCAGAGGGACTGGCAAAGAGGAGATCAATATGAGAGATGTATTGGAGTTAAAATTGACAAGAATGGACGAATAACTGAATGGGGTGTGGGTGGCAAGATTGTCAAAAATACTTTAAACATTTTGAGCTTGGTTGACAAGGACAGATAATGGTTCCTTTCATTTTGATGTGAAACACAGGTTCCCTTCCCAAGACTTGTAGAGTCTGAAAGACAGATACTGAGTAAACTTTTCTAGCAGAGTTAAAACTGAGAACTTCACTGTGTAATATTCCCATAATTCTCTATTACTTAGGAAAAAGATTGTATTTTACTTTCTGGTGGCAAATCTGTGGCCAGGGGTCAAATATACACACATAGCATCCATGGAAATAGAAACAGCATGAATTAACAGCAGGAGAACTTTATGAACAAGATTCTCTTTAGTCCATTTTTGCTTGAAAGCATTAATAAATCAGATCTGCAGAAAAAAATCTCTCTTGATATAATACCTCCCCTCAAGTTAATGAGGATACTTTCCTCATTTATTACTTGTCTAAGCGCTAACCTTTGTAACTTCCCCTGGGTCAACTTACGATTTGAGTTTTAAAGTGATGATTTATGTATCATGTTATTAAATATTTTGTGTAAAATATACTTTTTACTCAATATCCCCTAAAGTCATTTTAGTTAGAGTGTTTCTTTCTTCCCAACTAGTCTTTCTTTAAACCTGAAATTAAGATTGCTAATAATAAAAGACAAAAGGACAATTTTTTTTCTTTTGGCTCCTTAGGGTACTATAATATTTTTTCTCTGTAGCTAGGAAAAGCGAAAAAAAAAAAACAAAGAAAAAACACAACCCTTTACTCTTTTTGTAGAGATGGAAGGCAAATTCTGATATGCCAACTAAAATCCATAGGTAGTTTCTTACCATAACCTTGTAACTGACCTCTGGGCTGTGAATTCAGGAGTGGAACTGAGTAAGTGCATTTGAAAGAGCTTGTTAAATTATACCATTAGCTATGACTGTAAAGTGAAATATGAATGCTGTATTTAGATAACCCAGGCAAAAACTGATTATCTCAGGAGAACTGGCCTAAATTAGCAATCTTTCAAATCATTTTATATTTATAACCAGCTGGATAACTCTACTGACTTGATATGAGAATACTGTAATTTTAAATTAATACTAATAATAATGATAGTTGTCATATATTGCAAGCTTATTATTTGCTGGATTTTGGGTTTAGCAATACATGTACATTATCTTACTTAATGCATATAGTGACTGAGAGTATGGTGTTTGTTTTCATATTAACATTTCAAGCAACTAAAGCTCAAAAAAATGAACTTGCTCAGGATGACATAATTTTCAAGAAGCAGAGCTATATTATCTGATGCTAAAGTCTGTGTTCTTAACCACTATATTAAAATTACTTGATAAAGCTATTATTATTTTGATTCCTGACTATGAGTGTCCAAATTTATACTTTAAATGAGGTTTAAATGCACTGATTTATTTTAAAAGTGTTTCCTACATATCACCCAATGTCCTATTTATGCTTCTTCTAGTCTATAAATGACTATTTGATTCATGCAAGTCAAGATGTCAGTTTTAATAGTAGAAATGAATGGGTCAATAAAACTATCTTTATTCTTTGAAAATTCCAACTTCAAGAAAATAATATTATTTTAACAGAAATTTATTGACAAGAATGATAAATTATTGGTGGGTAAAGCAAATATCATTTCTATAAAGGCAATTTTATAGTTGGTACGTTGCCAGTGAACTGTCAAGTGTATTTACAAAAGCTATCTTTTCACGGGGGAGAAAAAGAGAAACTTTCTATATTAACTTCAAAACTTTTAGTTTAAAATATTGATGGTAGGTATAGGAGTGAGTAAATATTGATAAACAGCATTATTTTCTGGGTCTAAGGAGCAGCATTACCCATGCCTAAATATATGGCAGACTAGAATTACAATATTTACTCATAAAAGTAAAGTTTCTCAGTCATCTCTTCCTAAGCACCACTTACCACTGACAAAAGTAAAACTGTACCCGTGAAAGATGGAGTTGGCACTTCTCAAATGCCTATTATCTATTTTATTGCAGACTTCTGTAGTTCTACATATTTTTCAGGATAAAATTTCCATGAGCTTTGATGGGCCCATTTTTTTTTTCCTGGGATATCTTATATCCCGATAATTTCACTTTTACTGTTAAATTAATATGTGCAATGTTGGAGACTGGAGAAAGATAGGATACATTTCTTCCATGAAATCACTTGAAAATATATATCTTGTGTGTGTCTGTGAACATATTTGTGTTTATACATTCGTAAGTATCTTACATTAAATTACCCAGACTTGCAATATTAGTTTCAGGGTATGAGATTATAAAAGAAATAAAATAATCATTGGCGATAAATCATCTTGAAAATAATCTTGAGTTAACATTTATTTGGTTCCTACTTGAACTTAATACAAAGAAAATTAGGTAGATACGGACATTGGCCTATAGCACATAAGCTCTAATAAGCATGGAAATTGAATAAAAATTTTAAAAGATGTACACATTATTGTAAACACATCTGAGGAAAACATCATGAGAAGAGCTAAAATGATAGATAGTGTGATAAAATGTCATTACTACTTTAATATGACTTTGTGTGGCTGTTGGCCTGGAGCTGTGCTATAATTTCCTCAAGGGTCCAGACTGGAAGACTATGTACGAGGCAGTTTTATGAAATGACTGTTCTGTTTCTTTTACTGATTAATCTTTTTAGATAAGGTACAAAAAAAGACTGCCTCCTCTGAGAATCATAGGTTTACAGAGTTAGGAAGGACTTTAGAGACTACTTTTATTCCTTCCTGCTGTTCATTGAGAAGTTCTTTTCTCACCTTGCCCTTTTAGATGAACATTCACTCATTCATTTTTAAAAATATATATTAAGTACCCACTCTGTGCCGCATATTGAATTAGGAATATAAATCATTACCTGAAATGCAACCTCTTTTGTGGCTCTATTGGTCCAAATTTTTTCCTTAATTCTAGAGGTGATATACCTATTTGAAATTTCTACCACTGGTTCTGATTAACTTTCTGAAACAATACACAATATTACTAGTTGCACAAACCAACAAATAAGAATACAGCTAACTTATTTCTTTCTACTCTTCTGCTACACAAATTTAAATGTCTATTTTCCTCATAGCACATACTTTTATGATTACGTCGTGACTATTTTGCCATTATCAATGTTCTTTTCTGAAAGTAATCCCAGGACTTGGCAAAATATTATACATATGTTCTGAAGAGAGCATAGTTCAGAGGAAATATTTCTTTTTGGCATGTGGACATCATTCTTTAACTAGCATAGCTTAAGGTTACATCACATTTTTTTCTTTAGTTCCAATAATACAATTTAATGCACATAATATGTTCTATTACAGTAAGTTATTAAAATATGGATTTGAAATTCTTATCTATTTGAATAATATGGTATACCACTGTATATCTTTAAGCTAAATACAATTCTGAACTACTGTAATGGGATACAAATAATTTTCAGAAGCATTCTCCATTCTTGTATACCTCACTGCTTATTCTATTTCTGTCATGTTTTGTGTTAGTGCTTGATGTTAATGAGAATTCATATACAGGAATTTGATATCAAAACATTAGTCACTGTATATACATGTTTTGCAATATTCTTTTGTCAGTAAATCAAAATGGGAAGGAACAAAAACAACCCAATGATATTGTGTTGGTCAAACATAAAGGATAAGAAGAGGTTCTGGGTTGGGCCAAAATCTGTAAGAGGAGATGATAGAAAGATCCCAAAAGTCTACTTTTAGGCAAAAGTGCAAAATACTATAGAGTGTGTTGAATGAACTGGAAGGCCTGAAGATTAACTGTGGTGGATTTTCTGCAAAAATGTCTGCTGACAATTGCTTTCATTCCTGTATATGCGTAATGTTCCTCCCATCAAGCAGGGGAATCTATTTCCACTCTTTCTGGGTCTGGGCTGGACTTTATTAAATAAAAAGAATGTGGTGAAAAGGATATTGTGTGACTTTTTAGCCTCATGTAAGATTTTCATTTTTAGTTTTTGGAAACCAGCCTTTGCATAAAGAAGTCCAGGATATCCTGCCTGAGTGGTTATGTGGAGAAAGAGAAACCCTGGAGACTAAGAGATCACAAGAAATGAGAGACATCCCTGGAGAAGAACCAAGATGCTCCAATCAAAAATTAGTATCAACAACCCAAGCAAGAGCAAGACCCCGTCTCTACAAAAAGTAGAAAAATTAGCTGTGCATGAATGGCACGTGCTTGTAGTCCCAGCTACTTGAGAGACTGAGACAGGAGACTTGCTTGAGCCCAGGAGTTGAGGTTGCTGTGAGCTATGATGACTCCACTGCATTGTAGACTGGGCAGAGTGAGACTCTGTCTCAATAACAAACAAACAAAAAACTAGTATCAAGTACCAGATGAGTAAGTAAGGCCATACTGAATAATCTATCAATGGTAGAGCCATTTAAGCCAGCAATATGTGTTGCAGAGATGAGTTACACAGCCTTGTGCATGTTCTTTGTGGAGTGGGCAGGAGGAGGGGAAGATAATTTTCATTTTTAGTAGCTTTTATTTTCAGATCCATGGATTAAGAGGAACTATATTCATATTTAGACCTGATGCAGATCACAACACACTGGACCTTAAGTCTGACTTACTGAATAAGACTTCGTGGCTTTAGGAAGTAGTCAGTGTATTCTGACTGAGGGAAGGATGTAAACTGTTGTAGCTAGAGCTATGACACTATCTGCAAAAATGTCCATCACCAAAGCCACCCAACCCTATATGTATATGCCGTTCTTCCCATCAGGAAGTAGAATCTATTTCCTGGCCTTGTGGCTTGCTTTGACCAGTTGGATATGGTGCAAAAATGCTGTGTGAATTCTGCTTTAATGCCTCAAGTTCTTTCGTATTCATATTCACTTTCTCGGAATATGTCTACTATGTAAAGAAATTTGGGTTACCATTCCTTTTTTTTTTTAAAGCAGAAAGGGATTTATTGTAGGTTATTGATCATTTACAGAATTGTTGGGAGGGTTGCAGAAACAGACTATAAAAAGAACATCTAGTAATGATTCCCAAAGCCACACCAAAGGACTGGGCCATCCAGAAAGCTACCACTTTTCCCTTCAACAGGAAGCTATGTTTTTAATTGGAAGCCAGATTTGACCCCCCTAACTTTAGTTTGCAGAACTAATTAATTTTTCCCTCACAATTTTTTTATGTCATTAGATATCTATCTAATTAATGGTATCTATAATTAGATTTATTATCTTGTCTTTGATTTTGTAAGAGAAGAAGCTAGTTGTCTCCAAATATTCATTCACTCTTTCTCCAAATATCCATTCACCTTTTCTTCCTTAGTAGTAAAATTCCTGATCTTTTTTAGCTGGCTACATAGCAACTCAGAATAAATTCTATATTCTCTAGCCTTCTTTAAAGATATAATTGTTTATCTGGCTAAATTCTGACCACCAGAAAAAAGGTGATGCAGTATGTATGACTTCCAGGAAATATGTTTGTGGGACGAGAGGTAGACTTGATCATTTATTTTCTTCTTTCTGCTGGTTGGAAGTGTACCCCTTTGCTGGAGGCCAAGCAGCCATGTTGGACCTTGGGCTGAATGCTATGTCTTCAGCATGAGAGAGCAACAAGAAAAAAGGAGCTTGTTTTCTTCAAGTCATGAAGCTTTATTTTAGTCCTAGGCTGAGATTAAAAACAAATGAATCTATATTTTGATTAAATCACTGTAATTTTTGAATTTCTAAAGCATGCTACTTATAAAAACTCTCTCTCTCTGACCAATGTTAGTTAGGCTCCTCCTCTGAGTTCTCTTCTCAACTAGGTCTTATCCTTGGCCTTCCTTGCCTGTCCTGTCCATTCCCAGCCTGAATCATTAAGTTTTATCAAGAATCCTCCTAAGCCAATTTAGTGAGAATCCTTCAAACTTGGATATCTGATAACCCTTTATATCTGATCAAGTTCCTCATTCCCTACTTTTGATGTATAAATCCTTAACCTGCCTTTAGCAAGACTCCAAAGTCAGTTTAAAAAGAAACCCTCTACATTTAATTTCTACTCTTACTAATATTCCATCTATTGATACCCCCTTCCCTTTCTGTGCTAGTTGGTTATAAATCCACAGCTGTCTTTTCTTTTTCTCCCCCATATTGTGATAGCCTTGACATCTAATTCAATTGTCCTGAATAAAGACTTCTTTATCATTTTAACAGGATTCAGAATATTTTTTTCTGTAATACTACCAACCTAATACCTCCTAATTCAGGGGACACTTTCAGGACTCAATGATATTCAGGTATCTAGAGTAAGTTTAAGAAAAACTGTTTTTCTCTTGTATTTCACTACTTTCATTATCTGCGTCAGTGGTAACCTATGGAGCCTATGGAGCCCCAGCAATAGGAAATAGGTTATTCTTTTACTGAGGAGGTAGGGAAAGTTATGTGGAATACAGAGATATTGTAACATCAACTTTTACAATAAATGTGTTTCTCTTTTAAGAATCAATTGGTCAAGAGACTTTATTTTGATTGGCCTGGTACCTATTGTGATGGTTACTAGAAATTGAAAAATGTGCAGAAAAAAATAAATTATCCTTGTTCGTATCTCGGTCACATTTGGAGCATCCATTACAATATCCTCAACTTCTGGACCTATGCATCTTATTGAATTTAATTCCAAAAATTTCCCTTTCAAAATAATCATCAACCAAGAGTCAAATTGTTTGGTTTTGTCTCTAAGCCATAGATTTGCAGAATTCACTGCATCTTTTGGGATTTCTTTGCATTGTGTCTTTTCCCTTTAGTTTCTCCAGCTTTTGATAGATAGAGCTTTGTATTTCATCTGAGAAAAGTTAAGACCCTGGATCCTGGCCAGAATGAGCCCTGCAGGGTAGATGTTTAGGAGAATTTCGTGGGAATACAAAGTCAATGGAGTGAAAATACAAAGTCAATTTTACCCAAAAAGGTTCTATGTCACTAAATACTAATATCATTGAGAAGTCAGAGGTGCTGCTGGGAAATATTTATACTTCTTAGAAGAAATTGTGATTTTATTACCTGAACTAATGTATCAATATGTTACTATTTTGAGAAAGTATAGACTCATAGATAACACATAAATATAAATACATACTATACTAGATTAAGGGAAAGACTTTGATACTCCTTTGAACAAGATAACAGATCTAATTATAGATACCATTAATTAGATAGATATCTAATGACATAAAAGAATTGTGGGGGAAAAAATTCATTTGGAGATATATATTGGTACCAACCTTCACTGATGTGATAATTATTAGAAACAGAGAATCACTGTTTTCTCAGTAACAGTGAGAAAAAATTATATCTGGTAAGTGTAGACAAAGTTTATTATAAATGGACTTTGATTTTTTAACAATAGCTATCAGGATATCTGTTGTTTCAGGAAATCTTTGTTGAAGGGCACAGAGAATTTTTGAAAGATAGGAAAGAAAGTCTATTTTTGAGTTTCTTACAAGATTAGAAAAGTGGATGAAAGGAGCACAGGGGACAGCTATGGAAGGCTTCAGGACAGCCTTGTAGCAAAGAATTTAAGTTATTACTGATGTTGCCCTGATCACTTATTTCACACTGCTTTCCAGTGCAATTTTACAAATCTGGTTTCAATCGTGTCAAAGAAGGGAAGAATTGAAGCAATAGACAAATCTGTGTCTTAGTCAATTTGAGGTACTATAACAAAATACCATAAACTAGTAACTTATAAAAATAGAAATTTATTTCTCACGGTCTGGAGGCTGGGAAGAACAAGGTGCTAGCAGATTCAGTGTCTGCTGAGGGCTGCTTTATGAGAGATGCCACCTTCTTGTTGTGTTTTCATATGGCAGAAGGGCAAATGAACTCCCCTGGGCCTATTTTATAAGGGCACTCATTCATGAGGGATCATGAATCACCTCCCAAAAGACCTCATCTCCTAGTATTTTTACATTGATGATTAGATTTCAACTTATGAATTTGTGGGGGGAGTGCAGACACAAACATTCAGACCATAGCCACCTCTTTCTGCAAATGTATCATTAACTTGAGTTATCTGGGTAGTTCAAATCTTGTTCTGTTTGCATATGTAGACAATTATTTTCATATTATTAAGGTTAGACGTGAGTAAGATAATTTTTAGGTTTAAATATGTCTGATGTATGGAAAGTGGCTCCTTATAAAAGAACTATTCTTTACCACTGATTTCTAGGCAAAATGCTGCAATTCCCTGCCCCATTCGTTGTGATGTGGGACCCACCCATTCCATGTTATCCTGGAGGCTTTGTTCACTTCAGGGAGCTTGTTGATTTCCCAGTCCCCAACCATATGCTTTCACAAAAATGCACTCTCTATGTTTAATTGCATTTACCTTTGTGTAAATCACTGTACACATAAAATAATTATTTCACAAGTACAAATGCAGAAGTGACTATCTTAAGGATAGATATAATGAAAAAAATCCTTAAAAATGTACACTTTTATTTTATTTAAAAAATCAATAAATAAAACAGGGAAGAGAAAAACAAAATCTCAAAGAAACCAGCAAACAGGGAACTGGCAGCTCTGTAGCCTGTGTTGCCATCGTTAGTCAATTCCTTCTGGAGTTATAAGCTAGCAGCAAAAACGCAGTCTCTGAATATATTATGAATCATTATTTATTCTCTTTAAACTGAATCAAAGTAAAGAAAATATATCAAATACATTTATAATTATAATTGTCCATTATCTTTCATCTTGGCCCGGATCTTTATGTTAACCCTCTTATCCTAACAGAGAAGAGTCAGGAGACAGTTTTTGTTTCATCCAGCTCTCCTTGGACCTCATCTATTTCAATTTCATTACTGACAGGGCAACATCTGTGTTCTCTTTCCTTTTACCTTAGTTCTTGAATTCGCCTTCAGAAATTGTGCAGGAAGGTGGCTGGAGAATTTCTTAGCCTCCTGTTTGATTCTCTATAAACCTTTTTAGGGATAAAAGACCTTTTTGCCTATATCCAAACTTTTATAAATTTATTAATTTCTTGAAATCACACAAAGTGTTTCTCTACAGGATGACTCTGTATTCTGATTAGTAATTATATTTAAAACAGCTTAGATTACATTAATTATATTTTCTACAAAAGTAAAATTTGTCAATCATAAGAACAGCTGAAAAGATCTCTTCATTTCATTTTATTAATTTTTATTTCAAAGTTGCTTTAAAGTCAATTCAGAACTTTAAAGAATTTAATTTAACAATACCTAACAAAGTCAACATTGCCTTTTAAGTTATGAACATGTCTCTGCAGAATCCAGTAAGTAGTGATATTTCATGTTTTGGGCATTTGTGGGCCATGTCTTTAGCCAGAATCACCTTCCTTTACCTAATATTCCTAAAAAAACCCAAATCAACTTTAAAATTACCTCTTATTCCTTTCTAACATTGGTAAAATAGTATTGATCATAAGAAAACACACAAAGTTCGGCATCAAATTTCCCAGGTCAATGTATCTGTATCTCCATTTCCTTCCTTCCTTCCTATTAAATGATTGTTGTCTAAATTTATTCCCTCTGGGTTTTCTCTGGATAACATTCCTTACCACTTATTGTTCCAGGACATTTCTCTTGCCATGTCCCCAGTACTTCCAGCTTTCACTCTATTTCTACCCTTCTCTTTCTAGCAAAACAACATCAGCAGGGTTGTGTTTATTAGCTGGCTCTACATCTTCTGTTTGCCTTTCCACTTAAATCCATTCCAGTTAGGCTTTGACAATTCACTCCGCTGAAACAGATCTTTTCATTGTCCTCTATGAGCTTGAATTTACCAAATCCAATGGCCATTTCACCTCAAAGCAGTCAAGTATTTAGTGGTATTTGACCCATTTCTTTACTTCCTTCTTTTAAAATACTTTCCTCAGGTATCTTGCACAACATTATTCTCTCAGTTTTCCTCTTACATAGCTGGCCACTCCTCATTAGTCTTCCTTGTTAGCTCTTCATTCCTCTCTACTAAATATTGATGTGGCTTAGTACTAAGCCCTCAGACAGTCTCATCCCATTTCATGTCCTTAAATACTATGTACACATTGACAGCTCTCAAATTTTTATCGCCAGCACTGACCTTTCTCCTAAACTCCAGATTTGTATAACAAATTTGATATTTAGATGCTTAATTGACTTATTAATCTTATGTCTTCCAAAATAAAACTCATGTTTTCCATTTTTTAAACCTGCTCCTCCCATAATGCTTTCCTCCAGTAGCTGACACCATAAATCTACCAGTTAATTAAGCCAAAAAAGCTTGGAGTCAGTCTTGACTCTTGATAATCTATAATAATCCACATCTCATCCATAAACATTTTGCATCCTCTCCATTTTGCAATTCCTTCAAATGATATGCCAAGGCTGACCGCTTCTCCTCATCTCTACCACTATCACCCGACTCTGAGACAATGTTGTGTAACACCTGTATTACTGCCATGGTCTCCTAACTGATTCCCTTGAATGTATTTGTGGTGTTATAAACATTAGATAGGAAAATAATGAAGAAAAGTAGCATATAAATTAGGTGGGAATTAATTACAATGAAATAGTTATAAGGCCTTTTTATCTTTTTGGTAGTTGTAGATAGAGATTGGCTTCGGTTTTTATTTAGACTATACAGGAAAAGAACTCCAGAAATCTACATAGGCATCTCCTTGAGATTTTTACTAAGTACTAAGTTGTGCATGTGAAGGATAAGATTATGCAGTCTATCCTGGATTAAGCTTAAGCCCGTTATCCAAAGTGAAGCGACACAAGATATGGAAAAAGGGCTCCACATCTACTCGCCATCAAATTGGTACTGACTGTTTAAAACTATGGTGCTCAAAGGGTGGTGGTGTTCACCAGGGTTTCGGGAAGGGGGGCAAGATCCACATCATAGGGATGTGGAGAGCATTGCGGGGGAGAAGGGCATACCTCTAACCCTTCTTAGAGAGAGGCAAAGTTATACAATGTATCCAAAGTATAAAAAATATATATATCATCTTTTGTCGGATGGGGGGCAGGAGGGAGGAGGGAGGAAGTGTAGAGTTACATAATGTGAGCCGTGTGCGCCACCTGGGGATTGGACTGGCTTGGAGCTCTGGCATGTGGCGGGGGGGAGGAGTGGTAGGGGCAATGTATGTAACCCTAACAATATTTGTACCCCCATTATATGATGAAATAAAAAAATATAGTGAAATTAGCCTGGCATCGTGGTATGCTCCGGTAGTCCCAGCTACTCAGGAGGCTGAGGCAGGAGGATCGCTTGAGCCCAGGAGTTTGAGGCTACTCTGAGCTAAGCTAAAGCCACAGCACTCTAATCAGGGCAACAGAGTGAGGCTGTCTCAAAAATAAATAAATAAATAAATAAAATGTATGGTTCAGTGGTTTTTAGAATACTCACAAAGTTATACATTGATCATGAACATCTAATTATTTTTATCACTCCAAAAGAAACCCTATACCTATTAGCAGCCAGTTCCTTTTGCCTTCTCCTCACCCCCTAGTCCCTGGCAAACATTATAAAAAAAAAAAAAAAAAGATTATGCAGGGCCACGCAAAGAACTAAAAATGGGGAAGAACCACCTTGAGGGATCTACAACTGAATAATTACCAGAGCTGGAACAAGACTGAGACTCTGGAGTCTGACCAGTCAGAATAGAGAGATCATGAGAATAACTCAGGAAATTCCAAAGAGAATTCAGGCAGTGACAAGGCAGTAAAGATAAACTAGATCGATCTACAACAAAAATCTACAGAAAGGGCAAACAGTGTGGTAAGTATAACAGACTTTATTGTATTTTTATTTTTTAAATTACTTTGAAAAATCCTTATCAAGTTAAAACAAAATAATAACATTTTGCATGGAGGTTATAACATACTTAGAAATAAAATCTGTGACAATAATTGCAAATAGGATGAGGCTAGGAACTGTGATAAGTTAAAATAAATAATATTGTATTTGTTAAATAATATTATATAGCATAAATAATATTATATTTGCTTAATAGATCATCTAGTAAAAGATAATAAAAAGAAAATGAAAGAGGAGATATAATCTAATACACCAAATAATTAATTCAAATGATAGGTAAATAAAAGAAACCAAACCAAAACAATCCAAACCAAACAAAAGAATCTATGAGACTTGGTTTTAAGTGTGTTTGTCACCCATTACAAAAGCCATTATATGTAACCAAAAAGATTTATATCCCCATAATATTAATACTTTGAAATAATAACAATAAATAAATAAACAACAACAAAAAACTCCTTTCTCCAAAATTCTTGAGGAGGCAGATCTGAGAAATTCCTCCCATCTCCTTGGAAGGAGATGGTGCCTCTGATATTAAACTCTTTCTCCATTGTGAAAAAAAAAAAAGAAGAATCTATGAGACAAACAGAAAACTGATGGCAAAGATAGACTTAAGTCCAACAATATCAATAATGACATTAAATATACATGAATTAAACATACCAATTATAAAGCAGTATTCCTCAGCCCTCAATAAAATTAAGCAGTGCCAGACTATATGCTCTCTATAAGAAACACATTTTAATTATAAAGACAGATGATTTAAAAGAGATAGAAAAGGATATATAATATAAATTCTAATAATTAGAAAGCTTAAATGCTTATATTGACATCAAAGTTAACTTTAGTGAAAGGAATAGCTAAAGATAAAGGTGACGTTTCCCAATAATAAAAGTGTAAATTAATAAAGAACTATAGTAAGTCTAAATGTCTATGCACACGAAATAAAGACTTTAAAACATGTAAAGCAACACTGACAAACCAGAATGGAGAAATAGATAAATCCACATTAAAATTGATGCTTTCGATACTCTTCTATCAGTAATATAACGAGTAGACAGAAAATCAGAAAGTGGGTAAAATACTTGAATGACATTATCAACTGATCTAACCTAGTTAACATTTATAGAACGTAACACTCAGCAACTGCAGGATACACATCACTTTCAATTGCACATGGAACATTACCAAGATAGACCATATGCTTGGCCATAAAAATCTCAATAAATTTAAAAGAAGTGAAATTGTTCAGAGTATGTTCTATGAAAAAAACAAAATTAAATTAAAAATCAATTAAAATTATATCTGGAAAATCTCAAATATTTGGAAACTTAACACATTACTTTTAAATAACTCATGGGTCAAAGAGGAAATAAAATGGAAAATTAGAAAATATTTGAACGTGTATGAAAATAAAAACAACTTATTAAAATTTGTGGGTTGCAGAAAAAGCAATATTTCGAGGAAATTTATGCTTTAGGTACTTACATTAAAAGAGACATTTGAGATCAGTGATCTAAGCTTCTGAGCTTGCAGCTTAAGAAACTAAAAGAAAAAAAAAGTCAATTTAATCCAAAAAAGTGAAATGAAGGAAACAATGACAAGTAAAAATAAAAGAAATAGAAAACTATGTGAAGATAGAGAAAATCAATGAAGTAAAGAGCAATCAAGTTGAATGACAACACTGGAGCTTCCTCTAAGTAATAGTTGCAAATGTCCAGCACATTAATATACATATATTTGTCAAATTTATGCATCATTAAGCTTTCCCTGATCTTGTTTATAGGCTGTTTGGTTTAAAAGGTTATAACATTGACAGATGCTAAAATTTTATGGGAAAGGAAATGATATTTTTATGATTCCCAGAATACATTTCATATTTGGATTGGGAAAAGTAAGTGGCATTTTTGTTGTCAGGTGGGGAATGGTGCCCTTCCACAAACAGATGTTGGAGAGGAAAGGGAGAGTATGAATGTTAAAACATCAGGTGGAGCACTGCCTCAGCTACAGTCCCAGAATGTAGTCCTTATCAGACCTTGAGACATTGTCCTGGAGTTAATAATCTTTCCACATTCCCCTGTGCACAGAAATCACAGCCCCTGCACAGCATGCACTCTAAAGGCCAATCGTTCAAGCAGGTGGCATCTGGAATCTCTTTGCAAGCACCCAGCAGCCTGCTCACAGCTGTCCATTGGACAGAGGACTACATGCCTAGGTGCTACTTCTCCTGTTAGTCCCTGTGTGCCTTGCACACTCTGAGGGCTTCCTGTCCCTACTGGTACCAGGACTCCCACTACATGCTCACACCATCAATTGATTATTTTCTATATCCTGGAGAGTAGTCTATTGCTCATCCAACAACTCCACACCGGCTCTGTCCTGGCTAAACCAGTGAACTTCACCTATCTAGGGCTAAACCCCACCTTCTCCAAGAGGTCTGATTTGTCCTTCCTTGGGTACTCTGTCTCAGCCTCATAATAGCATATAGAGTTTCCTTATATCTTATAATTACTCTTTGCTATAGATAATTCTTTATATTAAACTT
The DNA here is from genome assembly GCA_008086735.1 of Cheirogaleus medius. Taxonomy (NCBI): domain Eukaryota; kingdom Metazoa; phylum Chordata; class Mammalia; order Primates; family Cheirogaleidae; genus Cheirogaleus; species Cheirogaleus medius. The sequence goes on along the minus strand of VBSM01003169.1, from coordinate 9,088,378 downwards.
CCCCCATGCTGATTGGGGGTTTCTAGTTCCTAACTGGACACTGACTGCAACAATGGATAAATGTCAATGTTCACATAGTAATTTCAGAAAAGTCACATAAATTACAAAAATCCTTGGTTTAGATTTTCAGATATCTTGAGTATATCAAAATTCTGAAACACACCCTGACCCTCATGCCCACAGTAATGTAATCAGGACCTGACCTACAGCCTGTTTTGTTAGAAGGGATATGATTAACAAATATAGATATAGAGATAGAGCTGGGGTCATTGGTAACTATGGGACAAACATTTTATGTAATACTTGATATTTCACTCCTCTTTTATAAAAGCCATCTTTCTGATAAAGCCCATTTATCTACCATCTAAGTACCTTATAAAGACTGAGACCCTTGGTTAGATGTTGTGAACCTTATAAAGAAATGGTTTTCAGCTTTCCTACTTGTCTCTGGTGGCTATATAAGAAAAGACAATGTTACTAAAAATTTATAGGCTGAATCTGACTATCTGTCTTTTTAATAGGAATGAAATTTAATATAGGTATTCATTTAATCTACTTGAACATATACATTGTTAAATATAATGGCAAGAACTGTGCTGATCAGTGTCACCTGCAAGCTGGCAGCATTAGCATCACCTGGGAGCTTTTAGGAAATACAAATGCTCATGTCCCAACCCAGACCTGGTCCCCAGGATTATGTGTTTTAACAAGGGCTCAAGATGATTCTTAGACATGCTAAAATATGAGAAGCATGACTTAGAACCTCTTAAATGTGGTAGTATAATTTATACTATATTTTTAAAACAAGTAGTCTAATATGCAAAATCTTCTGGGATCTATTAGATTTCTTTTTTTTTTCTTTTTATTTCATCATATAATGGGGGTACAAATATTGTTA
>VBSM01003169.1:9060112-9079591 GCA_008086735.1 Cheirogaleus medius | reverse complement strand
GATGGGGTTGTTTTATTTTTTCTTGTTAATTCTTTTGAGTTCTAGATAGATTCTATCTAGACCTTTATCGGTTATCAGACCTTTATCGGAAGTGTAGAGTGCAAATATTTTCTCCCATTCTGTAGGTTGTCTATTCGCTCTAATGATAGTTTCTTTGGCTGAGCAGAAGCTTTTTAATTTGATCAGATCCCATTTGTTTATTTTTGTTGCTGTGGTGATTGCTTTGGGGGTCTTCTTCAAAAATTCTTTGCCTAGGCCAATGTCAGAAAGGGTTTTCCCAACATCATCTTCTAGGATTCTTAGGGTTTCATGCCTTAGGTTTAAGTCTGTTATCCATTTTGAGTGGATTTTTGTGAGAGGTGAGAGGTAGGGATCCTGATTCATTCTTCTGCATGTAGATATCCAGTTTTCCCAGCACCATTTATTGAAGATAGATTATTTTCCCCAATGTATATTTTTGTCTGCTTTATCACATATTAGGTTACCATATGCAGATGGTTTCATCTCTGGAATCTCAGACTTATTCCAAATATCAATGCTTCTGTTCTTGTGCCAGTCCCAGGCTGATTTAAATATTATTGCTTTATAGTACAGCTTGAAGTCAGGAAGATTAATGCCTCCCAGTTTGTTCTTTTTACTTAAGATTGCTTTGACAATATGCAATTTTTTCTGGTTCCATACAAAGTGAAGAATTATTTTTTCTAGATCTGTGAAGAATGATGGTGGTACTTTGATGGGGATTGCTTTAATTCTGTAGATGACTTTAGGTAATGCTGACATTTTAATGATATTGATTCTACCAATCCGTGAACAAGGTAGATTTTTCCATCTGTTTATGTCGACCTAGCAATAGCATTATTAGGCATCTACCCAAAAGAACATAAGACATTCTATTATAAAGACATCTGCACCCGAAAGTTTATGGCAGCACAATTCACTATTGCAAGGATGTGGAAATAACTCAAGGGCCTGTCAATTCATGACTGGATTATTAAAATTTGGCTTATGTTTACAATGGAATATTACTCAATTCTAAGAAATGACATTGAGCTATCACCGCTTATATTCTGGATTGAGCTTAAGTCAATTATCCAAAGTGAAGTGACACAAGATCAGAAAAATGGGCTCCACATGTACTTGCTGTCAAATTGGTACTGACCGATAATCAATATGGTGCTCAAAGGGTGGTGGTGTTCACCAGAGATTCGGGGGATGGGAGGATAGACCCACATCTGAGGGATGTGGTGAACAGTGTAGAAGGGAAGGGCATACCTCTAACCCTTGCTAGGTAAAGACAAAGTTATAAAATCTAACCAAAATGTTAAAAAAATAAAAATAAAAACATTTATCGGGTGTAGGGCAGGTGGGGGGAGGGGATGGGTATATATATACATTGTAAGTGTGATGTGCATTGTCAGGGGGATGGTCACACTTGAAGCTGTGACTCGAGGGGGGAGGGAAGGCAAGAGCAATGTATGTAACCTTAACATTTGTACCCCCATATTATGCTGAAATAAAAAAAAGAAGAAGACAGACTAATGGCCAAGAAACATATGAAAAAATGCTCAACATCTCTAATCATCAGGGGGAAAAAAAGTTATTCTATTGCAAAAACTTTGTATGTATTAATGTGACTAATAGGGTGTGTGTGTATATACATGTGTATGTGTATGTGTAAGTGTGGTATGCATGAGTGTGTGTATGTGTGTGTGTGTAAAATAGTTGGAATAAGACTATAAACTAGAGAAGTTTGCAGAGGCCCTTAAGGGCATGATGGTCATTCCATAAAGTTTGAACTTGTTTTGAAGGGTTTGTGTAGAGATTGAAAGATTGCAAGCAGGTAAGTGCTATCATAGGATTTGCATTTTAGGAAGTGGCACAGCTGAGGCCCCTTCAACAAATGATCCAGCTCTCCAGGTAATATTCAAAATACACAAAAAAGATACAAATTCAACCAATGAATTGGTTTATTTGAGAACTTTACAATGTCAATATTGTCTCATATCTGTAATGCATGAAATGACAGTAGGTGTTACCTCCTTTGAATAGCCAGAATGTGAACTCAGTGTCCATTTCAGTTGTTTCTAGTTTAGTAATGCATTCAACCAAAGTTCAGCTAGCCTATGCACAGATTTCCTACTTCCAGTTCAAATCCTTGCATGACTTATCTTTTAAACCCAAAATACTACAACATAGTGCAGCTTATCTCTTAAGTATAGTACACATGTACAGCATACTCATCACCATACCCACAGCTTATCTCTTAAGCCCAGCATTGTATATGCATTCCTTTTACTACACTGAAATTTTTCTTATTTCCTCAGTCCTTTTCCCTCCCTAAGAAAATGGTGTAATTCTGGATGGGACCTAGATTAGCAAAGAAAATAACAGAGTACAGGAGGGCAAGGCTATACAGGGAGGGAAACGTCACAGAATCAAAACTTGGTGATAGTAAATTGGAAGATCAATTGAGTATAGGCAATATCAGAGGGTAATAAAATAAAAATATTTGAGGGGTTTTTTTTTTGTTTGTCAGTTTGGATGTTTTTGCTTTTCTTATAATTCATGTTAAAGATGTAACATTTCTTCATAGATTAACCATAGAAGGAACACCAGAGAAGATGCAAAGACACTCAAGCTACATAGTATATAGAGTTTGCATACATTCCTCTCTTGGCAAGGAAAGGCCATATGGCAAAACCAAAACAAAACAAAATAAAACCTGCTCAGATGCACTTCTAAAATATCTCAACCACTGCATTACTTGAGTAATCTGCAGAGCATAGGTGACCATTTGGGAATATTCCTGCTATTATCTGTGTTTTACACAATAATAATCTGAAACTCAGAGAAGTTAAATAACTTGCCCAATTTCACATAAGTATGAAATGGCATAATGAGTTATAATTTTCTGACTCCAAAGCTTGTGCTATTTTGTTATAGTCATTGTAATTTAAATATCTATCAATTTTGTTGAGATATTCTTATATTTACCTAAGTATTTAAAATATTTATATGCAACTGATCTAATAGAGGTTAAACATAAATTGGGAATTTCATCTCCAGTATCAGGTTTCATTTTTCACAAATGTTGATGTTTATGGAAGCATTTCTGACATTTCATGGAAAACTACCTAACTATATGACCAAGAACAATTTTGCTTCTGATCATATGTGATACTATGTTCTTAAATTATATGGACATTTTATTAAAGCATTTTTATAATTTTTTACTTATGACTGTAGGAATCTAAATTTTCTGCATGTTTCATTTAAAAAATTTTAAATAGTTCATTTATATTAGACTAGTACTTTATAAACTTTCCCAACCAATAAGGAAGAAGGAAGAAGAGAATATAAATATCCCTAGATATTTATGAGTAGATCCCTAAGAGGCTAACCATAAATGTGAAATTTCATTATAATTATGTCTTATCCTAAAATATTCATGTGAATTTTGTGCTCTATTCTATAATATATCCTTTTCTTGTTTTAATAAAATGTGTTTTCAATTATTTACTACCTGGAAAAAAATTCTCCCTATTGTACTGGTTTATGAACATCATTCTATTGCCTTCAGTCTATCTTGGGAAATAAAGACAGTCATGGTTTTCCATGCATTGCTGATTGAGAGTATGTGCCTTAAAAAACTTCTGCTAAATAAACTGACTCAGTGAGCAGCCCTTTATTATTTAGGTGAACAACGTATTGAATTAAATTATCCTGATATTGCCTTCTGTCATATTTTTGTTTCTTTCATACAAAAGAATGACAACTCAATTTTAAATTTGAAATCCCTGAATTGCCCATCCTTTCCAGTAAGCCACTGCACAATTTTATAGGGAAGCAGGCTTTCAGAATCTTTTTCTTGGAACAAAACAATAAAATCCAGGAGGTAGCAATATCTGTTTGAAAGACACCTTCCTATACCGTTAATCTGAGCAGAAGAGTCTGGTCCCATCTAGAACAGGGTGTGATTAAGGAAATGAAGAAGAAACCAAAGCAAATGTATTTGAAATTGAGACCTATAGTTTTTGTCATCACCTGAATGTAAAATAAGAGTATAGTATGACTTCACAAGATTCCAAATCTAAATGTGACCAAGGAACTTAAAATATTGTTAACGAGAATGGTAAACTCTAGAGGGGAACAAATTTCTAAAATATGAGAATTCTTGTAAGATGATGTAAGTGAAAACAAAATGACGTAAGTTAGAACACAATATATTAATGGCATTATTGAGATAATTAAGACTCTATATTGCTTACAAACAAGAAGGTAGTATAGTTTAGAGATTGTTCCAAAGGCCAATCTAAGTGAAAAAAAAATTAAGGAATTTCAGACCAGACTTACTATAAAATTAGACTGTCATTTTGCAAAAAAATAAATGAAGCTACACTTGACAAAATGACAAAAAGTCACTAAGTTTAAAGTGATCACTTATCTTTTATTTTTCCTGTTATTTTGCTTTCCTGCTTATTTCATAGTCATGTTATACTTACATTGCCACATGCTTGCTCCACCCTCCACCCTTCACATCCATGGTACTGCAGAAGGGAAAGTATCCATGATGTGTTTTATGACCATTTTTTTCTTGACTGTAAATATTTTGGCTATTAGTGATCCTTGTACACAAGTAGAGTCAATTAATAAATTGTATCCTATGGCATGATGCAAAAGGATGACTTGACTCAAACACATTCTTCTCTTCAGAATTTGATTTTTAAGACAGGGACCTACTTTAATATCATAGACTAAAAATAAATATTTTATTCATTTTACTTCAAGTCCCATTAAAGGGATAGTAAGGAAAGGGTATTTTTTCCACATGAACTTTAAAATTAGTTTATCTAGTTACAAAGAAACAAAACAAATAAAACTGAAAACACACAAAAGTTGTTCTTATGTTTATTAGGTTGTATTAAGTATACAAATTAAGAAGCACATTTGACTCTTACAGGATATCTTATGGGAGCACAGCTGTTTAATCACCTGCACTAAATCAGACTTCATTCATGAAAAAGAAAAAAAGTTACAAATTGTCTTAGAAAGAATTGTAGCTTTATGATGCGGAGCTCTCCTATCCAAGCACTTGTCTGTTTCCACTTGCTCAAAAGTCTTCAGGGTGATAAACAGCTTGACCTAATGTCACGGTTCTTTGTTACTTACAATCACAGAACCAGACAAAAACAAATATTTATTAAATAATCTGATAAAATCATATATTTTAGGATCTACAAAGAAAATTTAACTTCACTTATTCTCACTCTTTGACTATAAAGATTGTAGAATTGAATCCCACAGGAATTTGCTCAAGGAAACATATTTTATGTTAGACCCACGACCAAAGTTATTTCTTCTTTAGCATTTATCTTCATGGGCAGTTAATTTTACATGAAAGTCTATGAAAATATGTATACCAGATAGTTATCATATTATATATATTTTAATTTTAATACCAAGCCAATACATTATTTAAAGTATTAATTTTTCTCTCTTATAAACCACATATAAATAAATTCTTGAAATTTAGAATATCAGAAGTAATTTTATTTAGATGTATTCATCACTCTCTATATAGATTTGCTTAATATAGTTTATATTATATTGTTCAACCCTGATCACTGATGCATAGATGCTTGAGTTTTTGCCACTTTGGGAACTTTCATAGCAAAACTTCCTGAAATAATTGTCCACACAGCTGCTGCCTCCATTTCGTCACTGCTAATTCACATTAAAAATTACATATTTCTAGCTTATGTTTTCTGCCATGTTATTAAAATTCTGGTCAAAGAAAAGGTCACCTACAACTTCCATGTTGTTCACTTTGATGGTCCATGGAGCCCTGCAGGATCCGTGACCACCTTTCCCAATTCACTGTATTGTTTAATATTCTTCCTCTTACAGACTGTGATAAAGACTAATATCTGTCTTTGTAAAAGTCCCTAGAATATGCCAAGCTGTCAATTGCCCCATGGCCTTCTTGTTTACAATTTCCTCTATCTAAAATACTTGCCCTTTCTCTTTATATAGCTGTCTTTTTCTAATCTTTCAGGACTTAATTTAAATATTTTCTAAGAGAGTCTTTTCTGATCAGTCACTACATGTAAAGGAACTACCACCTTCTCATGTATTATCTTGGCAACTTACTTCATTTATAATACCTATCATCTTTGCTCCCTTATTTATTGTCTTACGAATCTTAGTATTCCCATGATGCAGCAAAGAAACTATCAGCACTATTTCTCAATTAATATTTTTGTGTAAAATAATGAATACACAACTGATAAACTTAAAGCCTATGGATCTTCATACTGTAAGAAAAAAGCAAAAGTTTGGAAAACATGCCTAAATTTAATAGATATCAGTTAAATATGCATTCTTGACTATTTATAGAGACATAAACTGGCTGTAAGAGTGCTCTGTCACTTGTTATCTGTGGGGTCTTAATGTAGACTATTTTCTAATATTTAGAATAGGGATCATAATATTATAGAGTACACTTGTTATATTTGCTACACTGAAAACAAAATATTTCCCCACCTTAGTAAGACATGAAAAAGCTGTTTAGAAAGAAAGTCTAAAATATTTTTGTTGTTATTATCCAGTATGCTTAAACTATTTAACATCATTATTTTAGCTATTTGGCTGGATATTCTGTGTTCTGCTTAATCACAACAATTAGTATTTGATCGTGCTAACTATCCAGTTAGAAACGAGGAGAGAGAAAAGAGAATTTTCACAGTTTTTACATACTATTCTAGAAGATGGGATTAAAAAATCAAAAAGGCTTTTGTGAAATTTTATCTGAAAAATACTATGGTTTATTTTAAGTGAACTTCCCTTCACTTTTCCTTCCTGTAGCCCTTGGTAGATTCATGGCTTCTCAAAGCTGTTTTAGTTCAGAGGTAAGATGGAAAGGCTGCACACCTGAAAAGAAGATGACCCAAGTACAAATGAAAGGTGGACATCACAGTGTGAGAATAAGCAGATGGCCAGAGATCAAGGCCTCCGATATGGTGAAGAAAGGGAGAAAAATTATAGAGGGCATAGGGACTAATGCTTCAAGATATTAAAGATGTCACTTTTATCATGATCTGCAAGAGAGAAAGAAGAAAGGATTGATGTTCAAAGCACCTCAAAATTTTTGTTGCTCATAAAACTCTGCCTTCTATCCTTTTATTTGACTGCTAACAGCCGTGCATTTTCAGGACCATGGACGGGGCTTAAGATCACAAACTTAGTATAGCTACTATAAGTTTCTTAGCACTTAAGAAATTGAAAAAAAAAAAAAAGAATTTCAGCAAAAACCTTTGACTTCTGAATTACTTTCCAATCCCAGACATTTTAATTTGCTAATCTCTTTCCATGGACAAGGAAATTCAGGGATATGAGTGAAGGCACACAGTATCAAAGAAGAAAAATGGTTTGGTGAAAAGAGCTACTGGGGAGGTGTCCTATGAAGGTGCAGAGTTGTTAATTCATCTTGGCCTTGGAAAGTGAAGACTAGGAAAGATAATTGCCTCTTCTCCACCAATTTGGATCATCAAGATGATAATACTTAACTAATATTAGACTGAAAAGCGTACAATTAGTGCTAACTCTGGCTACTACTATATCCCAAGATGGCTAGCTCTTGCCATTTACAATTTTGACCTATTCACTTTCATTATCCTCCTCACTAATAGGATAAGAATAATTAGTAGGTATGATGGCACAATGAGGCCATCACAAGGTAAATCCCCAGGCTCGTGGATAGGGAAAGTTGAGCATTTAGAAATAGTGCCGATATTGTAAATAGAACTGGATAAGGTAAATGCAATTTTCTCCTTCTTGCATGGTTTCATCAGAAAAGATGAGGACCAAGGTATCTTTTATTCAGAGTTTATTGAAAGTTATCACCTTTGAGAAAATCCAGGTAAATAATTAAAAGTATAATGAGAATGCTTGGCATTTCTATGCTGTGGTTTAGTTCAACAGATAGAACAGCAGGAAGTTATGGCCCCAAAACAATGTGTATCCACCAGGGAATATCTGAGATTACTCAGAAAGCACCATCATCATGGGAAGCTGTATGAGGTTTAAGAAGTTTAGGATTCCAATTTTTAATAGGATTGACATTCCCTTCAGATCACCCTACTCTCATTTAATTTTGCTGTAGTTTGTTTATATATATATATATACTCATAATCCTTTTGCTACTCATTTTGTCTGTGTTTTATTCTCCAGATTTGAATAGAGAGTTGAATGGTTATTTTATTTTCTACACAGTCTATTGAGCATTGCAGTAAATGGATAGAAAACAAAGGAACCAATCTTATCAACAACTACCTAATTGCATATTTTCTACCTATCCCTCCTTCTGTAGTGGGAAAGATTCTGTTATTAGGTTTATTTTCCCCTCATAATTTAAATCCTACTTATTAATATGATTAATGTGCTGGAGTCTGTTTTGTGAGCTAGCTTAGTATTGCTGCTTTTGTCTATGGCTAAGTGTTATATTTCTCAGAATCTTCTTTCCAGTATGGTCCAGCAAAAAAAAAAAAAAAAAAAAAAAAAAAGGAAAAACCAACTTGCACATGATTTGAAAGGTGGAATTAAAGTGGAAGCTATTACTTGCAGAAGATTATAGTCATCAGACATTGTGTCTGCAGGCTCCAGCTTCTAGTTTATCTTTCTAACTAATGACCCTAGAAGCAAACAGAAGTCTTATGCTAATCACCAAGGGCTTGATTGCACTTTGGAGAGAGAATGCAACTTCCAAGAGTTCTGCATGACTACTCTTTCCCCTCTTCTTCCTTGTGCTATGACTTTGGCAGAAAGATATGCATGATTCTTGGTTTTTCAGCAAGCTCCGATCTGTTCACACAGACCACTGCTTCAGGTGTCACAGCTAATGACTCTTGATGATCTTTCTGCCTTCCTTCCTTTCAGAACTGTTCTTCTTCAGCTCCTCCTATATTTGTATGTTGTAATTCCTATATCAAACTACTTGTTTGCACAATATTTTTAGTGGCTCTGGTTTTCTGACTGAGCCCTAACTGATAGAATTTTTATGTATCAGTTCCAAGGGAGCAGAAGCTTAAGACTGTGCACAGAATTGCTTCTGTAATATGATTAGGTTGAAAGGCATTAATGACCCCTTTACCAGTGGTAAGCAGAACACTGAAAGTCCGTGGCATTTATTGGCAAAATCGTTATTGAAATCGTCACTTTCAATTCTCTAGAGTCTAGTGCCTATAGAAGGCTAGGCTTTGGATGACCTTGTAGCTGCTACCTTTGAAAATTATAGTGGAAATAAAGAGCATAAAGACTGTGGGATTGGTTTCTTATAAGTATGCTGAAAAACTTGAAGGAAGAAAAATGATAAACTCAGTGCTTTACATTCCCAGCTCAAGACCAGAGTAAGCAAGTAGCAAGTTTCTCTGACTGCTCTGAAAGAATCCCTTATATCCTATAACTGCAGATTTAATTTTTATGAAAACCAAATCTAAATCTGTTCCTGTAGGTAGTTAAGTTACATTGTAAGTTAAAATTGCAGCCTTGCAGAGTCTCATATTAAATTTAGAGTATTGATTAGGAAATAATAACATCCAGAAGATGAGAGTGAGGACATAAGGGCAGATCACAATAAAACGTGATGTTTTAAATTCTGACAGTTTTCCTTTGCCTGTGCACCCCTGCAGGAGGAAGGTAGCAAGCTCTTGGCTAAAGAACTTGTGATTAATACTTATAAGTAAATAAATATGTTTGGCAGGTGTAGTAGGCTGGAAAATGTCCCCCAAAGTTACTGGGTCCTAAAACCTGGTACCTGTAAATGTTACTTTATATGGAAATAAAAAGTTCTTTCCAGATGTGATTAGGTTAAGAATGTTGAGTTGAGGAAATAATCTTGGATTATCTGGATGGGCCCTAATAAGGATACATCATTCGTGTCCTTATAAGAGGGAGGCAGAGTAAGGCACCACATCACACAAAAAGAAGAGGAGAAAGTGATTTGAGAACAAGCCAAGGAATGCCAACAGTCACTAAAAGCTGGGACTAGCTAGGGATGGATTCTACCCTAGTGTCTCTATAGGGGCAGGGCACCTTGATTTTAGCTAGGGAAACTGATTTTGGACTTCTGGCCAAGGGAATTGTGAGAAAATACATTTCTGTTGCTTTAACCCACCAAGTTCATGGTAATTATTTTACAGCAGCCTTGGGGAACTAATACAATAGAGAATTGCTGTGCTTGCTAAAGACACTGTATCAATACCTTTGTGGCTTCTAGAACTATAAGCAAACTCAAATTATGCTAGACTTCAAGACGTAGAATAGAAAATGTCATTAATAAGAAGTATTTTACACACTAAAATAATTTCAAGACTTTTACAGTTGAAGAGGAATATGTATAAGAATGTATCCTAAAAGAGTTGAATTACGGTGGAAGGATGTGATGTTGGAGAGGGCTGAATTCATTAATATTGGTACTCTTAAACAGAAATTTTGGATTCGATTAATTAAACTGAAGAGACTACAACAGTTTCCTGAATTGATTGATGGAATTTGGATGCAAAGGTGAGCTATGCTAAATTAAGTTGAAGTGTCAGAATATCCTTGGTATATAGGGTGGAGAAAGGCATATTAAGGTTTAGGGAGATTGGATGTTAGGATGTAATTGCTATGTATGGCTTGTTCTGCTCTTCAGTCCTGGTCCCTGTCTCCCAGGAGGTTAAAGAGGCTTTGATAAATGTATTGATAAGAGGAGGTGAGGGAAAAATACAAAATCTCCCACCACACAAAGAGCAACACTGTGCTAGCTGGGAGTACTCAACAAAATTGTTACAAAATAGATTAAGCAAACACCAAAGACAACTATAAGACACTAGCCCTACTGCTTTAGTACTGCTTTAGTTGTCCTATAATACTCTCTAACTCTTTAATTAATTGTAATGTGTAAATTATATCATTAACATAACATGGGTTGTAGGAAGACACATGCTGATTATACTGTACATGCTTAATTTGTTTCAGTGTGACATACAATAACACAATGAAAGAGCTCTGTGTCCCTTATGGGGGAGTGATTCAAGGCAACACCCTGCGGAAGTGATATGAATCTTGCTCGCCAGAGAACTCCTGTGCTGCCCAGAAGTGAGCCCCTGTTTAAGTAACCTCTAAAAAACTCATCTAAATTGCCAGGCTGGGCTGGTCTGAGTCATTCTTTGGTCTCTCAGCTCCATCTCAGTGTGGAGGGTGATTGTTCTGTACTGTCCTGGGATTTTTCCCAAAGCAGGAGGAACAGAGTCCTTAAAGAGTTCTGTGGCAACTCTTACCTATAGGTCAGCAATGACAGTAAGAGAAGCTGCCAATAAAATGGCCTTCCTGGATTCAGTAGCAATAATGGGATTCCAGAGTATCAGGCACCAAGTTGCAACAATTAACCTGCAGTGAAAAGGTAGCCATGGTTGCTGAATGGTCAAAAGGGCTGGTACATCTAATAAGAATAGCTTGATAAAAGTCTTCAGCTTTGACTAGTTTATTATGCTGCCTCTACTACTGAAATAGTTGGACAGCATGCTATAGTATTTTATTTGATTTGTATAAGCAGAAACATTCTGAGTCCGGTAAAATAATTTTATCCTGAAATAGCACAAAATAGAGTTAAGGCCTCTTAATGAATTCCCAGACTTGAACTCGTAAAAAGATTCAAAGCCCCTTGAAAACATTTATTCTTTTCTTGCATCATCCTTTTATCTAATAAAATATGAATTGATAACAGTTAACCCTACATCTCAATATATAAGTTATAGGATACTTAACATGATACTGCATCTACTTAGAGAAGAACTACCATTCAAGTTCTCAAATTGTCTGTCAAAAGGAAAGAGAGAAAAATCCATGTGAGAAGCATAAGTTCTGCTTACAGAGGAATTTAAAAAGCTCTAAGTTAGGTAAAAAGATATACAGGAGATGTTTTGTATCTTTAGAGAAGAGGGTGACTATTTTTGGTGTTATGAGGGACAGTTGAAATATTTTAGTGAAATCATGATTTTTCTATTGTCTTCATTTAGAGTGGAATATGTTTAAAAGATGTTTATATGCATATCAAGTTAACAAGAGGGTGGACTGTGCTGAATTGCTATAGTTTTTCTAGATTAATTCTTTTCTCGGTGATATCCTGCAAGTAATACCTATATCATTAACATTTGATTGAGATGTATAAATCAACTAATAAATTCTTATACTAGTCTTACAACTGCTATGATTTCAAATAATTTTCCTAGTCATGTAGAGGCTCTATCAGCTTGAAGGTAAAAAGCTCAATTTGAAAATTGTGGTTTCTGATGAAATTCAGTGGTAGATTTCATTTACTTAAAAATTCTCTTCCTAATTCTTATGAATGTTTGAAATCCACTCTCCTACCACCATCTGACTATCCAATATCAGAGTCAACAAAAGAGAAAGCATTAACTGTGTTTACAATAAAGAAATAAGTGAACAAACAAGCAAATAAGGCAATACTTTTAAAAAGTATTAAAAATTACTATATACAACAATCTTTTCCAAATAGACTAGAGTTATTGTCCTGTGTGCCTTTTAGAAAGTAGGGGGTCTGCATTTCCTTGATCTTAGACAAGAAAACTCTGCTTGTCTGTGATATTTCCATAATGTTGGCCATATTGTATTTAATGTTTTGCTTTCCTCAAACTAGCTTAGAGAGTAATATCTACTGAAAAGGTCATGACTTTGGAAATGTGTGAAATGAATTAAGTGGCACAAAACAGTAGGTAGTAAAGCATCATACAAGTCAATGAACAACAAGGTCAATTACTTCATATCTACTTGTGGTGCAACACAGCTGGAGTGAAAAAAAAATCATAATGTGCAGCATTGTGCAGTAGTGTAATATAGAATAATAAGGGAGCTGAAATCACCAGGTTACAAAACTGCATGTCTGACTAGGCAAACACAGAAAGTAAAGGCAAGTTGTTTATCAAAAGAAAGACTGGGAAGATTCCATGTGAGAAATATAAGAATGAAAGATAAAGGCATATGCCCCCACACTCCTTTAAACAACAGCCCAGGACTACTAAAGTTGTATTGAATTATATTTTAAACTGGTATTGAACTTCCTTTGAAAGCAGCAGTCTCTCTGCTGTTGCCAATCTTCTAAGCAAAAATAGGATTTTCATAAACTGGTAATCTAAATACAAATTTATTTGAGGAACAATGATAAAAAATTTAACCAGTAGATGCTATGATTATACTAGAATTTCTTATAGCATGTATTTCAGGGCAAACTTCAAAAAGCAAGAATTTTTGTTTTATTGTGTTGTGGGTTTTTTTCTGTAAAACAGGTTATAATGACATGCAACTGAAAATATATAAAGTAATATAAACTTTAAGAGAAAGAATGTGTGAGACATGGAGGTTTTTATGTAGTGACTGGTATTGTATAACATAGCTCCAATATTGAGAAAGAGATCAAGCTGCCAATTAATATGTTGCCCCTTTCTTTTCTAAAGGTTCCAAAGTATTTAAGGAGACTGTATGCTTTGACTTCTTAACCATGGACTTAGCCCCAGTGACCAGAGAAGAAATGTGTCCATTGACATCAATGTGAAGTTTATTTGTACTAACTTGCACTAGCAGCTGAAGAAGTGCCCAGAGAATGCTTTCTTTTAAAGTACTCATAGGGTATATGCATTGTTTCAAGGAGTCAATACTACCCTGTACCCACAATTGCTGCTCTTTGTACTAGTTCAGGGCTTCAAAATCAATTATAGGAACATTAAAATGGAGCAGTGCTCAGCTAATGATGCATAATGTCGGAGGTGTAACTCTTTGCTTTTGTCTTCTTTGCACATTTGCTTTTTGAAGTGAAAAATCAATTAAGATGACTAGCAAAACATACCACAGACATTCTGAAGAAATCTTTTTCTTCTTTTTAATGTGTTTTAGAGAGTTTCCCAATCATTAACTAAGTCATATTCAGTAAGCCTCTCATATTAATTGTCTCCTTTTCACCTTTACAGATAAGGCAATTGACTTTCATTTAGTAAAATGTATTTGTCCTTTCCAGAGACATTCAGAGAATACGATGTGGGTGGGCATCTGTGCAGTTTAAGATCTTCTCTGGAAAGAGATGCTCAAGTATAAATATTCAGTAAAACAGGAGAGATGTCAGACACATTCTTAAAGTTTATAGCCACAGGTTAGAACTGGATTTCTTATTCCATATTTGTAGGCATTAGAAATACTAGGGCATATTTTCCGATTTTAAGAGTACTGTGTGAAATTAAAAAATAAATACACAGATTCCAGGAAAGTATGGCATATAACCCTCCCCCTCCCAAAAAAATAGGGTACACACTTCATTTAAGAGAAGATAGGATAACAATTGAGCAGAAAAGAAATAAAATGGTAATTATTTTTGTGGGGGGGAATTTTTCAGCAATTAGATCATGATCTGGTTTCTCTACTTAGGTTTGTGCCTTACTTAAGTAAGACACTAAAATCAATCTTCTGAATAGAATACATGGCAAGCTTTAATCAGTTCTTCATGTTGTGACCAATGTATTAGTAATAGTTCATCTGTGAGTGGTAGGCATAAACAATAAAGCATGAGGCAACATCAAGCCAATTTGCCATCTATTCTCGTATTTTTACTTACATTTATTCTATTTTTTCTTAGCCAAACATAATGTCCTTCCAGCTCTTCACTTTTAGTCTAATTTTCATGACTTGTATAAATATTGGTGTTTTGTAGAATCTGAGTTGTGTTTCAATTTCAAGTTGATCATTCTAAATATAAGAAAGTTATAGTCTTTCTCCACCTTCTAATTTATCACTATTATGTAAATGACCGATTTTACTGTAAGAAGGTGTTTTTAATGATTTTTCCAGCAAATAAGATGCTTTAATCTTTACCTATAAATGATCCTTTTCTTTGTACCACAATTGATTTATTATGTTTGCAGTGGAAGTATTTAACGTATCAGCACTGTGGAGAGAGCAGAGAGAAGAGATAGGAAACCAATTTATAAAACTTCAGACTTTGCATTTCTATCAGTTAAACACAGGCTGCAGAAAAGAAAGTTCCCAGAGCTAGGCTGAGGTCTAGTTTACTCAGTAGAGCAAAACTGGAACCAATCAACAATTTCCTTTAAAAACTGATTTTTCATTTTGTAATGATACACTGTACATGGTTTCTGGGAAGCATTTTAGATGAAGTGAGTCAGAAAAAAATGTCTATCCCCTGGGAAATAACAACTCCAGTAGAAAAAGTTACATCTTCCTTTAGCTCTGGGATGGTGAATGCCAGACAAACTTTGTTGTTCTCATTCTGTCTTGCAGCAGAAGCTAGATTTCTGACAAGCTGTCAAGCTGCCCAAAGGTTTGCATACCCTTCTTCTCTGTAGGTGATGCCTTCCCCAGTGTGAGTTGGAATGCAAAATATATCTAAAGACAGAATGGAGAGATTCAAGGGATGAGATAATTAAGGTTTTTCTGATCATCTAATCCATGCTGAAGGAAGAGATCAGCTATTTAACACTTTGCAGTGTGAATCATAGCATGTGAGAAGGGAGGTTCCTTTGTGGAACTGGGTTGTGCTATTTATAAATCATATTTTTGAATATAATTTTAAAATTTTATATTCTAAAATATAATTTATGTTTTATAATTTATTATATATTTGTCATTTATAATATAATTTTGAAATTGACATGCAAAATAGGCTGGCTAAATGATTTGGTAGAATGTTACCTTTAAGACTTTTTGGAGTCATATGAGTCCATATAAATAAATAAATATTTTTTCCCTATTGAACAAATTTCTGATGTTTTACATTTTACTGCTTCTCTGTTGTTCTTTCTATATTCGCAGCCAAAGAAAATCTCTGAATAATTTCATGTTTTTCCCTCAAACTCCTTTGAGTAAGTTAATGTTTCTTTTTATTCCAACTGTTTTAAGGTTTTTGTTAGCATAACTATGACTCTAATTGGAAAAAGAATATGTGTATAAAAATGTAGATATCTTGTAGTGAGCATTACAGCAAAGAATGAGTATCTGAGCAGAGAGACAGGTTATGTCATATACTGTTTAGAAATGACATGTTGGGTATTTCAGGACAGATCTAGGAGAGAGTTCTGAGACACCTGCAGGAACTATGTGCATTTTTGAGGGCTTCAAAGTGGAAGGCTGGGGTAGTACTTTGTTGATTTCTGAAACAGATCTCATTCTAGCCTCATCTTTCTGTGAGACCTGCAGTCTCCAATTAACCTACAAAGTAAAGTGTCTCCTTTGTTGTTTTTAAAGATTCAAATAATGGTTCCAGAAGAAATTAGTAAAAAAAAACCCAACAACCCAAAAACAAAAGTAAGGGTTTTCTTTAACTGAACAATATAGTAAAAAGCGTAAAAATTCTCCTTTTCAAGTCTTTGAGTTGTAATCTCTATTTACTTCAATCACTGGGCACTTTTTGGTTGTGTTAGCTCCTTTGTGAGAAAGGCTAGCTGTCTGAGATCAGTCTGTCCCCTCTGGTGCTGCCACTACAGCTCATTTCTGAGCTGACTTTAGGGTCTTTGAACTTGATTTTGCCAATCTATTGTCGCTCAGTACATTTTTTTGTGAACACACAGACACGTTCACATACACACACATACACACGCATTGGTTAAAAACTGAAATTAGGTCTCACTCACTTAGAGATATGCCAAATAAAATGAGAGTGGAAATGGAAGTCGTATACATTAGTGATCTCTGTGTATGTTGTGCTATCTTAGATTCTTTAAGAAAAGAGCATTTTTTTTTAAGGTAGCAGGTGGCAGCACCGTGTATGCTGATAATATGATCTTTCACATATGCAATATCATTCATTGTACTTATAGACAAACTTATCAAAAATAGCCTATGTCCTCATCCTCATCCCCACCCTATTTTGGCTTAACAAAACTTCTTTGGTTTATAATTCATCATGAATCATTCTGCACCTGAATAGGATAGTTCCTAGAAATATTAGCACAGTTAAAATTCTAATCTGATCTAATCTAATCTAGGCTGATTTAATCTAATCTAGCCTGATCATCCTAAGTGTTTGTAAGGATATGGAACAACTGGAACTCTTACACATGGCTGGTGGAAAACAGTTTGGTAGTTTATTAAAAAGTTAAACAAACATCTACATATAACCCTGCCATTCCATTTCTAGGTATTTACCTAAGAGAAATAAAAGTGTGTGTCCATACCGAGACAAAGAACACAGATATTCATAACAGATCTATTTGCCATATTTCCAAACTGGAAACAACCCACATGTCGACCAAGAGATGAATGGATAAACAAATTGTGACATATCTATGCAATGGATTATTTCCAAGCAATAAAAAGGAGTGAAACATGGATACACACACTAACATGGATGAATGTCAAAATCATTCTGAGGAAAATAAGTCAGGCAAAAAAATGGTAAAAAATAAAATCTATGAGTCTATTTATACACAATTCTAGGAACTGCAAACAAATCTGTAGAGACACAAAGCACATCAGTGATCGCCTGGGGATGAGTATAGAGAGAGGGACAGATTACTGAGGGGCTCTGGGACAGTTTGGAATGATGGAAATGTTTTTTTGATTGTGGTAATGCTTTCACTTGTATATACATATGTCAAAACTCATCATTGTGTACACTTTGAGTGTGCGCTGCTTACTGGGTATCAGTTATACCTCAATAAAGCTATCAAAATTATAATAAAAAAATGAAGACTCAGATAAACAGAAATGCTATTACTCACTTATATTTCCAAAGGCTTTATGCTTTTCACTATGGTCCTCAGAAACATGATTTTCTAGTGGTAAGCCATGCAGACATGTTCCCCATTTTTGAGATGAGGATGAAGAGGCTCAAGGAAGCCTTGGGGTTAACATGTGATAGAGCCAAGACCAAATATTAGGTATTCTGGCTACAAGCTGGTGTACAGGTCCAAAGGCCTTCCTGGTTATTTTTGCTCAAGTAACTGAGTAGAAATGAAGTGTACTTATTTTCCAACAAAAAAAAAAAAAAAAAAGAAAAGAAAAAAAGAGTCAAAAACAAAGCAAAACAAAAATCTATACAAGGACCTGGGGAATCTTCTTAAGGATTAATTGTTATAAGTTAAGTTGAAGTTAATATAAAAATAAAATTACACACTAATACTTCAATATTTAACATCCCTAGTGTCTTTTTATGCCAGATAACCTTACCATCATCGGTGCATAATTGGATAAATAAAATGAGTACAAATGTTTGTATTTGTCCCCCATTGGAAACTAAAAATCCTCTCCAAATCCAAACTGCTGATATACTGAGCAAATACTTTTTCAAATCCCACAGAAAGCTTAAGTTATTTTGTTAAATGCTTCCCCTCATAATGAATCCAGTAGTTTCATTTATAATTTATCAATTTCATTGTATTTCTATGCATAAATAACCAAAGAGTTAATACAAATAAAAATTGCCTTAAAGCTTTGCTGAATATTTAAACAGTTTTTGTGGAAGAATATTGAATGCAAATACAGTGTAAAGTTTGTGACATAAACTAAACTACAAAAAAGGCCTTTAGGCTATAATGATAGGTAGAACTATATACATTTTAATTTATAATGAAAAATAAATCAAGATATGACAGTAGCCTATATTTAAATTTTTCTTATATTAAAAAACAGCAAATTGTTATTTTTCTATATGAAGAACAACTCATGTTCTTGTTTACAAGTATACGTGACTCCAAATATGTACATGCTAAAAAAAAAACAACTATAAAAACTAAACTAAAAACCTTATAGTCAACCCCAAAAGTAGGTGATGGCTTAGAGTCAATGAATCAAACAATCTAAAGATTCTCTGTACTTTCAAGGAAACTCAGAATCTTATAATTTCTTAAATTTTTCTGCAGTCAAGAATGATCTTTAAAAAAACTCTTAAGCAAAATCCAGTGGTCAGGTTCCTGGTAACAATTTCTAGCAACAATAGCCAATATTCTAGTTATCCTCTTGATTCCATTATTTCTATAAAATGTTTTTAAGGACCATATTCACTAAATTATAAAATATTTAAATATCTTTTTCTTCTGTAAAAATTCAATTTTAGTGTCCAAAATCAATATTTGATTTTATCTGTGGAATTCAGACCTAAAAACTAGGAGTCTTTGGGAAAGGCATGACCATAGTCAAATTCTTAATTTTGTGAATGAGTATGTGGATTATTTTTTAATAATTTGATACAAATTTCAGTTTATTGCTAAGATTTTATTAGGTAAAGCTTAGAATTGGAGTTGGCAGCTAGTTTTGGATCCCTGTTCCACCTTTTACTGGCTGAGAGACTAATGTCTAGTCCCATGTCTTAAGTCTTATTTGCCTCATCTTTAAAGTATGTATAATGAAAGCACTGTCAAAAATGACATTTAAGCATTGAGCTATGATATTTTATTTATTTTCTTTTCTTTTTTTTTTTTT
>VBSM01003169.1:9031478-9058664 GCA_008086735.1 Cheirogaleus medius | reverse complement strand
AGTATTGTTAAATCTTCTTGTTGGATCTTTCCTTTCACCATTATATAATGGCCAATTTTATCCTTTTTTACTTTTGCTATTTCAAAGCTTATGTTATCTGCAAATAGAATAGCTACCCCAGCTTTCTTTTGACTTCCGTTTGACTGGATGATAGTTTTCCATCCCTTGACCTTCAGCCAGAAGGCATCTTTGTGGGTTACATGTGTTTTCTGTAGACAGCAGACACTAGGTTTGTGATTTTTTATCCACTCTGCCGGTCTATGTCTCTTCAGAGGACAGTTTAAGTCATTTACATTTATTGTAAGGATTGAAACTGGAGGAAGATTACCATTTATATTGTTGGCTGGAGGCTTGTTGTTATGTTTTACTCCTTGGGCCATCATGTAGTTCGAGATCTAAACTTTAATTCTTTGAGTATTTTACTTTGAGGAGTGTCTACTGCCGTGTTCTGTTAGAAATGCGGGTCTGAGAACTTCTTGTAGGGATGGTCTGGTCTTTGCAAATTCCTTCAGTGATTGTTTGTCTGAGAAGGACTTTATTTCTCTCTCATAGATTAATCTTAATATTTCTGGATAAAGAATTCTGGGTTCGGCTTTGTTCTGTTTTAGAAGATTAAGGATAGGCACCCAATCCCTCCTGGCTTGTAAGGTTTCAGATGAGAAGTCTGCTGTTATTCTGATAGGCTTACCTTTGTAGGTCATTTGCTGTTTTCGTCTCACTGCATGGAGAATTGGTTCTTTCACATTTACTTTTGTCAGCCTAACAACCACATGACGAGGTGATTGCCTAGTCATGTTGAGTCTCCCAGGAGTTCTGTGTGCTTCTTGGATTTGGATATCAAGATTTCTAGCCAGGCCTGGCATATTTTCCTCCAGTATTCCGTGGAATAAGTTTTCCAGTCCTTGTGAATACTCCTCTTCCCCTTCTGGAACCCCAATTAATCTGAGATTCGGTTTTTTAACATAATCTCACACTTCTTGTAAACTTTGGTCTTGTCTCTTGTTTCTGTGTTTCCTTTCTTCCTCTGATTTGTTTAGAGTATAGGCATAATCTTCAAGTTCTGAGATTCTTTCTGCTGCATGGTCCATCCTGGTCTTTAGGTTTTCCACTTTATTATGGATATCCTTGATTGTTTCCTACATTGCCAGAATTTCTGTTTGGTTCTTCTGGATAATCTCTATTTCCTTGGATAATCTTTCATTCATTTCCTGTATAGTTTTTGTGGTTTCTCTATGTTGTGATTCTATTTTCTCTTCAATTCCATTTAGTTTTGTAGCAATCCATATTTGGAAATCTTCCTCCGTCAGTTTACTCAAATCATGCATGTTGGTGTCAGACGATGGAGAATGAATATTTTGCTTTGGAGGTGACTTTTCTCTCTGTTCTTTCATGTTTCCTGTGAACTTTTGTTGGTTCTTTCTCATATGTTTGCTTTATCGAGGATCAGAGGCTACGGGGCTGGATTATGAGGTAAAATCTAGAATTCAGGAGGAATGATCCTTGGCAGATCCGGGGATATGTGCTCTGGACCTCTTCATGCTGACTCCAGGCACTTCCCTGCTTGCGTGGGTGTGGAGGTTGGCAAAGGAGAAGTCGTCCCACTGTGGCACAAATCACACAGTCCCGTTCGACTAGCCGCTGAGCGCGGTCAGCTTGCACTCCAATTCCCACTGTACCACTCAGATTCTCAGAACTTCACGGCAAATCCACTGCATAACTTTCCTCCTTTTCCCAGCACTGCTGCCCCTTGAAACTTCCCTGTAATTCCATGAAGCTGATCCTGTGGGAGAACTACCCCCTCGAGTGATTCAGGTCGTCTTCTTCACCTCCCAGTCTTGCCAGTACCTTGATCTTGGACTTCTCAGCCTCTAGAACTTAGTAGGCTCCTTCCAAATGTTCCTTCTGTGTCCCGGGCAATGTGAGACCTGGGTGCTCAGGATCTGGTCTGCAGGTCTGACCTCTGTGCCCCGGAGTTCAATCCCTGACCCCACCAGGGATAGGAGTGCCAGTCCTAATTCCCCCATGGGGAGCCTCAGCTGGGTAGAGGTCTCTCAGTCTCAGGGTCTGCCCCGTTCTCCTGGAATCACCAGGCCAGCAGCACCTGGGAGGGCTGGCGGGTAGGGAGCTCCCCATCTGAGTACTCCTCAGTTAGCTGTAGGGCCCCAAAATGGAAGGTCCTGTTCCCTGGAGATGGCTTTCACTGGTGGCTATATTGTCTCTCTCGGCAGCCGCTGTAGGGACAGGGGAGGGGAGAGTGCAGCGATATGGCACCTGCCGCGCGGTCAGGTCTGTGCCCATGGAGGGGCCCCGAAGGAGTTGGGAGCCTGGTGCCTTGTTGTCTACAGGCTCACCACTCAGTGGCAGTGGCTGTCTCTGGGCTGGTGTCCCCAACCACTGGGGATCCCACCAGCAGTCCGAGATTCAAGGGAAGGGAAGTTAACTGCTCCACCTACCCTTGCCGCTGGTCTCCAAACTACTTGCTCCGGAGGTCTCTCCTTCCAGTTCTCCTCTGCAGCGTCCTCCCGTGGATTCTCCCATAGTCTCTGGCACTCCTCCTTCCAAACCCCATCCAATGTATGGTCATTTGCTTGCTTCTTTCTTCTAATATCTTCTAAAAGCTGTCTTTTCTGCAGAGACACTCTGTCTGGTGGTGTTTCTCGTCCACCATCTTTGGGTTTATCCTCAGAAATTTGATTTTCTAAAAAAATTGCTATTATTTTGTTTTATTCTTGTAATTATTTTGAATATTTTAAGCTTGTTTATTTTTATGATCTTTACCATATTTTTCTCATGTTTCTAGTTCTATTATTGTATTTACTGAATCGCCTTTTTGGTAGTTCATTTCTGTATATTGCTTAAAATATTTTGTTTTTCTTTTTATTTAATTTCCAATGAGAGTTATAATACAAGTTTTACATGAGTCCTGAGCTCTGGAATCACTTTTATGAAGTAATTTGAAATGTGCCTCCTCAACTGAGGATTTGAGGATGTTTTGATGGGGCACAGTTAAGTTTTTGTACTAGTTTTTCAGTTAATTTATCATCTTCAAGTATTTACACACATAGTATAAATTGGCTCATATATCCTTGCACAAACTTTGAATATCATATATGCCAGATAACTGTTTTTAATTGAGCTTTTATATACTTATATACATATTATAGCTATTAACTAAAGAAGTTATCATTTCTTTATGTCTGTTTAGTTATTCTTATTATAGTTGTATTGTCTTCACCAAATCATAGCTATAAGTACTATGTCTTTAACTTTGAAATTTATATAAAAATACTTTGAGTTTTTATAAATTATCAACCCAGTCATTCTAATTCCAACGCATATATATATATTTTTGAGACAGAGTTTCGCTCTGTTGCCCGGGTCAGAGTGCCATGGTGTCAGCCTAGCTCACAGCAACCTCAAACTCCTGGGCTCAAGTGATCCTCCTGCCTCAGCCTCCCAAGTAGCTGGGACTACAGGCATAAGCCATCATGCCTGGCTAATTTTTTCTGTATATTTTTTAGTTGTCCAGCTAATTTCTTTCTATTTTTAGTGGAGATGGGGGTCTCGATCTTGCTCAGGCTGATCTCAAATTTTTGTGCTCAAAGGATCCGCCCACCTCGGCCTCACAGAGAGCTAGGATTACAGGCATGAGTCTAATCCATATATATTTTAAAATCAGAATATTTTGGTAAATATTTTAATTAAGTTTATGTAGAATTACCTTATCTACCTCCATTACACATGCATATGTATCAACCATATTGAAACATCTAATAAAACTCTTAAAATATAGCCAAGCTTAGAACACAAAAGGAAGATACACAGATTCCAAAGATAAAGAAGTAAATTAAATTAGGACTTTGAGAAGAAGCTTATGCCAATTGGTTCAAGAATTTGTTGAACCTTATAGAGATATTATGACCTAAGAGCTAGAGGTAGAAAAAATTAATCTGTGCTCTTAGTTTTTGATTAAACATGTACCTATGTTCAAATTGATACATTGACTTCCCTGCTATGCAGTGTCCCTGGAGATGGCCTCTGCTTTACTTCCTAAAGCAGAAATACATGCTCAATACTTCTTCTTGATTCTTTATCTCTTTCTTTCCAAGAAAGAATCAAGAGATATAAATCATAGAGATATAAACCAATGATAAATTTGATAACATAGAAAATTTAAAAAATAATACAGCAACAAAAGCAGCCATAAAAAACATGAAAACAAGTAAAGTTTAGAACAGTTTGTGATACACAGTATAAAGCATCGCAAATACCGTTTGCAAAGAGGAAAATCAACCCTATTAAGCATTTTCAGTTAAGAGTTCTTTTAACTACTAAAACAATACAGGAATTTAATTTCTTATAAATATATATATATGTATATATATGCTATAGATAAAGTTAAAGTCCTCTTAAAACATCACATCCATCTTGATCCCAGCACTACTTTTTCAAAGGTATTTGCTATCAGTTTACCATGCATCCTTCCAGATTATTTCCATGCATTTATATATGTGTATTTAGGTATGTGGGGAAAATATAGTACTGTTTTGTATATATGTTTAATATAAATTTAGTCATCAGTAAGTACCTTTAGACATTCATATTAACAAATAAAAGTTTTACATGTGAAATAAAATTGGTAAAGATTGCAAAAAAAAAAATAAAGGGCTATTTTGGGTATTTTGCTATATAATGAGCTCTGATAAATCAGTAAAAAAAGATAAACTAGCCTATAAAAATATGGAACAAAAATGAATATGAAAATCAGAGAAAAAGAATGACAAATGACTCATAACAATACAAAAAGTCAACCTTCTTGTTAAATAAATTCAAAAATAATCTCAATAAATTCATTCAGTATTGACCTGAAGAAGTAGGAACTGACTCATAATGTTAATAGTAAGATAAATGGATGCAAATTTTTAGGAGGCATATCATATAACATGAATCAAAATAATGCCTTTTGATGGAACAATTGTAATTTAACCTGCAGATTTATTCACATATTTGTATACAGACACATACATGTACAAGCATGTTAATCTATAGTTATGTATCAAAGAAAGATTTTAAATAACTTTAATGCCCAAAATTGAAATTAATGCCACAAATCATGGTAGTTTATAAAATTTAGTAGGCAGTTGTGAAAACAAAAGGAGTTGATTTATATGCCCTGAGTTAAAAGAACTCCATGAAATATTAAATGTAGACTGTAAGGTATGAAGTATTAAATATTATCTATTTTTATTTAGTTGAGAGAAAGAAAGGAAGAGTCAAGGGAGGAAGAAAAAAAGTTATGAAGGAAGGAAAGTACTATGCCAATAAGCACATACAAAATTGAAGTTCCTTGAAAGACCTTAGAGAAATTGTTTGTAGCAAATCAGTCAGGTGAAGGGAATTGTGTGTCTTTGTTGAAAGGAAGAATCTTTAATATTTATTTCACATGCATACATAAGTAAAAAACAAAGTTAAATAAACATATGTTTGATGAAGGGACATAATAGGTGGATTCTCTAATAGTGTATTGGTGTAATGTCATTTCCAGGCATCTACATGAATCTTCATCTATAAAAGATTATAAAGGTGCATGTAGGTGTACCTTTATCTATAAAAGATTCATGTAGGTGCATAGCATAAGGTGCAACTGAATTGTCATCGGTCAAATAAATGGTAGCACTTTAATATGAAACAATTTTATTAACAATGATTTCAGAGAATATTTAATGACATGAAAAATTCTGATGGTATATATTTAACGTAAAACACATAATGCAAAATTTCATTTGTAATGTAATTTCAATCATATATGTGTAAAGAGAAAAATAAAAATAATTTATAATAAAGTTTACCATTAATTTGTTGTAGTATGTTTAAATTTGTCCTTCTTTTCATTTTTCTACATTTTTT
This sequence comes from Cheirogaleus medius, assembly GCA_008086735.1. Taxonomy (NCBI): domain Eukaryota; kingdom Metazoa; phylum Chordata; class Mammalia; order Primates; family Cheirogaleidae; genus Cheirogaleus; species Cheirogaleus medius. Next base: position 9,052,757 of record VBSM01003169.1, on the reverse strand, counting down.
ATATTTTCCACAAGTATGAATATATTACATTAAAATAAGGAAACATCTTTTTTAGACAAATTTTTAAAGTAATTGAATGTAAACCTCAAATTGAAGCTCCTACTTTCTTAGCACTGTATTTCATTTCTCATAACTTTCTTCTATAGATAAGCATATAAAACCTACATATAACGAAAGGCTATGTTCTTCTAAAATAACATAATTAGGAATATTGAGACTCTCTATCCATTAGAATAAGACCTCTCATGGTTCTATTGTAAAAATAATAGCACTGAGTGATAATAGTGTTTCAGATTTCCATAGCAGAGTCCGATGGAGGTGATTTTAATTATCTAGAGTAAAAGCTCTTAGCTTCAGATGGATATAAAAGTGGTTGTACATGAAACCTCCTAAAATTATATATTGTATTATAATACATCCTTCTAGCTTTCATCAGATTCTCAAAGCATTGTGATCTTCAAAAATTCTAAATTATGAGGACTATTGAGCACCTGCCTTCAGACTCACTTCTATTTAAATTTCATAAGTGGTAACATATCTTCAGAAAATAATCAGGACAGCAAACATCCTAATTCTGTTTTAAAAAAAAGAGAGAGAGGAAGGTGTCATCAGATTTCATTATTTTTATTTTGTACATTTCTGCATTTTCAAGTTTTCTATAAAGCACATGTATTAACTTTTAGATCCAAAAAGGAGGCTATTTTAATTAAATAAACAACCCAATATTCACTAGAGTATTTTAATTTTTATGCACCTTCCTCTCTTTTCTCTCATGACATCTCAGATGAAAGGGATTTGGTAGAATTCTCAAACTTGAAAAAGGTAAGTGAGCTACCAACACTGAAAAATTGATTGTATTTTCTCTCTCTTTTTACTACCACCAGGCAGTTAGAAATTCCCTAAGGGAATTTCCCATCCTGGAGTTTGGAGAGGTATATTGCACGTGGACAAGCCACAGGTCTCTACTGTGGCTTACTGCTGACAAGGTACCTGGAATATATACCAGTTCCAAAACAATTTGGCTCATTGTTTGAATTTCTCTATCCACAAAATTCAAATGGTAGTAGTACCTGTCTCATAAACCTGTGATTATTAATAGAATGAATGGTGCCTGGACATTATAAAAATTCAAAAAATCTTCTCCTCCCTCCTTTTTCTCATTCTTTTCCTCCTTTTTCTTATGTATCCTACCTCTTAAGGTAGCACATTATAATCTTTATCTTTCCATTTTCATTTCTTCCTCTTTCCCATAAAAATGTGCTCATTTTGTGCATCATTATTTAAGGATTTACTGGGCTCCAGTGATATAAAAAGGAAGCATTTATTACTCTGCATATCTCTTTATTACATCATGTAGGAACTTGATGGATTAAAGTGCTTAGCTGTCTAAGAAGTGCTAAATCAAAGGATTGAAATTAAGCTAAGAAATTGATGTCCTATTGTAGGCTAATCAGAAAGATTTGTACAGAGAGGCAGCATCTTTTAAAACACCTCATCTTATACATGGTTGTTAAGTATAACTTGTTTACTACTACTACTGCTATCATCCTACCATTCAATTTATACACTACTACTAAAAATAATAAATGCTATAATTTATTGATTGCTGACATAGGCTGAAAAGTTGCACCCCCACCCAAGATGATCTTGTCCTAATTCCTGGAATGTGTGAATGTGTTACTTTATATGGCAATATGGACTTTGGAGATGTTATTAAAAATCTGGAAATGGGAAGATTATCCTGGATTATCCAGGTGGATCTAATGTGAGTACAAGGGACTTTATAAGAGGGAGGAAAAACATCAGAGAGACAGAAGGTAATGTGGTTGTGGAAATAGAGAGAAATTTGAAGATGCTATGCTGCTGGATTTGAAGATGGCGGCACATACCATGAACCAATGAGTATGAGGCCTACAGCTCTAAAAATCAGAAAACACAAGGAAAAACTTTCTCCTCTCAGAACCTCCAGAAGGAACTAGTCCTACTGACACCTTGACTTTAGCCATTGAAACTGATTTTTGATTTCTAATTTCTAGAACTGTGAGAGAATAAATTTATGGTGTTTTACACATTAATTTTGTGATAATTTGTTACAGCAGCAATAGGAAACTAGTAAAACCAATTCCTATATGCCATGTTTTGGCTGTAAATTTATGCATAATTTCAACACTCAAATAATTCTGTGATGTCCTGGCAAGGAATCTCGTTTATATGCCAGGTCTACCTTGCCCCTTAGTGGTTATGAAGTGTACACTCTACACAATTGTACATAGAAGCCCTGATGATCAGATACTAGATTCCCAGTAGATTTTCACAGGTCATGTCCTTCATATAAAAATAAAACACTTGCTTATTCAAACTGGGATTTTATGCTAGATTAAATAGGTTATATTTGGAAACATTTCCAAGTCCCTTTATTTCTTAATATTCTGCCTAAACAATTAAATTTTCAGGCTAAATATTTTTTTGATAGAACATGTAAAGAAATAGAGACATTTTCTAAGGTATCTTCCAGATATAGATATGCCATAGTAAGAGACATAATTTGAACCCCCCCAAAAGTTAAAAATAAACCATAAAGCAGCAAACTCAAATATGTGAAAGACCTGGCAATGGGATCAGTATGAGGAAAGAAATATCTCCAAAGGTTGCAGAATTCCATTATGAAATTTGTAGGATTTTATTATGGCATGAAATATACATCTTTTACATTTTCCTTTTGACACATGCAAATGAAGAAGTTCCTGATGTGATTGGGTTTATGAAAAAGTTGATGGCTGGGTGTTAAAATGTGAAAAGTGACAGTGATTCCTCAAGGAGGAAAAAAACCTGCAGAATACTGATGAGAAATGACAGTGTGAATATATACCTGATATCTTATCTTTGACAAAAGAATCACATCCTGAAAATGGTACCTACAGGAAATAAAGAAAGGCCAAATTGTGTGTTTCTTTGACAGACTATTACAGGCAAATAGTGTTTTTTTTCTGCAGCCTCTCAGTTTTGCATTAGTTTTGAAAAAATATCATGAATAGCTCATGAACATTCTGATTTTTACTACATACCAATGCATGATTTTTGCAAGTTGTTACAGGTGCAGAATTTTGCATGCACAATCACACTAACTGCTGTAATTGGAAACACTCTGGCCTAAAAGAGAGGGGAAGAGGTGACATGGTTTTGTAAATGTGTGGAGAGTGAATATTTATACTTTATTCACAATTTATATGCAAATTGGATGACATTGTGAATATGGTATCTAAAACAAAAAAGAGACAAGAAAATTTTATATTGTCAAATGCTTTTATACAAATTTTGGAAGAACATGCACATGCATGCTAGATAATGTATATTTCAGTAGTTTTACATTTAGCAAATGAGGATAAATTTAGAACAAGTAAATATGTTGGTACTTTGAATAGTAGATTTACTCTGATGGAGCCCAAACAGACTTGCATCTGGTCAGTATTTATAAGCAAGACTTTTAAGGAAAAGGATTTGATAAACATATGAGACTATGGTTGGGGACCCATTAGGGAGTACCTAGCAGATAGGAGGTGCCTAGCATGTACACAGGTAATTTTTTAATGTTTTGGCATAGAATTCCTTGTTCAATTTATTGCCAGATATAATTTTTCCCACTGAGGGATTTTTTTTCATTATTTAATGGTTATTTATTTTATGTGTAAAATTGGAATTTATGGTTTTATTATAGTTACAAGGCCAACTTTTTTTTTTTTTTTTTTTTTTTTTTTTTTAGAGACGGGGTCTCGCTCTTGGTCAGGCTGGTTTCGAACTCCTGACCTTGAGCTATCCACCCGCCTCGGCCTCCCAGAGTGCTAGGATTACAGGCGTGAGCCACCGCGCCCGGCCCAAGGCCAACTTTTGCAACTATAAATTCTGCTATGCTTGGAATGATACTGTCCCTCTAATAATACTAACAACTGTATCTATTAGGTGCTATCAACATGTAAACAACTGTTAGATGCGTTAGCTACATTATCTTTAATCCAAATAACAGCTCTTTAATGTGGATATTATTCAACACTCACCTCAGTATTATTTTATATTAATATTTCCTGTGTAATTAGTTTATGGTAGAATTGCAGGTGGCATCTTATTATTTTCAGCATTTCTTATTTGAAATAAGGTACAAGTACCCTTATAAAAAAGTTGTATTGGAGAGTTAAATTTGTTAAAAATAGCAAACAATGCACAAATTAAATAGTAAGAATATAGGCTGAATATTGAAACTGAGAACTCTCAGACAACTCAGACTGTAAAATCTTTTTCACATCAGTTGATATCATTGCCCTTTACTTTGTTTATATGTTAGTGAATAAGTCTTTGGGATGTACCTGCTTCTATGTTCAAGCTGTAATATTCACAGGTCTTCTAGGAGTCCAAAACAATATTATAATACTCTCTCACTCATGCTTGGACTTGTTATTACTGTGAAGGGGTTAGTGCTTTTTCAAGGACCAAATAAAAAAAATTTAAATGCTTAACTTTTGAAGATGACCAGGAATTTCCTTTCACATCAGAGTCAACTGCCATCATTCCTTCCTCCACTGGGGCCACCCTTCAGCCCTCAGACTCCTGTGCCCTTAATTCCCACCTTCATAGACCTAGCAGTTGTTGAGCCTTGGCCCACTCTCTACTTTAAGCACAAACTTTCTCTGAGTGTTTAGACACAAGAAAAATGAGTAGAGAGAGGCAAATAAATTTGTTTCCTAGAAAGTATTTCCTTTTACTGGAAGTTGTTTCTTTTTTCACACATTCAGATTAATTTATCTTTCCTGCTTCATCACTAGCAAGTGTCATTTTAAGCTTTGCTCCTCCAAAAACCCACAGACTCTATTTCCTCTGGTTTGTCTCATTAAGAAACCCACATTATCTTTCTATTTGCAGTTTTTCTGTGGTATTATATGATTCTCTGTATTTTACAGAGATGGCACTGGTTCAGAGTGGTTCTCATCTGAAAAAATGGAGGAATAAAACTACCTAACTCATGGGACCGTTGAGAAGATTGAATTATTTACCATACACAAAGCACTCTGAAAGTTTTCAATAAATATTAGCTATTTTTATTATCTTTATGTTTATTATTAAGGACCTAGATCCAACAGCTAGTAAATGGCAGTCTTGGTATTTGAGTGGGTTCGTTTCCACCATATTTCCCTTTTGGTGGAAACTAAATTTTTGAACATACTTTCTGATGATAAAAAAAAACTCTCAGGGAGGGGAAACATATCTAAAGGGTACAACGAACACTATTTGGGTGATGGGCACACTTGTAGCTGTGACTCAAACATTACAAAAGCGATCCATGTAACAAAAACATTTGTCTCTCCTTAAAATTTTGAAATAAAAACAAAAAACTTTCAGGGAGATGGGATAAGATAGACTGTAAGGCAACTATCTCCAATATGTTTGAACTTACTTTAACACCTTGATTTCAAAACATTAATTTTTTTAAAAACGGAAACTAAATGTGTTGGGATAAAATTAGTAAACAATAACATTTTAGCTGTTTAATAACACTAGGGTAGACTGCTATTAATAAATTTTTTATTTTAAATCAAAATGTATTTCATTTGTTGTCTTTCTTTTATTTCTGTAAGCTGATTCAGTTATTGGAATGAACACGTGTTTGAAGTTAGACCTAATTTTGCCGCTTATCAACTCTGATCTTAGGCAAGTTTCTTTATCTCTCTAAGCTTAATTTCTTCAACTATAAAGTGATGATAATTAAAACACATCAGCATTTTTTTTTCCTTTTCCAATTTTATTTTTTTTTTAAATTACAAAGACAGCAAATTTTTTCCGGCACAAATAACACTTGTTTAAAAAAAAGAAAAAAAAAAGGGAGTGAGGACGTGCAAGTGCCTGATTTTCATATGTAATTAAAATTATGAGAAAGACAACTGTACAGGTTTTTTCTCCCAGGTCCCGGGTGTGAAGCATAAGTACTAGTCCTAGGTATATGTGTATATATGTGTGTGTGTGTGTGTGTGTGTGTACACATGCACACAGATATAGTTCTGTAAAGCCACTTAGCAAATTCAAAATTGACTGCAGTATGTCTTACTGTCCACTCCCTGCCCACTCCCCCCCCAACTACAACTACTTATAAAAGACTCATAAGTAAAAAGGGGTCAGGAGGTTAAGTGGCTGTTGGTGAGACTAGAGTCTCACCAGACCAAGCAAAGCCACCTCTTGTACAGGAGGAGCAAAAAACCAAAGGAAAATAAAAAGTTTTCCTGGGACGCAATCCATCAACTATGTGGAAAAACCCAAGTTTCAACAGGGCACACTGTGGCACTTGACTGACACTCCCCACCCTTTCCCCAAAGTTTCCACTCCCGGTTAATAAGAGACTTTGCCGAAGCCACAAAGAGCCCTCCAATGGCTAATTCCTAGCTGACTGGGATAAACTACATCTTCTCCCAACCAGCTGTCACTTTGCCTCCCCCACCCCCAGCCCCTTCCCCAAGACAACAGAGAGGCCACAAGGGCAGACTAACAGAAGTGAGAAGGAAGCCGGGTTTGGACCCCTCTGCTCACCAGTGGGAGATGGAAGTCAGCCCTGGGATGGTTTTTTTACACCTCCCTCCTTTGTCCACTAGCTGCTGCCACCCACCTCTCTCCTCTCCGCCAAAGGTTCTCAAACCCACAAGGGATGCCTAACTTGAAGCTTGCTGGCCTTAAAGATACTCCTACTAACCTCACAATTCTTGGGCTCACTTTCATCTCGCCAGAACAAACTGCTTTGCTTGTTCTCTCCTGCCCATCTTCGTAGAAAACAAACCATCTAACAAAACGCTCAAACCCACCAAAATCCCTAACCCGTAAGTAGATTAATAACAAAACAAAATATAAGTACATTCTCATCATTACTGAGGTGAGACTTGTTGCTGTCCTTGCACAACTGGTTAAGGAAAAACAAATTATTCTGTAATTTCTGAGGAATCCAAATTCTGTCTCTTATAAAGTCAGAGTAAAAGGGGGCAAAGGGATGCAGATGAGAATCAAGAGAGAAAAAGGAGAAAAGTATTTACAGAAAATAGGAAGGAGTGTCCACAAGAAAAGACTTCATTGTCACTTCCTGTTGGCCCTCTTGGCACTGGACTTTGCTTTGGGCTTCACCGATTTGGCCTTCTTAGGCTTGGATACCTTGACTGGCTTGGCTTTGACAGTCTTGGGTTTTTTGGTTTTCCTTAGCATGGCAGCTGCCTTCTTCTTGGTCTTCTTGAATGGGGTGGCGTTGGGTTTCTTACTTGGGGCTTTGGAGGCTGCAGCCTTCTTGGGCTTGGCTGCCTTCTTTGGAGTGGCCACCTCCTTGACTCCCTTCTTGGTTTTCTTGAAGGCCACTGACTTCTTGGGCTCATCGCTCTTGGCCAGCCGGAAGGACCCTGGGGCACCTATCCCTTTGGTATGCTTGAGGACATCAGTGGTGACCAGACGCTTGATGGACAACTTGATGTGCGAGTTGGCGTTCTCACCCTCCTTGTAGTGGCTATTGATATACTTCTGGATAGACTGGCGGGAGGACCCAGCACGGTTCTTCTCCACCTGGATGGCAGCCACGATCATGTCTGAATATTTGAGGTGGTCTGTGGACTTTTTGGAGGCCTTGGCCCTCTTAGGCTTGGCTGCAGGAGTGGATGTGGAGTTCTCGGTCATGGTGGTCTGTCTGGTCTGGCTGTTGAAAACGCTTTCCAGAGGGCCAGCCCTCGTCGGAGGCTGAGCAAAGCCTGCCTGGGGACCTGCTCTTGGGCCCCTGACTACCGAGCCAGTCCAGAGTCTGGTTCCTGGGATGTGGGCAAGGAGGAATCGCTGTTGCTCCTTCCAAGTTTGGGTGGCAGTAGGGCTCGCTGGACTGGTTCTGCGTGGCCCAGCCTTGCCGGTATGTCGCTCTGTCTCAGCGCCTGGCTCTGCCTCGCTTCTGCTTCTGCTTCTGCCTCCGCCTCCTCTGCTTCCTTTTTCCCAGTTCTGCATCTCCACATCAGTATTAATTGAGCATATAGTGAGTGTTTTCTAAGTGCTTTAAATGGATTAGCTCAGGTAGTTATCATGGAAACCCTACAGAGTCTTATCTCAACCCTACATGCACATTTGCATCATGAAAACATTCTTAATAAATAAGAAAAGCAACAATCTCAGGATGCCAGTCTAGGTGGTATGGTGGCATGAAAATATTTTTTAAGTTTTCAAGATGCTTCCCTTGTGCAGCCCAGGTTAAAAACACACATTAGAAGTAGATACTATTATGCCGTTCTAAGAGGCTACTGCATTCCTTGGCTCCTGGTGCCCTTCCATCTTCAATCCTACCAATGGCTGGTCACATTGCATCACTTTCACAATAATCCCTGTTTTAAGATCAGTGGTTGACAATCATAAATCCATCTGTAACTTTAATTCTTCTTTGCAGTGTGCCATGTCACAGGTTCTTGTGGTTGGAATACAGATATTTTGGGGGCGTGCTATGGTTTGAATGTGTCTCCCAAAGTCCATGTGTTGGAAACTTAATCTTCAAATTCACATGTTGATTTTGTAGCAATAGCTGCTATACACCAACAGTGACCGAGTTAAGAATCAAATCAAGAACTCAGTCCCATTTAAAACAGCTACAAAAAAAAAAAAAAGCTAGCAAAAAACAAAAAAACCCACATAGGAATATACTTAGCCAAGGAGGTGAAAGATCTGCACAAGGAAATCTACAAAACACTGATGAGAGAAATTGTAGATGACACAAATAAATAGAAAAACATTCCACACTCGTTGATCAGAAGAATTAATATAGTGAAAATATCCATACTACCCAAAGCAATCTATAGATTCAATGTAATTCCTATTAAAATATCAATGTCATTCTTCACAAAATTAGAAAAACAATCCTCAAATTATATATAACCAAAAAAGATCCCAAATTTCCAAAGCAATCCTAAGCAAAAAGAACAAAGCTGGAGGCATCACATTATCCAATTTCTAGTTATACTACAAGGTTATAATATCCCAAACAGCATGGTACTGGTATAAAATCAGACACATAGACCAATGTAACAGAAAAGAAATCCCCCATATAAAGCTGAGTGCCTATAAACAACTGATTTTCAACAAACCAGACAAAAACATACACTGGGGAAAGGACATGGTATTCAATTAATGCTTGGAAAATTGGATAGTAGAAACTGGATCACTATCTCTCACCATACAAAAAAAATTAACTCAAGATGGATAAAAGACTTAAATATAAGACCTGAAAAAATAAAAAATCATGGAAGAAAATGGAGGAAAAACTCTACTGGACTCTGGCCTAGTCAAAGAATTAATGACAGGACCCCTAAATCAAATGCAACAACAGCAAAAAATCAATGAATGGGACTTACACTAAAAGCCTTCTGCACAGTAAAAGAAATAATCAACAGAGTAAATAGATAACCTGCTGAATGGGAAGAATTATTCACAAACTATACATCCGATGAGGCACTAATATCCAGAATCTACAAAGAGGTCAAATAGATCAGCAAGAGAAAAAACAAACACATTAAATGGGCAAGTGACATTAACAGGTATTTCTCAAAAGAAGATAGACAAATGGCTAACAAACATATGAAAAAATGTTGACATCACTAATCATCAGAAAAATGCAAGCTAAAACCACAAGTTAAAAAATGAGATACCACCTTAGCCCTGTCAGAATGACAATTATTAAAAAGTCTAAAAACAATAGATGTGGGCATGGGTGCAGTAAAAAGGGAACGCTTATACACTGCTGGTATGAATGTAAATTAGTACAACCTCTATGAGGAACAGTATGAAAATTTCTCAAAGAACTAAAAGTAGATCTACCATTTGATCCAGAAATTCCACTACTGGGGATCTACCCAAGGAAAAACAAGTCATTTTATAAAAAAGATACCTGCACTCATATATTTATCACAACATTATTCACAATTGCAAAGATGCAAAACCAATCTAAGTGCTCATCAATTGGTAAGTGGATAAAGAAAATGTGGCGTAAATACACCATGGAATATTACACAAATACACAGAAGAATGAAATAATGTCTTTTGTGGCACCCTGGGTGAAATTGGAGACCATTATCCTAAGTGAAGTAACTCAGGAACAGAAAAAGAAATACCACATGTTCTCATTTATAAGTGAGAGCTAAGCTATGGGTATTGCATGGTTATACAGAGTGTCATAATTGATACTGGAGAATCAGAAGGGAAAAGGTGGGAGGGGATAAGGAGTAAAACACTCCCTACTGGGTGCAACAAACACTATTCAGGAGATAGGTACACAAAAACCCAGACATCACCACTATACAATTAATCTATGTAACTAAAAACCACTTGTTTTAAAAACCCCTAAATCTATCAAAAGAATAAATAAAAATAAAAATGACAAAAAAGGCCAAAAACAACAAAAATACATATATTGATGGTACTTGGAGGTGGGGACTTTGGAAGGTAATTAGGGTTAGAGGAGGTCATAAGAGTGATACTCCCATGATGAGATAAGTGCAGTAAGAAGAGATAGAGAGACCTGAGCTGGCATACACTCTCTCTCTTGTCATATGAAGCCTTCTGCCATGTTATGATGCAGCAAGAAGACCCTCACCAATGCATCCCCTAGTTCTTGGACATTCCAGTCTCCAGAACTTTAAGAAATAAATTGTTTTCTTTATAAATTACCCAGTTTTTGATATTCTGGTATACAGTAGAAAATGGAATAAGACAGAAACATTATTTTGCCTAGTACAGTCTTCTTTGATGGTTCTTCCTTCTCTCCAGGCATTTTAATCTTGGTATACTTAGGGTTTAGTTCTCCTCTTTCCTATCTTTTTTCATTCTTTGGTTTTCTTATCATTAAAAACCTTAAATGCCACCTATACTTCAAATAGTGTTAAACTTATATCTCTAGACCAAAAGTTTTTTTTTTCTTTTAGCTTCCATACTAGAATACTCATGTACTTGACGCCTCTACTAGGTATTAGATATTTCAAACTCAATGAATCTCAGACATAAACCTTGATGTGCATCTTCTACAAATCTGCTTCATCCCACAACTTTCGCCATCTCATATGATGCCAATTACATTGTTCCTATTTGCTTATGCCAAATATTTTAAAGTCATCTCTGACTCTTATATTTCTCTCATACTCCATCCCCAATTCATCAAGAAATCCTGTTGAGGCCTGGCTCAGTGGCTCACGCCTGTAATCCTAGCACTCTGGGAGGTCGAGGCGAGTGGATCGCTCAAGGTCAGGAGTTCGAAACCAGCCTGAGCAAGAGCGAGACCCTGTCTCTACTAAAAATAGAAAGAAATTAGCTGGACAACTAAAAATATATAGAAAAAATTAGCCAGGCATGGTGGTGCATGCCTGTAGTCCCAGCTACTCGGGAGGCTGAGGCAGAAGGATCCCTTGAGCCCAGGACTTTGAGGTTGCTCTGAGCTAGGCTGACGCCACGGCACTCTAGCCCGGGCAACAGAAGTGAGACTGTCTCAAAAAAAAAAAAAAAAAAGAAATCCTGTTGGTAGGATCTTCAAAATACAAGTATAAACTGCAGAACATCTTCTCAGTTAACATTTTTCTAGTAAAACAGCACCTCTTGACTTTAAGTCAAAGTTTGAGAAATGTACATGTCTCTCAGGAGAATGTTTTACATATGAATATTACATGGAGAAAAGTACATCTGCATCCCCCAAACCCAATTCGATAAAACCCTTTTTCACATTTTAACAAAATATGTTAACAAGTATTTCAACATAACATTTTAAATTAACATTAACAAAAATGATATGTGAGAAAATCTTGAATACATTCCAAATATAATTTGTTAAATGTCAGAAACATGTGGAGACATTTAAAAGAATTTTAACAAAGGCAATGTGCTCCTCTGACTTTTCTGGTGCTAACAGGTGAAACTACTGACAAAACAAATCTTTGTCAACATCCACATGAATTTTTTGGTTGTCATAAAGCATTGTATAGCCTGACATAATCATTCTTTACTTACAAACGGCTTTTTATTGTGTTTTAGTTATTGTGTTTTGATAATACACTGTAGTTTTAATAATTTAAAATAATGAAAATTGCATTTTTGTTTAACAGTCTAACTTTCAGGAGTGGGTTACTTACGTTAAGAAGGTGTTGCCCATATAATCAGAATCTGACCACTTTTCAACACCTCCACTGCTTCTGCCCTGGTATGAGCTGCCATTATTTCTCACTAGGATTATTGCAGTTCCCTTCCCAATAAGTCTTGCTGCTTTTACCCCTACATTATTTATCTCTTCTCCACCCTTGACCCTAGACCTCTTCCCCTTCTTTTCTGCTTGCTAATTCTCCTTTAGCCACAGGGAATGCCTTCCCACTTCTTAAACACTCCACACACTCTCACACCTTAGGCCTTTTGCCCTCTTGTTCCCTGAACCTGAACTATTCTTCCTCATGGTACCTTCCCGGTTAACACTCACTCCTTGATTATTATCTGAAATCTCACCCTTGCCACGAAGCTAACCCTGACTAGCCTATTTAATATTGCAACCTGCCTTCTCTACTACACTATACTCCTCATCTCTCCTTATCCACTTTATTTTTTTTTCCACAGTGCTTAACATTTTCTATCCCACTACATAATCTACTTATTTATGTGAGTGCTTATTGTTTGCCTCTCATCAGTAAAAGATCAGCTTCATGAGGGCAGAGATGTTTTGTTCACGGAGGAATATTAAGCACCTAGAACAGTGCATGGCACATAACAATGGTCAAGAAATAATTGTTGAATTAATGATTGAATTAATAAATAAATTTGCTCAAGATTCCACAATTTTAGTAAAGCTATGTCTGAACATAGGTGGTCTGACTTCCAAGTCTATACAATTAAATTCTTTCTCTCTCTCTTTCCCTATATACATATGTATATATAAAATATATATATTTACACACAGATGTACATATATGCTTATGTATTTTTAAATTTTATGTATTTAATCTTTAAAAAATAATAGAAATGTATCACTATATATGCAGTATAAAATCTACTAAAACAAAAATAGACATAACATGAAAAATATTTTTAGGATAGAATAGGAAAATCCTTTTCTGTGAGAAACTATTTCATTTCCAAAATAACCATTTTGAAGACTAAGTTATTAAATATATGTGACTTAAAGCATTAACAATGATAGGTATTGATTAAGTTGCTTTAAGGATTAAATTCTGTAATCTGTGTAGACATTACCAAACATTAGTTTCCTCCCCTTTCCCTCTAGCCCCTACATCCAAGTTCAACATACTGGAGTTCATAACCATCACAAATTGTATTTACTGCTTTCTATGACAACATAGAATGAAGATAGACAGAGTCCCTTGTTAGAAAGGGAGCATGATGTGAAAATGACATGGTTTAGGAGTAAATCAAAATCTCAAGTTTTAATCAAAATCTCAATTTTTCAATTATTGATTCCAGTTTTCTCATCTGTAAAACTGGGTTAATATTGCAAACATTTAGCTCTGCTAATAAGATTAAAAATTAAGTGAGATTATAAACTCATCAAGTTGTATACATTAAATATGTAAGTTTTTCATGTGTCAGTCATACCTCAATAAAATGCTTAAAAAAAGAAATGCAAATCAAACCAGTATCATTTTTAACTTAAGCTGGTGAAAATTAGAAACTTCAGTGAAACCCAGTGATGATAAAAAGTACGAGGAAAGATATTTTCACACACTTGTTGGGGGAATACACACTTTCTGGAAGATCAATAGATAATTTATATTAAAGTTTAACTATGGATTTAACCTTTTGATCTAATAATCAATTTCACTGCTGGGATTTTTTCTTATATATTTACTTAAAAAATTTATGAAGAAATATGTACTAAGATGTTCATTATACTCTTGTAGGTAATAACAGCAACAACAAAAAGATAATGATAAGAGTATCCTTAAGTTAGAGATTTCTTACATTGGATAAGAAAGCCCCTATTTGTATAGATGTGATTAATCTTCAGTTTACAGTCTCTTTTTGAAAAAATAATTAAGTGAGATTGTGTTTACTGTACCATTATGTAAAACTCAGATTTTCTATATTTGAGGGCATGGGGGATATGTTCATATTTTTGATCATTGCTTTTTCACTCAATGCTGAGAGAATATAAACATTATTTTTATCTTAATATAGTCATAGTTATACTATGGAATAAAAATGAAAATTAATATGCATTTTTAAGAAAAAAATGGTGGACATTTTACACTCTAGAAAGTTATTTCAATTGTTTTTACTCCCCAGAACAAGTTTCGCCCTCTTAATTCTGGGAGAATATTTTTGAAAAGTTAACCATAAGAAGCATTTCATGCAATTTCTGGCATGTAATAGGTGTTTAAAAATTTTTAGTTCCTCAAACTCACCCAAAAAGCTCCATAAAATATTGATATTGATCTTCATTCTTGATTAGTCTTCTTTTCTTATTCCCCACCACAGACAGCAGCAGCAGCAGTTCTGTTCAAAAACAAAAACAAAAACAAAAAAATTTGAGAATTACTGAAATATTCATAATAGAGAAAAAAATACATTTTTGAATACTGCTTGGTGGCTCTATTTCTTTTCATTTGATGTAATATCTGTTGCTTGCTACTTCCTCCCAACCCCTGAAACTTTCTGTTCATCCTCTTGGCTAAATTACCTTGTATTAATAGCATTATCTTGTATTTTCTCCTCGTATTTATCTCCTCCTGTATGTCAAATTTTGCTTTTTATAGACATGACTATATAGAGGAGTTTCTGCTTTTCTGGTTTAGGAAAATAAACCACAGCACTTTATTTTTAACTAAAATCATCATTTATTTCCCTGTAAAAAGCCAAACTTTCTCCTAGCTTCCTTAAATAACAAACTTTTTTTAAATCTTCTCTTTCTCCTTCTCCCATTCCTTCCCTTTTAACTTTTTCCCTTTCCATTTCTTTTCTTCCTTTTTTCCTTACTTTTTTATCTTTTCTTGCCTTTTTTCTGGGATGATTCTATTCAGAATACATAAAGACTGAGCTACTGTAAAGTGTGAGGAAGTTTTCATTTCTGCATAATTCAGTTGACTCAGTATTTGTATAGAAATCAAATATGGAAAAAAGAAATCATATTACACATTCAAAAAAATTCTCCTTAAAACAATTTTTAACTTCAGAATTATTTCCTTTAAGCATCTATTTGATAAACTTGAATGATAATATATTTAGACTCTAAAAATAAGGTACATATTTACTCTATCATTGATGCCAATTAGTCAACGTGGAAGGAAAATATTGTTTATCTTTTAAGACTTTGGGGTATAATGTAGGTTTAAAAAAGCCAAGTTTGAAAGGAGTGATTTTGAAAACATTAAAGTCAGCAGTAGTAAGTGATAGGTAGTTCTCTCAAGCAAAACCATTAACTAGGAACTGAAAAAAACATGTTCCACTAAAGCAGAGAGAGTTTTGGGTTCTTTAATAAACTAAGATGGTCTATACTCTAAATGAAAATATAGAAATTAAAGGAACACTAACCTAGGAGTTGCATAAAAAAATTGTTACTATATAACTGAAAGTCAGGAAAATCATTTTCATCTCCCTACTCAAAATGCTTTGGGGAAAGTCCCTAGAATTAAACACGGTTACAGATTCACATTTTTTGTTGTTGTTGCTGTTTTTTTTTGAGTCAGACCCTGGCCCTGTCACTAGGGCTAGAGTGCAGTGGCGTCATCGTAGCTCACTGCAGCTTCAAACTCTTGGGCTCAAGTGATCCTCCTGCTTCATCCTCCCAAGTAGCTGGGACTACAGGCACACACCACCACGCCCAGCTAATTTTTCTATTTTTTGTAGAGATGGCATCTCATTCTTGCTCAGGCTGGTCTCGAACTCCTGACCTCAGCCTCCCTGAGTGCTAAGATTACAGGTGTGAGTCACCACACCTGGTCACAGGTTCACTTTTTTAACTTATGTATTTCAGTTTAGAATATAATAGAATATAAAACAGACAAAGAAGCAAATTATTTGAGGTGTAATAGAATTCTTAAAAAGGAAAAAATAACTTTTTAAAGCATAAACCAGTTTCTACATATTTATATTTCCAATCAACATTTGTTTAAGAAAAGAATGAATAATGAAAGTCTCTTTATAAAGGAATCAGTTATCGCACAGTATTTTTTTAAGAATCCTGTTCATAATAATAATATTAAGCTAAATTATGGTCCAAAATATACATACATTTAGAAAGATTTCACTGTAGATTGATTATTCTAATTGCCTTTTTCAAAGTATAATGATGCCAAGTGGAAGAACAAAATGGAAAGTTTAAAAATATTTCAAGATTGAGAACATTAAGAATCTTTGGAGAAAGCCTGTTTTATTCATGTATTCCATAGATATTCATTGAACACCTACTATGTGCCAAACACTATGTGGATTGGGTACAAATTTGGAAAGATAAGAATTCAGTTTGAAAGAATTTCAATGTAGAGAGTAGACGTAGATAATAAGAATATTGTGAAAAATATGATGATGTAGATATGCATGTGAAGTTTTAGAAAAAGGATACTAAATCTGCCTGCATTATTTTGTTATAATTTCACACAGGTAGTATAGTAAGTTACCAAACCGAATTGGGTCCATTTGCCTGCATACAAAAGAAAACTAAACACCAAAGCACTAAGTTTTTTACAGCAAGAAAGGTTTATTGCCAGGCATGATCAAAAGAGACAGGAGTCAAACTCAAATCTGTCTCCTGAAGCTGAGAGTTGGGGGAGGTCCTTATGGTCAGAGAGTAGCAAGGAGTATCTTGATTGGATCTTGCAATAAAGGGATGCCAGGAGGCATGATCTGAAATTAAGTCCCAGTTCTTCTGTCCAAGCATTTACATTCCTCTCATGATTGCACACGTGGTACATCTGGGCATGCTCAGGTTACATAACCTTCAACCTAGGGATCTATCCATGACAACTGAAAAACAACTCACCAAGGCTCTCTGACTCGAGGGGGGAGGGAGGGCATGGGCAATATATGTAACCTTAATATTTGTACCCCCATAATATGCTGAAATAAAAAAAAATATTTCTTGCTTTTCAAAAAAATGCATTTACCTTTTTGTTTAAAAAAAAAAAAAAAGACCAAGTTAAACGAAAATGGGCTGGTTCTGTGGCTACAGTAGGTTAAAGCCTTAAAGACAAGTAGGAGTTGTCAGTTGAAGAGGGAAACTCACATTGAAAAGACAGAAAAAGGCAAGCGCTTCAAAATACTCGTGCCTTTGGATGAATGGCAAAAGATATGTTAAATTGCACAAGTGGGCAGAGCCACAAATTTTTGAAAATATCTAAATATTAAAGCTGAGATTGAAAAACTTTTAAATGGATTTCCTTATTTACTAGAGAATCTAATAAGTTAAAGGCAGTGTTAAATTTCTACAAAAACACAGGCCCATAAAAACTGTTAAACTCTATTTTTAATAGTCAAAATTTTAAGTAGACAGAGTATATGTGCTATCAAAATATAAATATAGGTATTATGAAAAGTAGAATATAAGTAAGCATAGGTACTATATATTAGTAGTATAATATAAATGAAGTATATGTGCTGTGGTTTATTTTAGGAAGTACCTACAAAACACTATGGTTTTGTTTAAATTATTGTTTTCTACAATAAGTATTCTTTAATTAATGATTGTGTTTTGGAAAGTAATTCCACTAACATGTTCTTCTCTGCTACACATCAGGCATCATATCAGAAAATATGGAATTGACTCTTCAGTGATAAGATTTATTTTAAATATTATACTCGTAGTTCTGGAAAATCCAAGGAGGGTTTTTATCTTTGGTAGTCTATATACTTACTTACAAAATGCTGCCCATTCCCAAAATTATTTTGTAAATTTTTTGGAGGGGGTATTGCTATAAAATTGGGTTATAAACTATGCAACTAAATTAGTTTTCGTTATCTTAGATTTATCCCTGACCCAGATGCTAATGTTCAGCTTGATCATCAAAATATTCCTCATCTTTGCCTCCAGATGATTCTGAGATGTTTTAAAAATTAAATTGGCTCTCAAGGGACAGATATTCTTCACCATTATTGATATTTAAATACATGTGCTATAGGCACAGAGATTGCTTCTCCCCAAGGAGAAGTTACCTAAATATTTTGAGTAATAACATCTCTATTAGAATAAATAGCAGCTTCTTTAAATGAATACTCCAAAAGGAAAAACACTCATATGAATGGTTGTTTTATTGGTATACTTATGAAAATTCATCAATTATATTTCTTCAGAGTCATAACTCTGCATGTAATCTGGAAGCATTTCAACTCAGTAATATTTCTTTCAAATAATTTACCCAAATTGCCAAATTACAGTTGGATAAAAGAAATAACTTCTAGTGTTCAATCGTACAGTAGGGTGATTATAGTTAACAATAATTTGTTGTATATTTCAAAATAGCTAAAAGAAAAATTTGGAATGCTCCCAACATAAAGAAATGATAAGTATTTGAGGTGAAGGATAGCTCAATTACCCTGATTCTATTACTATACAATGTATGCATTTGTCAAAATATTACATGTACCCCACAAATATGTACAACTATTATGTATCAATAAAACATTTTTTAAAAAGAAAAAAATTATCTATTATGAGGTTGCTTTACTATAAAATGTAAAATCCTGCCATATATTAAAAATTGTACTTGATTTTTATAAGATATACTGTTTATTAAATAATACAATATTAAATTTAAACTTAACAGACCTGTTCTGTCTAGATTTTGAAGTCCTCTCATCTTAGAGTCAGCATATTACTAAATGATATTAGCCAAACTATTTGGTCTTTCTGGGATCACGATGGTAATTTTCTGATATTAGTGAAAATTATTTTTATTAATTAAGTTGTGCTTAATAAATTGGTTGATATTATGTCAATTTCTTCACATTGCTACAATGATGGAATTAGAGTTTTGATGTAATTTGAAAAATCAAACAGCTCTTACAGTTTTATCACAAAGTCAATTGGATTTTATAACAAAGATCACTTCTATTGATAA
The DNA here is from genome assembly GCA_008086735.1 of Cheirogaleus medius. Taxonomy (NCBI): domain Eukaryota; kingdom Metazoa; phylum Chordata; class Mammalia; order Primates; family Cheirogaleidae; genus Cheirogaleus; species Cheirogaleus medius. Next base: position 9,033,684 of record VBSM01003169.1, on the reverse strand, counting down.
AAGTCAAAATGTGCAGTCTTTCTATGACAGGTTGACTTATGATAATTACAAGTGCCTACGTGTTAAATAAATATTAATTTCCAGAGTTTACCCACTTCTGTTCTTATTCAAAGAAATATACATCTTTGAATTCTCTCAAAGCAATTATATCAGAGTGGATCTTGGAAAAGCCACAGATGTAATCACAGATTCTAATCAAATGTAGAACATGATAGTAAACAAAGTCAATAGGAAATTTTATCACAATAATGTAAAGAAAATCTCATATGTATTAGTGATATTTGCTGAAGTATGACACCTAAATGGAATATACGGCAGAAAGACCTATCTTATTTTAAAAGTATATTTTTAACAGAATAAAGGAAGGTAGCATTGTATGTCAGCAGAGTATACCATTCTATAGTAAAGAACAAAATTGAAGTTAGAAGTTGGACTAAAACTAGAGGATGTAAATGTAACTACAAAAAGAGACAGCAAAAAAGTTAAGATAGTCACTGATATTATAGCAGTGAACTTTCAACTGTCCAGAAAAATGAAAAATCCCATCTTATTTAAAACATTTTTGATAAATTTTCCATTTATCCTACTGAACATTTTACTGGTGACAAAGTGGACAAAGAAGCCAGAGGAACTGCTACATTGAACCTAATTTTCATCCTCAAGAAAAACTGATTTGTGACAGATTTTGGAAAGCATATAGAAAGTGACACTGTGATTTCTAAGTCCGTAAGAACCAAGGAAAAGTGTGCTGATTGTATCTGTCCTGAGCTCTTTAGTCAGGGACTCCTACACAGAGCTGTTATTCAGATCACTCCCCAAAAGCTGTGTTGAAATGTAGGTCCTCAGGCTCTTATTCAAATAGATTGAATTCTGAATCTCTGCAGAGAAAGAGGAACCTGAATTTCCAGGGTTCCCACAGAGGATCCTGCTGAGGAGTCCTTTCCCAGATAATTCTGTTGAGAACTGGGTGGAGTTTCTCTCCCAGAATGGAATGGTTTGGCCTTGGTCACGTGTGCCTCAGCTCTGTCCAGCTTACTGGGAGTTGCTCAGTTCCTTTGGATGAAGAAAGAGTTGCACTGAAAGGGGGATTGAAGATCAGCCTTTTAGGTTTCTAAAGGCAGCATTCATACCAAAAAGAGATAGCTTCCCCAAATTCTGCAGACCTTAGGCTTTAGATTGTCAGTTTGTTTTGTTTTTAATGAGCATGACAGACAACAGAGAAGATAATGAATCTCTCCTAACCCATTTTCAGGAAATGAGACAAGTGTAGCCTAGCATCACAGGCTATCTGCTATTTTCAATCCGGTTCTCGCAGGCTTTTAGCTGGAGGAAATCCTTCCCACATTCTGGCAGTTGGCTGACTGTCAGTCATAGTTTTCTACATTGGAAATTTTCAAAATTTTCTGTCTTTTGTGTGTATATTAGTGGAAGTTGGAAGAGGATGCATCAGGGACTACCAGCTTGATCCTATTTTAAGCCCAACTTTAGCCTGATTGACTCTTTGTGACAGATTTTCCATTGTCTTCTGTCTTGAAATGTCCTACTGGCCAATGATAAATTGGTAAAAAATAAAAGAAGAAGAAGAAGAACTAACTGTGAATATTCTATTTGTGTAAATTTTGGTCACTCTACAAATGTAATCCAGGGCATACTAACTACGCTTTAGAGACCTTAGCTAAATGGGGTCAACAAATAGAATTGCCCTTGATAGTAACAATGTAATAAGCCTACATTTTGCATTGTCAACTTAAAATTTACAGAATATCTCCACTTATATTATTTCATTTGAAGACACTGATTTATTTCCTTTTATTTTCTTACTGTAAGCAGGCATAATAATATCTGAGTCCAGAGAAGTTAAATAGCTTGCCCAAAGTTCACATAGTGAAGAATTCAATGTATATTTTTTACTTGCCTATAGCAGACTCTACTTTGGTATTTGAGAATAATTGAACAAAATACTTATTGCATTGATAGGATATATTTTGATCACAATATGATATCTCTATTTTTGAGTTTTAAACAAAGGTAACAATCAGCTAGTTTTTATGATTATAAACTTTCACAAATTAGATAGAAAGGAGTTTCTTGAAACCTGGACAAACTCTGTCAAGACTTTTTGAGGTCTTAGAATGTCACTGCAAGAAGAATATGTGAAACTATTAGAATCCTAGAGGAAAATGTTGGAAATACTCTTCTAGACATT
>VBSM01003169.1:9000120-9028873 GCA_008086735.1 Cheirogaleus medius | reverse complement strand
AAAAAAAAAAACTAGAATACACTAGACGACACTGCAAAGGCAGTGGTTACACTATTATATAAGGAAATGCCCGCAATAAGGGAAAATGTGGAGGAACACTAATAGAGAAGATAAATTCTGCAGGAGATAAATTCATATGGACAAATTACAGAGTGTGTAAGGAAGTCTAGACAGTGAAAGACAGCTGTCTGATCTTGTAAATGGAAAAGATCCATGTGTAAACACATAGACACTGAGAGTAGAATGAAAGACAACAGAGACTCAGAATGTTGAGGGGGTGGGGGGGTGAATGATGAGTAATTACTTAATCCATATAATGTATGTTACTCAAGTGATGATTACCTTAAAAGCCCTGATTTTATGCATGTAAACAAAATCACAATTATACCCCATGAGTTTATATAAATAAAAATGCTATTAGAACTACAGGTAGAAATTTTTTAATAAAAGATTTAATTCATTATGAAGGGATACAAACTTTAAATATATATGAACCCAATATCAGAGTTCAAAAATACATGAAGAAACTCCTGAGAGAATTCAAGAGAGAAATAGGCAAATCAACAATAATTGAAGATTCCACTTTCAGTAACTGATAGAATAACTAAATGAAAAATAACAAGAAATAGAAGATAGAAGACTTGAAAAATACTACAGACCTCCTAGACATAACAAATGTATGAAGAACATTCCATGTTACCACAGCAGAATACACATCCCATACCAAGTGCATATGGAACATTCCACAAGATAGAACATCTCAATGGGCACAATAAAAATCACAATAATTTTATAATAATTTATATAATACAAAATTTGTTCTCTGATCCTAGTGAAATGAAATTAGAAATTAGTAATGGAAAGAAATTGGTGAAATTCAAAAATATGTGACAATTAAACAATATATTCCAGTGAATAAAAGAAAAATCACAAGAAAACTTAGAAGATACTTTGAGATGAATGAAAACAAAAGAACAAAAACATAGCATGACAAAATGTGTGAGATAGAGCTAAACCAGTTTTTATAAAAAATTTATAGTTGTAAATGTTTATATTAAAAATGAAGAACTAGCTCAAATAAATAACAATCTTCTAACTGAAGAAACTGAAAATAGGAGAACAAAAATTAAAGTAAGCATTAAAAATATAAGATAAACTTTTACTTAACTGATCAAGTAAAATAGAGAAGACTCAAATTACTAAAATCAGAAATGAAGTGGGACACATCACTAACACTCTTACAAAAATCAAAATAAAATAAAGATTAGTATGTCAAAAATTAGATAACCAGAGGAAATGGAGAGAAATTCCTACAAAGACACAAACTTGTGAAAAAAACTTAAATTTGGATAAACCATTATAAATTAAAGGAATTTAATATTTTAAAAGTCTCACACACAAAAAAAAGACAGTCTCAGCTTCACCGGTGAATTCTTACAAATATTTAAAAATGAGTTCATGATAATCCTTTACAAATTCTCCCAAAATTTGAAAATGAGGAAACACTTCCCAAATCATTCAATGAAGGCAGTATTACCTGATGTTATAAACAAAGATATTTTAAAAAGATGCGAAACCCTCTGTAAAACACTAGCAAACAATCTGGTCATATAAAAGGATTATGTAACATGACCAAGTAGCCTTTATCTCAGGAATGGAAGATTAGTTTGACAACTGAACATCAATTAAAGTCGTTTCCATATCAGTAGGATAAAAGATGAAAAACACATGATCATGTAAATAGACAGAAGAAGAATTGTACAAAATCTAACACTTCTTTCATGATAAAACTGGGAATAACTCAACAGCTTGTAGCATCCTCAATCTAATAAAAACAATATACAAAAATTCCACAGCCAACATCATACTTAATTCTGAAAGACTGAAAGATTTCCCCTTAAGATCAGGAACATTACAAGGATGTTTGGTTTTACCACTTATATCCAATGTTATATTGAAAATTCTTGGTAGAAAAATTAGACAAAAAACAACTTAAAAAAAAAAAAAGACATCCAGGATGGAAAGAAAACTCTCTCTATTTTCAGCTCACATGTATATAGACAATCCTAAGGAACACACACACACACACACATTGGAACTAATAAACAAGTTAGTAAGGTTGAATGATACAGATCTAGAGATCCAATATATAAAATTCAATTAAGTCAAGACAGTGTGGTACTAGCATAAAGATAGACATATAGATCAATGGAAAGGAATTAAGAGTCTAGAAACAAACTGATACATCTATGATTTGATTTTTGACAAGGGTGCCAAAACAAATAGGTGAGGAAAGAATAGTTTTTCAACAAATAGTGATAGACAACTGGATATCTACACACAAAAGTATGAAGATGAATACTTTCCTTACACCATAAATAAAAACTAACTACAAATGGATCAAAGACCTAAGCGTAAGAGATAAAACTAAACTCATGCCAAATGGATTGCAGACCTAAATGTAAGAGCTAAAACTAAAAAATTGCTTAGGTCTTGGGAATATTTATTTTATTTTATTTTTTATCTTTTAATTTTTTATTTCAATGTATTAAGAGCATACAAATGCTTTGGTTACATAAATTGCCTTTGCACTGCCCAACAAGTGTGCCCATCCCCCAAACAGCATGCACCATACTCATTAGTTATGGATTTACCCATCCTCTCCTTCCTGTCTCCCACCTGCTCAACACCCTATGAATGTTACTTCCCATATGTGCATACTAATGTTGATCAATTAGTACCAATTTAATGGTGAGTACACGTGGTGTTTGTTTTTCTATTTTTGTGATACTTAGAAGAATGGGCTCCAGCTCCATCCAGTATAATACTATAGGTAATTCATCATTTTTTATGACTGAGTAGTACTCCATGGCATACATATATCACAGTCTTGGAAATATTGATATTTGTAATATTATCTTTATAATTTAATGTGTTTTATAATTTAATGTTTTTAATGTTGTTAATAAACGTTAAGTTTACTTTCCCAAATTGCATAGGCATTTAGACTTCCTTCTCTTTGATGTCGTAACTCCATGTATTCCTTGCTTAAGTTTATAAATTCATATTATTATGGCTCATTATTTTATTTTCTCCCTCTTAGTATTTTGTGTTTCATATGAAGGTGTATAACAACATAGTATATGACAGTTATCACTTTCACAAGAAAATGGTCTCAAAATAAATTCATTTAGATTGAATTTAATACATAGTTCTGATGTTCCTCTGGTATATATCAAATTAATAGTCATTTTTAAATTCAAAAAAAATAATTTTCTAGTGAATATAAATCTAGCAGGCTTTATTTAAACACTTATATTCATTCTCTTATGTCATATTATTATTTTGTCTACTCATGATATGACTACATCTACACTTTCTTTCAAATCTCAATACAGTGAAATCTTGAAGTGGCTTGTTCACTGCTGTACATTCAGAATCTAAAGGTGTGTGTGCCTGCCACACAGAGAGCACTGAACCATATTCATTGAGTGAGTAAATGAATTATAATAGTTAACAATGGTGAAAGAACAAGAGTAATAACAAGATAATAACAAATAACTACAAGAGTAGTTTATAACGTAGAAAGCTTACACTAATGTTGATTATCGCAATAAAATACTGAGGTGATTTTTATTATTGCCATTTTGCAAAGGAGAAAACTGCATGTCAGAGGGCTAGGTAACTTGCTTGAGGTCAGTAGGCTAGTACATCAAAGATCCATTAAACAATTTTATGTCTTTTGTTTCCAAGAGACTTATAGATAATTTAAATATTTTCAGTCTCAATGAAGAAATTCTCAAAATAATAAATAATGGAATAATATTAGAGAAAATATTACACAATCATTTCCAACTTTATCCTCTGGCTTTTTGGTTGTCCCCAAAGATCATCTTCTGGTCTTCTTTAGGCTGTTAGAGGAGATGAGCCACGAAGGATAAGTTGATTAGTAATAAGATTGTACAAAGTTATATGATCCTCTGTGATTTGTTAGACCCAACAGGCTAATTTCAGCTTCAGAAAAAATATATATACTTAGAAATGTAATAAAACTTAAATTGGGTAGAGAGAAATTATATTCAAACAAGAGAGAGATTAGAAAAAATAATTGAGCTTTTTGAAATGAAAATTGCTTTTTTAATTCCTAACAATAATGCCAGCTCAGTAGAGTTTTTTCATTTTTGTTATTAATATTAGAATTATATCATAAAATTAAAGTTTTTCTTGCCATATATAGAAGAAATATTAACATCATAACATATACATATTAATTATTAATATCCTTAACTGTATTTGCTATTTTAGCAATAGAGTATATCTAAAATATTTAACTATAACACTTTTTGATGTTATGGAAATACCAAATATTATAAACATATACAATATGATGAATAAACTGATTAAGGTTTTACTTAAGGCAATTTCTTTAATAGGAGCCTCACTAAATTGTTTTTACTTCTGAGATTTGTAAACTGGATGCTGAATATCTCCAAAATATAATTTAAAGTGACTATAAACTGAATGCAAAAAATGCATCTTTATTTTCACTAACCTCAAATTAAAATGTAGCTGTTCTTCAATCATAAATTTAATCAAAATTTACAGTAATACAGTATTAATTGGATATTTTTTCTGAAATGTTGCTACTTTAAAATTATGATATTCATTAGACCCACCATTAATATTAATATTTAATGCATTAATCAAGAGAAGTACATATATTATTTTACTGGATAGCAATTGAAGTATATTAATAACTATTTCAATAAAATCACTTTTTGTAATCTTATGTTGTTTATTCAATGCATCTAAGTGATAATTCTGAGAAGAGATAGGTCTGTAAGCTGTATCAGACTGTCAAAAAGTTTATTACAAAGAAATTTTAAGGACTCCTACTTAATTAATTAGACCCCTGGTGTGAATTGTTCCGTGTCCTAGGACAGGAAAGTTGCCTTTTTCATGTATATCTACCATTGCCAGATCTTTGATTATTTTGAGTAGGCGAAGGGTCTAACCTCAAAACTCATTGTCTAGATTTATGGCTTCTGAAATGGAATGCATATATCCTAGATATTATGCAACATGACACATGCAGTGTGGAAATTAAAAGTTTTAATTATTTTTATCTTATTTAGATTATTTTATTTTATTTTATTTTATTTTACTTTTATTGAGACAGAATCCCACTCTGTAGCCCAGGCTGGAGTGCAGTGGTACAATCACAGCTCGTTGCAACCCAGAACTACTGGGCTTTAGCAATCCCCCCATCTCAGACTGCCTAGTAGTTAGGACTACAGGCATGCACCACCATGCCCAGCTTTTTTCCTTTTTTTATTTTGTTGTGGAGATGAACGAGGTCTTACTATATTGCCCAGTCTGGTCTCAAATTCCTGGCCTCAATCTATCCTCCCGTCTCAGCCTCCTTATTTTATATCATACTCCTTATTTTAGATCTTTTTTGAAAATGTGTAAAGTGTATATATATCATATTAAAACAGTATTGCAGTAACATAATTGATGGGGGTATATATAATATATATGGGTTAGGGTACATATATATATACTCGTATACATGGAGAACATGCTCCAATTTTTATTGTAAACTTATATATTCATAAGTTGTTCTAGAACACTGGTCTAGAGGGGTATTAGATACTGTGCAGTCTCCATTATGATGAGTGTTTTTGGTTCAATATTCTGAGTTTTAAAAGTTTTATTTCCTAAGTATCTATCTAGCCAGGCAGCCAGCCAGCCAACAAAGCATCCATCTGTCTACTTACCTATCCAGACATCTAGCCATTTGTTTGTTTATTCAGTATTTTTAAGTATCTGCTTTGTGCCCAAAATTGTGATATATACTGATTTTTATCATCTTAAAACAAAAATTGCTCATTTCAAGGATACTGATATGGTGCATACAAGTAGAGGATTCTCTTATGATAATTCATTTGTAAGTGCAGATTTAAAGATTAAGACAAGAACATTCAATATCTGTCTTTTTGTGGGGAGAGGTGCCTTCTGTATCCAGTTGTCTCTTAGAGTTAGGGCTTCTCCATTGATGTTTAATTTATTAGACTTAGACAATAGTATGTGGTCATAACTTATTTACTAATGTATACAAAACAACACCATCATTGACAGGATTGATCTCACAAAGCTTAGATTTAGGTTCACCTACAGACGGTTAAACAGGGGTCAAAAATCAGTAGCCCTTCCTTCGGGAAGATGACTTGAGAAGTCAGAAAGTTGTCTAACGATCCTGGGACAGCTACTGCATAACTGAACACTTTTGGTGAAAGTAGTCCATACTTATCAAGAATAAGCTCAGCAATTAAGACTTTATCGATTAAAAGTTATACTAAAGAATCTTTTTAAAACATGTTAAATTATTACATTTTTGTTTTCTTATTTATTTCTGCTTTAATTTTTACAATAACATGGAAAATTAGCTGTAACACTTTTCGGGTGATATTTAACTCATAAATATTAATGTTTAATAACTTGGAAATAAATATATAGAAGAAATTGAATATATATTTATGGATGCAAAACTATATATTTTATAAGTATGAATTGTATATTTATTATTGTGGTTAATATCATAATCTGCATCTATGCTCACATGCTTACTCTTAGCTCCAAAAAGCTGTTTTTTTGTCTTCCATGCAATAGGTTAGCCATTTTTAAGGTCCCAACAAATTTTCCCTTTCCTAACTCAAGCAGAGTTTGCATGGAGCAACACCTCTGAAAGATTCTCTGGGGATTTGTTTCTAATTCACTCTGAATAGGAACTCTGTGTTCTTATTAGATAATGTTTCTTATCATGGCATAGCTTTGCACCTATATTGTGATATAGCTTGATATGTCTTTAGATAACCAATTGGAACCTGGTTTCTCTCCATGGTCTGAGTGCCTTAGTGGCACTCATGGGAAATACCTGGGGAAAATGTTTATTGCTATATCTAGCAACAGTGAATGCTTCCTCATACTAAAAAAAGACATATATTCATCTCTGCACTTTTTTTCCAACATGATCAAGATTTATCAGGGAAAACAACTACCAGTCGTCATCAATAGTAATATACATTTTATATATATATATATATATATATACACACACACACACATACACACACTTTTTCCTTCCTATACATACACACATAAACACACACATACACACACACACACATTTACACAAACCAACTAATAGGAAAACTATATTTTCAGGATTTACAATGTGTCAAATAGGATATTAGGCCCTAGAGGCACAAAATGACAAGAGTATACCACTATTCTCTAAGAAACTAATTTTGATTACTTATAATAGACATTATAGTATTATCTTGCCACCCTATCCTCTTCTTAAAATTTGATGTCTTTTTAGTTTATTTTAATCTACAGACTTTCCATTCATTCCTTTCTTTCATCTACATTCTGTATGCTGCTGATGTGCAATTCAAGATGTATGTTAAAGAATCTGAATGGTTTTACCTGTAAATTTCCATATATTTAAAATATTGCTAATCACACATACTTTGTGCAGTTCAAGATGTACCTCTGTCTACTGTTCTTTTTTTTTTTTTTTGTAGACAGACAGATGGATTCAGAGGTTTGTTCAGACTGCAGGTTCTATTCATCTAACAACACTAAAGGTAGTGGTGTGTTCTTTCATCAGGAGTCATTTAATGTCTGCTTGTCTCTATTCTTGTGACAGTAACAAGTACACATATTCAATGGTTAGATCAATAAATTCTTTGGGGTTTCAAAGTGATGGTATTCTACTTTTATGATTCAAAAAAAATCAACTGGAAATACTTATATAAAGTGCTACTTCCTGTAAACTATTATTTGGTTTTTCCAGTGATACACTTCACATAGAAAAGGTGGAACATTCATGTTTGGTCATTTCTCTTTATTTCCAATTGCCAAGGTAATGAATCAGTTCCTTATTATTCTCCAAAATAAAAATTCATTAATTTAAAATTTGTTAATGAGTTTTAATTCATTGCAATGATTTTTCTTATTAATACTCAAACTTTCCTATCTTTGGCCAGTGGGTGTCTTTTAGTGTTAACTTGAAACTTTTTGACACAACTTTAGCAAATTTTGATAGCTTTCTAGCTATCAGGGAATATGAAAAGTTATTTCATAATAATCTTGTGTATTTACTGCTCCATTCCTGGAAACAGCTGTTTTTCAAAGGACACTGATTTCTTTCAGTGGGGAATGGCATTTATAATCTGGATGTGGGAGGTAATTGTTGCTATTGGGTTGCTAATACTTCTTGGTCTTTTCAATGGACAGGGCTAGGATATGTGTGTCTGTGGAGAAAGGAGGGTGGCAATAAAATGCTAAATAAGTAAACAATAATACTGCCAAATCAAATTCAGGATTATAAGGTTTTAACATAACTATATTAGATCTGTATCTTTTTTGTTGCATCCAGAGAATACTGGTTTACTTTGACATAAGAAATGATAAAATTAGAAAATCTCATGATTAATTGTTTACATTATCCCATATCAGGTTCACTGTTAGGGATGAAATTGCATTTCCCTAAAATTTGTATATTAAAGCACTAACCTGAAATGTGACTGCATTGAAAATAGGGCCTATAAGGAGGTAATAAAGATTAAATAAGGTCATAAGGATGGGGCCTTAATCTGTAGGGCTGGTGCCCCTATAAGAAGAGGAAGAAATACCAGATCTCTCTCTCTCTCTCTTTCTCTGCGTGCACACAGAAAGAAGGTCATGTGAGGACACAGTTGGAAAGGTGTTTGCAACAAGCCTGGAAGAGAGGCTTAACCAGAAAACCCTGATGGCATCTTGATCTTGGACTTCAAGCCTTCAGAACTGCAAGAAAATAAATTTCTGTTGTTTAAACCACCCAGTCTGTGGTATTTTGTTATGGCAGACTAGTAGGCTCATATACTCATAAATGCCTCAAATTAGCAATATTATCAATACCACCACATATATGAATCAGAAATATGTTAAAAATTTTTGCATAAATTCTATTTTCCACCTGTTGTTCATAGAACACTGTATATACCTTGTCAGAACATATAGGCATTACTCACTGTGCTGTCTCCCTTTGAACTCTACTTTTTTTTTTCCTTAGCTCAACAAGTATTATATATTTAGTCCTCTTTGCCAGTCTTTATATCAACATCTCCTAAGTCATGTTGGTTGCCTGCAACTTGTTCTCTATTAGATACTTCAATAAATGCCCCTGGAAATAATAATTCATGAATTTGTATATGGTGATAAATGTTTAGCTCTACCCTTTGCACTTGAAAGTCAATTTTTCTGAATATAAAAATCTTTGACTCATACTTTTTTCCCTTCAGTATCTTAAATATGTAGCTCCATTTACTTTATGACACACTGCATTGCTGTTATAGAGTCTGATAATAATAAAATATCCTTTCCCTTATAAATCACTTGCTTTTTCCCTTATATCTCTGTCTTAGTCCATTTTGTGTTGCTATGACAAAATACCCAAGATCGGGTAATATATCTAAAAAAAGAGATTTATTTTATTTGTTTTAATTTTATTTTTTCTTTGACAAATCATAATTGTACATATTCATGGGGTACATAGTAATGACTCAATACATATAATGTATAGTGATTAAATCTGAGTAGTTAGCATATCCGTCATCTCACTCATTTATCGCTTGTTTGTGTTAAGAAACATTCAATATTCTCCCTTTAGCTATTTGAAATTGTTTCAAATATATATATTTGACACTAATATATTAGTGTCACTGAGATCACATTTGTGTAGGCCTGGAAGTTTGAGGACATGGCCCTGACTTCTTGCAAGGGCTTCCATTGTGAATGATAACATGGTTGAGAATGTGAAAGACGAAGTGTACACTTGTGAAGAGGCAAAACTGGAGGGGTTTCCTGGTTTTAAAACAACCCACTCTTGCAGGAACATTCCCTTGAGAACTAATTCAGTCTCCAAAAAGCCCAAATTCATTTACTAACAATTAATAGCAGTCATTCATGAGGAATCTACCCTTATGACCCAGACAGCTCCCATTAGGCCCCACCTCCCAATAACATCACATTGGTGAACAAATTTCAACTTGAGTTTTAGTGGAGACAAACTCCAACCATAGCAGTTTGCAAAGGGATTTTTATTGTTATACTCCCATGCTTTTACTAGAACATAACTTGTTTTTGGTCATTTTAGGCTAATATTCTCAGATACGTGGGACACTCGATATATTGCATTTTTTTAATTTCAGGGAAATTTCTTGAATGACAATTTTTAGTATTTGTTCATATATTTGGCTTTCTTCTTCAGGGACTTCTACTATAAACATGTCAGATCTTATTTGCCTATCTTGGATACTGTCATTTTATCCCAAATCATTCTTATATATTGTTTTCATTTTTGATTTAAGAAAATAAGATCTTCTTATCACTCTCTATTTTCCTTAAAATTGTATGTATTTGCTGCTGTATTCCTTCTAGTTTAGTCTTCATTTGTGAAAAGATTTTTTTCTTTTCATTTCTATTTTTTTCCAGAGTTATTTTTAAGTGAAAACTTCTATCACTTACAATTTTGTTTTATTTTGCGATTATGTCTTTCTGGTGTGATTTTATTATTTGTAGCAACGTTATTTTTCTCCATTTATTTTCCTTTGTCCAGAATGTGACTGCAATACTTTCTTATGAACATTTTAATGTCAAATTATTTTCCCTAAATTTTAGAAGGAATTATGGTACAAGATAATCTTTCTTAACTTCAGATAGTCCCCTTTTTTGTTGTTTCCATGTAGTCTTCTAAAATAGGGTAGCCTACATCCTGAAATGCACCAATTTTGTTGTCTCCCCTATTTTTATCTGGGCCTTTCCTTTCCTTCATCTTGATTACCCATCATCTGTTCAATTTAGATTCTACTCCCAGGAGATTTTTCTTAGTGAAGAATCTCTCTTGCAAGGGCTCTCTGGTTGGTCAGTTCTGAGATTTCATACATGGTAGTATTCTTTCTTCTTTAGCATCTTCAGATATTGCTGAGGGAACTTTGTACTTACCCACTACCTGGACTGGGCAGTGCCTCTTCCAGTTCCAGCTGCTATGAAATTGCATTGGCTATTTTTGTGTTCTCTTGGTCCTACATATTTCAGAGGATCTTCTGCTTCTCTATGCCTCTTTTGGCACAGACTCTAATGTTATACAGGTCTTGTGGTCATTGGTAGCTTGTCTTTGCCTGAACATAGTTTTAGGCTCCTGGTTATTCCTTACTACCTAGGTTTGTTATAAATACATTCTGTGAGTTTTGGGCTGTGCTATTTGCCTGTCTGCTTTAATGTGAAAATTTGGAAATATTAAAACACTATATAACCATTGCTACCATCTTCTCAAAATTGCTCCCAAAAAATTCTTGAGATTTTTCAGCAGTTACTGGCTTAGCTCCTAAGAAATGTCTGCTTTTGTATTTCATATTGAGAATTTTGGTAGGGGATTCCTTGATATTTCCTCAGTCAGCCCTTCCAGTGTTAGTGTAGGCTTCTAATTACCTGTATTAAAACCTACTGTTGGCTGGGTGTGGTGGCTCAGGTCTGTAATCCTAGAACTCTGGGTGTCCTAGGCAGGAGGATCACTTGAGGTCATGAGTTCTGGACCAGCCTGAGCAAGAGTTATACCCTGTCTCTACAAAAAACAGAATCATTAATTGGGCATTGTGGTGTGTATCTACAGTTCCAACAGAACAAGACTCTGTCTCAAAAACAAACAAACAAACAAAAAACAAAAATGCTGCTGTTTACTTGAGTGAACTATGACCCAATTATAATTTGAAAAAACAAGATGTGATTATTGGGTTGAAAGAAAAAAGGGCTTTAAGTGGATGGCAGCAAAATAATAGCATTTTTTGGTGACAAAATAAGAGGTAGAATTGAAATTCTAGAAAACAATAATAAAAATTTCATTGGTGAATCTTGTATATTGGGGAACTCAATTCTTTATTTCCCCTTTGGAAAAAGTTGAGGTGCTCATTCCATTTAGAATTTGTTACTTAATACATAATAAATATGTGCAAAAAATAGTCTCAGTAACTATGGGGAAAAATCCATGTAGCAGAACTTATTTTGAGGGTGGGGTACCTTATCCCTGTGGTCCCCCACCCCTGGGCTGGTACCGGTCCATGGCCTACTAGAGACTGGCCAGAGAGAAGCTTCATCTGTATTTACAGCCACTCCCCATCACTCATATCACTGCCTGAGCTCTGTGCCCTGTCAGATCAGTGGCAGCATTAGATTCTCATAGGAGTGTAAACCCTACTGTAAACTGTGCATGTGAGGGATCTAGGTTGAACGCTTCTTATGAGAATCTAATGCCTGACGATCTGAGATGGAGTTGAGATGCTGATGCTAGCACTGGGGAGCGGCTGCAAATGTAATAAATGTAATGCACTTGAATCATCTCAAAACCATTTTCCTTCCCTCCCTCCCCTGGTCTGTGGAAAAATTGTCTTCCATGAAACCAGTCCCTGGTGCCAAAATGTTGGGGAATGCTGACTTATTCCATTTATTTGTAAGTCTACAATACAGAGATTTTGAACTGTTCCAAGCCCATGGTGGGTTATTATATGAACAGAAGTTTCATAATCTCCTATTTGATAAATATAAATTAATTAAATATACAAATATACAAATTAATATGGCAAAAATTTCATAGGAAGAAATATCTTCCATTAAAAACCTCAATAATTATTGAAATGTTAAAAATAATAAAAGCCATTAAAAAGGGAAATATTTACACAAGTTGTTTGTGAAGTTAAATAACCTATGCTTTCAGCAAGTAAAAACACAATTTAGCCATTGGAATTTTAAGGGGGACCAAAAAACAGTGACTTTCTTCTCTTCCCCCTCCCATATTCTGAACATCTTAACAAATAAGATAAAGTAGCCAAGCAAATGGAGATAAAATATCTCATTTTATTACTGAGGATGCTGATATAGGGGAATATAGGCATGTGCCATTAAAGAGCTGTCTAATGCTAACTTGAAGATTTATACAGAATTATACATTCCAAGCTTTTTTATGGTTTAGGTTCTGCCCCTAAAAAACAGCAGGGAGGAACAAAGGAAAATGTATGTTTGTTGTCAATTGATTGAGTCTACAAGAAGAGGGAGGGTTGAGACATGCCCACCCAGATCATATTCTCAAAAATATGAGTCAGATAACTTACTCTATCTTGAGAGGAGAGAAATAGGTGAAGAAGAAGGTGTGGGAATGTTATGCTAGTGTTCTCTTAACATAAGGAAACATCTAGTATAACAGTTACACTTTGTCCAAGTTAAGATTTTGACCTTAGAAGAATATAGTATTCTTGCTGAGCATTGGCATACTAATTTTGAAATTGGATTTATTTATATTCTGATTTAGAAGGATCAGGGAGTAAACTGGATAAATGGTTTGTTTTCTGTTTTGGGCTATGATTTTTTTTCCTAGCTTTTTTAAAATTTCAAAATAATATGGGGATACAAATGTTTTTGGTAACATGTATCAATTTTGTTATGCTTGAGTCAGAGTTATAAGTATGCCTATGACTCAGATAGTGTTCACTATGCCTGCTAGGCAGGTTTTTGCCTATCTCTCCTCCCTCCTCACTCCTGCTTGATTTCCACTGAGTTTAACTTATCTTTGGGCACTTGCGTGCTCTTTTGTTAGTTTCAATTTAAGAGTGAGTGCATATGGTGTTTGTTTTTCTATCCCTTAGACACTTCATATAGGAAATGGTTTCCAGTTCCATCCACATTTTTGTAAAAAGCCTTAATTCATCCTTTTTCATGGCCAAGTAGTACTCTGTAGTATACATACAACACATTTTGTTAATAAATTCATGAATTGATGGACATTTGGGTTGATTCCACATCTTTGCGATTGTGAATTGTGCTGAAATAAAAATATGGGTGCAGGTGTGTTTTAGATAAAATGATTTATTTTCCTTTAGATAAATATCCAGTAAAGGATTGTTGGATCAAATGGTAGGTCTCCTTTTAGTTCTTTGAGGAATCTCCCTACTGTTTTTCATAGAGGTTGTAATTTGTAGTCCTGCTAATAGTGAATAAGCATTTCTTTCTGTCTGCATCCACATCAGCATCTACAGTTTTGAGACTTTTTAATAAAAGTCACTTTAACTGATGTAAGGCAATATCTCATTGTGATTTTAATTTACATTTTCCTGATAATTAGTTATGTAGATAATTTTTTCATATGTTTATTGGCCTTTTGTCTATTCTCTTTTGAAAGACATTCTGTTCATGTTTCTTTTGCCCACTTCTTAATGGGATTGTTTGTTTTGTCCTTGCTGATTTGCTTGAATTCTTTGTAGATTATGGTTATTAGCCCTTTATCAGATGTATAGATTGTGAATATTTTCTCTCATTTTGTAGGTGGTCTATTTGCTCTATTATTTCCCTAGCTGTCCAGAAGCTTTTTAATTTAATAAAGTCCCATTTATTTATTTCTGTTGTTGCTGTGATTGCCACTGGGGTATTCCTTATAAATTCTTTGCCTAGGCTCATATCTAGAAGAGTTTTTTCAACATTTTCTTCTAACACTCTCATGGTTTCATGCCTCACATTTAATTCTTTTATCCATCTTGAATTAATTTTTGTTAGTGGTGAGACAAATGGATCCTGCTTCAATCTTCTACATGTGTCTATCCAATTTTCCCAGCATCATTTATTGAATAGGACTTCTTTCCCCCAGTGTATATTGTTGTCTGTTTTGTCAAAGATCAGTTGGCTGTATGTGTATGGTTTTATATCTGTGTTCTCTGTTCTCTTGCATTGGTCTATGTCTCTATTTTTGTGCCAAACAATGCCATTTTGTTTACTATAGTCTTATAGTAAAGTTTGAAGTCTAGTAATGTAATGTCTCCAGATTTATTCTTTTGGTTTAAGATTGCTTTGGCTATTTGAGCTGTTTTCTGGTTCCAAATGAAGAGTAGAATTATTTTTCCTAGATCTGTGAAATGTAATGTTGGTATTTTGATGGGGATCACATTGAATCTGTAAATCACTTTGGATAGTATGGACATTTTAACAAGATTGATTCTACTGATCCATAAGCATGATATGTTTTTCCATTTGTTTGTGTCATTTGTGCTTTCTTTCCTCCATGTTTCATAATTCTCTTTGTAGAGATCTTTCACCTCCTTGGTTAAGTATATTACTAGGTATTTTCTTTTCTTTGTGGCTATTGGTGTATAGGAATGCTACTGATTTGTGTATATGATTTTGTATCCTGACACTTTGCTGAATTTATTTATCAATTCCAGGAGTTTCTTGGTGGATTCTTGGTGTTTTCTATATATAATATCATATTGTCAGCAAAAAGATAGTTTGACCTCCTCTTTCCTGAGTTGGATACTCTTTTTTTTTTTCTCTTTCCTGATTGCTTTGGCTAGGATTTCCAGCACTATGTTGATCCTTGAAATCCTTTCTCTTTCCCAGCCTTGTGGTCTTCTTAACATTGTGAATTATATTGGCACACCCAGTTTAATCTCTGAGATAGTAGGTGGTACTTGTGGGTAAGAATCAACCACACATTGTATGATTGAGTCAATAAAAACTGTAAAGGGCTGTGCAAATTGACCCCTCTGTCAGTAGGTGGTGCTTGCCAGAAGGAACAATCTATATTGTTGTTTGGAGGACCTGTAACTGGTGCTAGCCCCTCAGCAGAAGCACTTGAATGCCTCAGGTGGTGGGTGGGACCCCAGAACTTCCAGATGAGTCCTTATTCTATTATAGAGGAGGGTAGAGGAGTGATTCTGGGCATGGCTGGTTTGAGTGAGCCTGCCCTCAGCCTCCACAAAAGCTGGTAAGGTAACTGTTTCAGTGGGGATCAAAGTTCTGCACCCAGCCTCCAGAGAAAGCTGCCACGGAGGGGCTGAGGGGACCCTACCCAACCACAAGATATGCTTGTGGAGGCAGGGGCCATCTGGGATCCACAATCTGGCTATTGGGTGCAGGTTTTGCTTTTCTTCCCCCTCCCTAGCTCTGAGGTTTTCCTTTGGCATCTGCCAGCATGCAGGAGGTCAAACTAGGTGAGCTCCCCAGCAATGGTGCTGCAAGCTGGGATTTTCCCTGTCCAGGATCTCACCGTAGGCTGAGAGCACCCCTTCTGTTGGGGGAGGGGTGCTTAATGAGTGTGCCATGGCTTTGACCCACACTACACTTCTCTTTTTAGTCCTGCCCACATGGGCTCCCTTGCTTCCCAAGATTAGTTCACAAATCTCCCCTCTATGCCCCTGAGCAACAAGATTGAGTACTGGAGGTACAGGATCTGGTCTATAGGCCTGTCTTCAAGTCCCTGAAGATAACTCCCTGACCATGCCAGGGAGAAGTGTGCTCATTCTGAGTTGCTTATGGGCTGCTCAAGCAGGTTTAATGTCCCCTCACTTCAGCGTGTGCCCTTCTCTGATGGAGAAGCCAGGCAAGAAGCACCAGTGATGGCCGGTGAGCAGGGAGCTCACAATCCAAGCATCCCTTAGTCCTCTGCAGGTCTTTAAGAGGAAAGTTGTGAGTCCCACTCTCTGTGGAAGCCCAAACAGAGGGGAAGCAGCAGCTCCTAAGAGCTCTGGCTTAAGTGTCTCTCCTGGCAGCCATTCTGGGGGAGGGGAAGGCGGGGAAAAGAGTCCGAATGGAGGAAATCTAGCACTCGGGTCACCTCTGTTCCTCTCTTCAGAAGGCAGTCCACCCAGAATGCTAGGCTCTAGGATCACACAGGTCCCTGAGTCCCACTAGCCTCCTGTGGCTCTCATAGTCTGGGCTGGAGTTGGGAAATGTTTGTGTGGGTATAAGCAAGACAAAAATTGAGGGGCTGGAGCACCAGGTGGGGGACAAAGGCACATGGCTGGTGGAGAAGTAATATGGCTCCTGCCTTCTTGACTTTGGTCTGTGGTGACAGAAAGAGCTTCAAGGTGGCTGGCAGCCTGGTGCTTTGTCCTCAAGAAGCTCTGACTCCACTGGTGGCAGCAGCTTTTGGGCTCATTAAGGTAGAAAGACTCTCCAGAAGCTCAGGAGCCTACTGAACTGACAGAGATGTGAGAAAGAAACAAACCACCCCACCTACCATTTTCATTAGACACCAACCCTCTCAGGGGTCGATCTCTGCCGATATATTGCTCCTTCTTGTTCTGCTCCGCAACTTCTTCCCATGGAATTTCTTGTAGGTTCTGGCACTTTTCCCTTGGAATTATACACAATCTATGATTGTTTGTGTGTTTGTTTATTCTTTATTATCTAAATCTTTTCTTTCTTTCTGCATCAATCTGGTAGCTGGTGTCTCTGGTCAGCTAGGTTCAAAATTGCTTTTTTCTTGATGATTTTTTTTTTCTTTTGAAAAGATAGTAGAGGAAATTTGAATGGGTGTCTCTTCCCTCACTATATATATTTTTATTGCCAACAAAGTTATTTCAAAATTATTTCACTGACCTCAAACCACCTTTCAGCACTTAAAGAAGGAGCTTAGTGCATTTTTTATGATGCTTTTATTCTTTTTTTGCACAGAAAATAATTCTTTTAAATACAGGCTGATCTCAAATTTTTCACCTTTACCCTCTGCTAACCTCTTCAGGTTTTTCAAACCCATGCAAGACTTCAGCTCTTGTAGGAACATAAAGAAATAATATGTTACAGATATGAGAGCTTTCTACACATAAGTGGAAATGACAAAAAACAATTACCATGTAGTTAAGAAGTTTTGAACAAAACCTTCATAACATCTTTAGCAGAATTGTGAAAGATAGGCATAATGCAGCATCCTTCCTGACCATACATTGCATTTGACTACCTGGATCAGATACTGAAGCTATGTGACACTGATATGAAGATTGCAAAAATCATAAAAAGTCAATTCTTTATGCCATTGCTATTTGCAGATAGAAAAATAAATGCTCCAATTAATTTCCATACATTTTGGTGACACGAATTTTCTAATCCTAAAGGTATTTGTGCCATTATCTAAGCAGAATCTAAGGAAGAGGATATAGACTAAGGCCCATTTCCACATGTACAAGATCTTTTAGTCTCATATGTGCTATGAACAAGATGTTCCAGGACACTGCTGGAGAAGATATGGAAGAAATTGGTTATCATTATTACCTGGTGTATCTTCCCTTTCTGACTCAGCATGAAGGAAACTAAAAACTATATGAAAAATGAGTTATCTCTATAACTTAATATCAAAGCATTATGCCAAAATTATTTTTATAAGCCTAATTTCCCCTTTATAACTTCTACCTAAATTTTCTCTAAGCAGATCTTCCCCCCCACGTCAAATATAGCATACTTCATTTTACCAAGAGATATTTCTTTTATTGCCACATATAGAATACTATAGGTCATATTTTCATATTAACTGGAACACTGGCTTATATCAAACATAATAAAAAGTACAAATATCAAATATTATATGTCTGTTTATATGCTTTTTTCAACATTTGTATAGAATTAAGAACACATGAATAAGTTCTTTATAGATTTATTTATTGAGAACCTCATGTGTCTTAGGTATTTTTTTGTGTGTGTCCAGAGATACAATAGTGAACAAAACTCTCAAAAATCCCTATTTTAACCTAGACCTTCCTGTTTTGTGGGATGAGATGTATAATACAAAAAATTAACAAGCTAACTATATATTATATTGAAAAGGTGATGGGCATTTTGAGAAAAATAGGGATAACAGACAACCATAGCCTCAATGAGAAGGCAATGTTTGAGAAAAGACTTAGGAAGGAAATTGGAGATCTCTGTAAGAAGAGGTGATAGGAACAAAAAAAAAGAAAAGAAAAAAAAAAAAGGAAATTTGAAAGCCTTACAAATATCTTAGGGAAAAGCATTCAAGGCAGAAGTAATGGCAAATGCACAGGTGGGAAGCTTCCTGCAAAGCCCAAGAAAGAGCAAACTAACAGTAAAATGAGATCATAAAAGATAAAAGGTAGGGAAGCAGGAGATCTTCTTGTAGGGCCTGGTAGGCTTACACAGATGCCTGGCTTTCTATGCTGTGTGAAACTGGAGGTCAGGTAGTATGGGCATCATTGACGGGCTTTCAGCAGAAAAGTGACATGGTTTTACTTATGTTTTAAAAGAATCATGCTTTCTGTTCTATTGGATAGAGATTATAGAAAGCCATGAGAGGAAGTGAAGATTCCAGTTCAAAGGCAGTATTTTCCATGTCATTAGAAATAAATTATTTTATTAGAAATTATATTTTGAAATTATGATCCATACATAATCATCTGTAGTGGACAGCATGGTCGCCCCTCAAAAGATCTAATACATGCACATCCTAATCTCCAGAACCTGTGAATATTACCTTATTTGGAAAATGGGTCTCTGAGGAGGCAACTAATTGAGGAACTGAGATGAGGAGATAATCCTGGATTATCCAGGGAGGCTCTAACTCCATTAAAAAACATCCATTCAAGAGAGAGACACACACAGAAAAGACAGACACAGATAAAAGAATGTGATGTGAAGGCAGAGGCAGAGATTAAAGTGGTGCAACCACAGGCCAAGGATTGCTGGCAGTCACCAAAAGATACAAGTTGCAAGGAGTAGATTTTCTCCAAGAGCTTCTGTAAGGAAGGTGGCCCAGTCAACAACTTTAATATTAGATATTTGGCCTCCAGACTGTGAAAGAATAAATTTGTATTGTTTTGAGCCACTCAATTTGTGGTAATTTATTATGTCAGCTGTAGGAAAGTAATGTATTCTCCAAAAATTAAGTCCTTAGTGGGTGAAACTCCTCCTCCTCTTTCTTTCCAACAAATGCAATATATTTATATGTGAAACACATAATGTCTTAACACTTCAAATATTCCCATTTATTGCAATATAGGATGATTACTTTTGTCAGGTGCACAAAAAGAATAATTTGCTCAGGTTATGGTATGGCTTTTAACATGCCAAGTAAGATCTTAAACTTCAGAGGAGTTATGTCTATATAATGACTCTTTTTCTCTTTCTCTGTCTGTAAAACATACATAACATAAAATTTACTATTTTAACCACTTTTAGTTATACAGGTGAATTGTGTTAGGTACATCCACAGTTAACTTTCACTAACAGTTGAACAACTTTTACCTCTAGTCATCTCTAGAACTGAAATATTTCATTATCCCAAACTGAAACTCTGTACCCATTAAACAATAACTCTCCATTCACCTCTTCTCCAGCCTATAGAAATTGCTATTCTACTTTCTGTATTTGAATTTAACTATTCTAGGTAACTCATATAAATGGAATTATACAATATTTGCTCTTTTTAATCTGGATTATTTCACTTAGCACCAAGATTCATCTGTGTTTAATATCATCCCTTTAAAATTATGGTTTAATCTTATAACAACGTGATAAACAAGACCTGTCATGATACCTGGGTATTTGGCTAAAGGCTCATACATGAAAACAAACGGCACGGAATAGCCCAAATCCTAAAAAAAAGCCCCAATGCACAAAAGGTGACTTATCTCTTCAGGACTAACTGAGAGGCTGCAGAATTGGCCCTGGTATTATTGACCTATCACTGCCATGATTTTCTATCTCCAGTCTACAAATTCAAAAATCAATGTGTTTAATACAGGGAAAGTTAGGAGTCATTGATCTAGAGTGGAATTGCTATGGCTTTTCTCTCCCTTCTGTGTGCTTCCCATATCCCCTCCCTGCCAAGTAAGTAGTTTGCCAAGAAAATTTCCTCATGAAGATCAATAAAGGCTGTGAGACAGATAGAATAACAAGATATTCTCGAGTTGAATTTTGGTAGCAAACGTGAGGTTTTTCTCTATACATGTTTGAGCAGAAGTAGAAGACTGCAGAAAGAGAGCAGGGTGAAGTGCAGGTAAAGCACAGAGCTGTTGGCCTTCCCACCATGTGATTAACGAAGGATGCATGAAATTTCTTAGTGGTAAGCACAAAAATACCTGGGACTGACCATCTTGTAGGACTGGACCCAAAAGAGAAGATTTCCGGGTGAGGAAAACCCAGAATAGAGGAGCTCTGGGGCATGTTTGTGTGAAGGGTCATTAAAATGGTCAAAAATTTCAACCCAGATCACATCTTCCTTCCTGGTAAATATATAGAAGGTAGATCTCTACAGCTGCACACCTAAAAGCACACTTGTATGTCACATACAGCATTTGACTATCCTGTCTCCCACACAGAAGGTATCAATAACCAGTGGGTATGAGCAAAATAAAACTACGTTTAAAAAGAAGAAAAAGAATAGGAAAAACATTTCCTTTTCCCCGTGCCTGCTGCAGTAGCCCCAACATATTTTGAGGAGTTTGCTATAAAGAACTTGTATCAGCCAGGATTCTACCGGAGTAGAAGAATAAGTAGGACTGATGCATTCAGAAATTTATTGAAAGGAATTGGCTTATGCAATTGTTAAGGCTAGTGAGGAAATTCTGACATGGCCTATTGGGAAGGGTAAACTGGAACTCTTAGTCATGAGCTGAAGCTGCAACCAACATGTCAAATTTCTTTCAACTGATTGAATCAGGCTCATACAGATTACCTAGGAAAATATTCCTTATTTAAAGTAAACTGGTATAGGGCCGGGCGCGGTGGCTCAAGCCTGTAATCCTAGCACTCTGGGAGGCTGAGGCGGGTGGATTGTTTGAGCTCAGGAGTTTGAGACCAGCCTGAGCAAGAGAGAAACCCTGTCTCTACTAAAAAAAAATAAATAAAAATAAAAAAATAGAAAGAAATTAGCTGGACAACTAAAAGTATATATATATAAAATTAGCTGGGTATGGTGACGCATGACTGTAGTCCCAGCAACTCGGGAGGCTGAGGCAGAAGGATTGCTTGAGCCCAGGAGTGTGAGGTTGCTGTGAGCTAGGTTGACGCCATGGCACTCTAGCCCGGGCAGCAGAGTGAGACTTTCTCTCTCAAAAAAATAAATAAATAAAGTAAACTGGTATAGACTTTAATCATCTCTACAAAATACCTTCACACTAGTGCCTAGATTAGTGTTTGATTGAATAACTGATGACTATAGCCTAGTTGAGTTGACACAAAATTGACCATGACAGAAGGAGTGAAAGAATATATTATACTTCCCTTCCTCACTCAAAGTCCCTCAGGCTCAATCCTAGTAAGAGTTGAACATAAAGGAGACTATAAGATAGAAATTTTGGACTGTATTAAATTGACCTGATCTCTTGTTTTACCTAGAAGTAACTAGAAAATTATGGCATCTGCCAAATATAGCCTTTAAGGACAGTATAAATCATTTATTTATTCAAAAAGATTGATTGAGCATATGCTCTATGGTGAGACTGTTCTGGATGCTTTGGATGGATCACAGAACAAAACAAAAATCCCAACAGTCATGGATCTCACATTGTAGTGAGAGAAGACAGATAATAAATTATAAATATAAAAATAAATAAGTTGTATTCTATGTTAGAAGATGAAAAGAGCTAAGGCAAAAAAAATATAATAGTAATAATAATTAGTTTGAGGTGAGGGAAATCAGGTATTTGATGGGGAGAACAGTTCTATATTTAATTGTGGTGGTCAGGGTGGTCTTCAGTGAGAAGATGGGATTTAAACAAAGACCTGAAGGGAGTTGGACAAGGAAGAATGTTGCAGGAAGGGGGAACAGCATATGTAATGTCCTGTGAAGGGAGCATGACTGTCATGATAAAGCAAGAACAAGGAGGTCAGGGAGACAGCAATGTGAGATGAGAATAAGGAGGTAGCCGAGGAAGGTTGAGATAATGTAGTCATTTTAGGTCATTGTAAGAATATTGGCATTTAATAATCTACTATAGGTTTTTGGGCAGAGTCATGGTATTAGCATAGCATACTTGAAGGTTATAACTGAAAAAGATATAAAATGTCTCATGTCTGTACCCCCTCACTCCCAACCTTTCATTATTCAGGTGATTATGTAAACTGGTTGTGCACACTTGCTATAGGTAAAGAGCAAGCCAGCATTGGTGCAGCAATGAAAAATCTTTTGGCTTCCAAATATTTTTGATTTAATTCTATTATGAGATAAAACAATTGAGTATCTAAGAGACTTTAACTCTTCAGTCTATACTAGACACCACTGTTGCTTATACTCACAAGGTAAAACTAGTCATTAAAAAGGCACAGCTTTCATGTACAAAGCCACTGCAGTGTTGATAGCAATTATAACCCTGACTTGATAGAGTGAAATACACCACTAAACTGAAAGATGCTGGCAGAAGTGGCATACTTTTGGATTCCTTATTTGTACAAAGCCCCTGCATAGTTTAGTAGCAAGAGGAATCCCCCCACACTCCCCAGGGTTCTGATTGCATCCCTCAGAGTCAGCATAGAGGTGACAAGACTGCTGCAGCCCAGCTGACCTTTGACCTCAAGGATACTCAGCATCGAACCAAGGAGAAATATCAAAATATAAAAGCAGGACTCAACCCTTTCACCCCTTGTCTCTTGTCTTTAAGTTTGCCCCTGACTGAGATGTCAAGTTCCTATTTTCACTAAGTCATCTACAGTATGGCAGACAGAGCTTGGCGACATTTAATAGCTTATTTGCAGAGGGCCAAATTGTGAACATGTGCACACACAAGTAAGTGAGAAAGGAGCCTAGAATAAGCAAGGTTTGTGAGGTAGGAGGGTGGGTGG
The DNA here is from genome assembly GCA_008086735.1 of Cheirogaleus medius. Classification (NCBI taxonomy): domain Eukaryota; kingdom Metazoa; phylum Chordata; class Mammalia; order Primates; family Cheirogaleidae; genus Cheirogaleus; species Cheirogaleus medius. The sequence continues at coordinate 9,005,218 of VBSM01003169.1, read as the reverse complement.
ATTCCACAGAAACAAAAGCAAACATCTACTAAAATCATTTGTGACGTTGCAAATCAAGAGCCTCCACATTAAACTGGTTTGGAATTATAAATTCAATTAGAGTTTATAATGTGTCTTTAGGATTTAAAGGCTGCAGCACACTTCTGCACAGGTGTTGTTTATTTACCTGATACACAAAAACTCCTTTTCCTGACAGATCTAACAAGATGTTTGTCATTTAAAGCTTTTAAAAGAGGTCAGCTTCTTCCAAAAGTACTTGCTAGAAAAATACTGCCAGATTTTGTGTAAGGGAGAGAAGGATCTAGGTAATATAACAGAAAAATGAAAAGCAAACCTTCACAACTGAGCCCTTGTCCCCAAGAGAACACTGTTAAAACTCAGCACACAAAAATTAAATGGCTGATATGTTTGTGCTCTGAGTGTTAGCATCTCAGAGATTACATGCATGTGAACGTACATTGGGTTGCCCAGTAAGAAAACAAACAAATACCTAAGTTTTCAGAGAAATTAGCATTTTTCCTTTTAGGTAATATGCCAGATTTTTTAAAAATGATCTTTTTGTTTTGGATTACAAAACAAATGTCAACCTTGATTGTTTTTAAGCATTGATTTCTCCTTGATAGGGAAAGGAATAAGAAACAAAGAGAGTCATAAAAAGAATACAAAGAGCATTCAGCAGAAGTTGGAAAAAGCTTTGAAATAACTGTAACTTTTTTTTTTAATGTGACAGATTATTGGGGGAGAAAAGGAATTGTTAGTGCAATATTGCCTGAATGATAACCCTTATATGTTGCCCTCTGCTCTCATTCCAGGTAGGCATAATTAGATGATGTTTGTTCTTTTAGAAATATGGTACTTGGGAATGTCATAAACATTATATAGATACTAAGTCTTTCATCCCTTTTACTGCTTTTTTTCCCCCCAAATGAAATGCTAAGTTTTGTCACCTGAGGGTAGTTATAATAATCACAACTGCTGATATTGCCCATGGCAGGAGCAGAACTGGATCAAGGAAAATGTGACCCCAACTACATGACTTTAGACTCCAGTTGTGACAGCTAATGCAATCACTGCTGGAGGAAAATGAGTCCCTTGACTAAACCCACCCTGATTTGTAATCCGATTAAAAAACGTCTGGTGGAGGGAAAAGGCAACATTTGTGGGCATGCTTGGTTTTTGCACATAAACCTGATGATTGAGAATGGGTAATGACTCTGGAGTTACTATAGATAGTGGGATTTCACATATACTTTAGAATATATTATGTGTTGATAATGTAACTATTAGAACTTAGGTTTGTATGGGGAAAATATAGCCCACAGATGCAGAATTGAAAACAACTACAACAAACAGACACTATGCCATAAGAACTGCTTTTCAGGAAGAGGTAAATATTCAATAGCCACCACCACATGCTATTTCTATAACTCAAAATTTCAGGCTTTTCCACTTTTTACATGAGTACGACCTGAGGACTCTGTCAAACATTGCCCTGTGATCATTTGTAAAAACATTATGATTCTTGGGCAGAGGAGGAGATGTCTTGTGATACTTCTCAGGGAAAGGGAAATGGATCTTGAGTTAGGAAGGGACAAAAAAGATATTTGAAACTTGTGCTAATACTGCACATTTGAAAATAGTTACATTGCTCAGTCTAATGTAATTTGTTACATTGTTCAATCATTTTTTAGGGATTTTTTTCTTTCTACTGACAGCACGAAGGAGCTGCTTTCCTCATTAATGTACTGATAATTGCTTTTGAAATCTGAATTTTTACATGCAAATGAGTACATTTTCATGTAAGTCTGAACTTTCCCTCAATCATTACTTTATTATAGAAATTATGATATAACAAGAAAGAATTTTTGGAATTTGGAGTTAGTAACTCTGACTGGTGAATGACCAGATGAATTTATAGGGAAGCCAGGCTGACTTGGTGGCGAAACCTACAATCTTATTCAGAAGTCAATTAATTTTTTTTCAAGATTTTTTTGAAACAAGGGTTGAATCATTTGGAAAAAAAAAACTAATAGATTCCTGAGTAGATTGCACTGAAGACCAATACTCCATTGACTGAATAAAGTTTGAGATGTTTTAGTTCAATATTCAAAACCTTCTTATTGATAGCCTCCTATGGGCCAGGACTGCTAGAAGCTAAGTCAACAGTAGGAAACAATACAGATTTTATAATTCTACTTATTTATAATTGTCTTTTAAAAAATTAAATAAAAGGAGAATCTATAATGTTGCAAAACCTTTCCTTATGGAAGATACATACATATATACATACATACATATCTAATTTATTCAACAAATAGGTATTGAGAATAACTCTTCTGCAACACAGCATATAATATATGGTAGGTATAAAGATAAATGGAACATGGCCTCTGATCTCAGGTTTTTACCTAAAGAGAGAAGTACTCCCATAATTATGATACAAGGTGGTACAGAAAATAAGGTAACAGACATAAAATTTAAAATAATAGTTTATCATTTATTAAAGTTTATCATTATTAAAGTTTATCATTTATTAAAGGGAGTACTTGTCCTTCACACTCCTGTCCCTTAATATGTAATTACATTTTCTTTTATACTTAAATACTCCTCAGGTCCCTGTTTGAGAATTGTCTTGCTATATTCAGAGGAGGAAAATCTGTTAAATTTAGAAAAGGTCGATATTGCAAATATATGACATAAGCTCCAAAATGTTACTCTTGATGAATGTTCCTTATATATATTCCAAAGCTGCCACAGTGTCTGTCTAGTAAAATATTAAGTACTTATTAGTTCCCCGAAGATACAAATTTATTTTTCTAACTGAAGGATTTATGACCTTTTGCTGTTAGCATGGCCGATTTCTTTATCAAGGTAGTATATAATAAGAAAATGTATTCCTTGGAACACGTCAAGGTCATTTCTACTAAAGGGCCTGTATTCTTTTTTTCTTTTTCTTTTTTTTTTTTTTTTTTTTTTTTTTTTTTTTGAGACAGGGTCTCACTCTGTCACTTGGGTTAGAGTGTAGTGATGTCATAATAGCTCACTGCAACCTCAAACTCCTGGGCTCAAGCGATCCTCCTGCCTCACCCTCCCAAGTATCTGGGACTACAGGCATGTGCCACCACACCAGGCTAATTTTTAGTTTTATTTTTTGTAGAGATGGGGTCTGGAACTCCTCAGGTTTGTCTGGAACTCCTGGCCTCAGGCAATCCTCCTGCCTTAGCCTCCCAAAGTGCTAGGATTCCAGGCCACTCCTTCTCTAACATGTGCCTGGAATATTTCTGTTTTTGTTCTTCAGAAGTCCCATTGCAAATTATTTACTTCCTTCAGCTCTTTGCTCAAACATCCCTGTCTCAGAAAGCTGTTTCTGAAAACCAAGAACATTCTCTTATGAATTTCTCAACACTCTTTTATCTTAGCAATTAGTTTTCAAAACTGTATTGTTTACTAATTTGTTTACCTTTTAATTATCTTTTGTTCCCACTAAAATATGAGCTCCATAAAGGCATAAACTGCATCCCCTGTGCTTAGATTATCATATGGCATATATTTGTTTCTTCATAAATACTAGTTACATATGTAGTGAGTTAATATATTTTCAGAAAAGGAAGGAAGGAATTCTTGTTGAAAGGATTCAGGATAAATTAAAATATGTCCGGAGCCATGAGCAACGTGGCTGCCAGGGCGTGCTCAGGCATGCCCAACCCTTACCATAAAATAGATGCCTGGCCTTGGGAAACAGAAAGTTTTAGCTTTCGGTTTCCCTGAATCTACATGTGTAGAGGGTTGGGGACTTTCCTCTCCTTATATGGTCATCCTCCTAAGCTCGCTCCCCACTCCCCCTCTCTCCGGTATATATCCCTACCTCATTCTGCCAATAAACGAGACTTGATCAGACTCCTGTCTTGTCTCCATTTCTCGTGTCTTTTCCTTCCCCAGGTCCCACTCCCCCATTCGCAGACCCCACCAATAACTTGTCCCGCGGGCGGGACAAAAATAGGTGAAACGAGCTCTAGTTCACATATAAATAGTAGATGAGACTGGGGTAAAAGTGAGGTTTAGATACAAGCATGAAGAATGTAAAACCAATTGGGAAAAAAGTATAGCACATCACTGAATGCCTATCAGGTGATTCCATTTGTGTGACAATGAGTACTTGTGATGAAGACTCAGGTTGAAAGTAGGGCTTGAGTAGGAATTATGTGCTGCTGATTTGTAATGTTTAGAATAGTAATGATGAAGTGTTAATATGTTAGTCAAGGAAATGACATATAAGGGATATTTTAAAAGAAATCTGGTTGCTATAAGTAGAATGGAAAGAAACCAGGGGGCTCATGGTCAGTTAAGGCTATTTGACCTTAAAGATATAGAAAAAAGTCAACTGTCAGACAATCAAAATGTTGTTACAATTTTGCTGCAAAAGAAAGTCCTCTAGTAAACCATACTTTTTTTTTTTTTTACATTTTTGGATACATTGTATAACTTTGCCTCTCCCTAAGAAGGGTTAGAGGTATGCCCTTCCCCCTCACAATGCTCACCACATCCCTATGATGTGGGTCTTGCCCCCCCCCGAAATTTTGGTGAACACTACCACCATTTGGGCACCATAGTTTTAATCAGTCAGTACCAATTTGATGGTGAGTAGATGTGGAGCCCATTTTCCATATCTTGTGTTGCCTCACATGGGATAATGGGCTTAAGCTTAATCTAGGATAGCATAAACAGTGTTAGCTCACTGTCGTTTCTTAGAATTGAGTAATATTCGATTGTGAGCATATACCACATTTTAGTTATCGACTCATGAATTGACGGACACTTGGGTTGTTTCCATGACCGTGCAATAGTGAATTGTGCTGCCATAAACATATGGGTGCAGATGTCTTTATAATAGAATGACTTATGCTCTTTTGGGTAGATGCCCAACAATGCGATTGCTGGGTCGAATGTTATTTCTATTTCTAGCTGCTTGAGGTATCTCCAAAATCTTTTCCACAAAGGTTGCACTAATTTGCAGTCCCACCAGAAGTGTAAGAGAGCTCCTGTTTCTCCGCATCCTCGCCAGCATTTGTTGTTTTGGGATTTCTTGATATAGGCCATT
>VBSM01003169.1:8986415-8998476 GCA_008086735.1 Cheirogaleus medius | reverse complement strand
ATGATCCTTGGCAGATCCGGGGATTTGTGCTCTGGACCTCTTCACGCTGACTTCTGGCACTTGTCTGCTTTCGTGGGTGTGGAGGTTGATGAAGAAGTCGTCCTGCTGTGGCACAAATCACACAGTCCCATTCGGCTAGCCACTGAGCGCAGCCCGCTTGCACTCCAATTCCCACTGTACCACTCGGATTCTCGGAACTTCACGGCAAATCCACTGCGTCACTTTCCTCCTTTTCCCAGCACCGCTGCCCCTTGAAGCTTCCCTGTAATTCCGTGAAGCTCATCCTGTGGGAGAACTACCCCTTCGAGTGACTCAGGTTACCTTCTTCACCTCCCAGTCTTGCCAGTACCGTGATCTTGGACTTCTCAGCCTCTAGAACTTAGTAGGTTCCTTCCGAATGTCCCTTCTGTGCCCTGGGCCATGTGAGACCTGGGTGCGCAGGATCTGGTCTGCAGGTCTGACCTCTGGGCCCCGGCGTTCAATCCCTGACCCCACCAGTGAGAGGAGTGCCAGTCCTAATTCCCCCATGGGGAGCCCCAGCTGGGTAGATGTCTTTCAGCCTCAGAGTCTGCCCCGTTCTCCTGGAATCACCAGGCCAGCAGCACCTGGGAGGGCTGGTGGGTAGGGAGCTCTCTGTCTGAGTACCCCTCAGTCAGCTGTAGGGCCCCAAAAGGGAAGGTCCCATTCCCTGGAGATGCCTCCGGCTGGTGGCTATATTGTCTCTCTCGGCAGCCGCGGTAGGGACGTGGGAGGGGAGAGTGCAGCAATATGGCGCCTGCCGTGGGTTCGGGTCTGTGCCCAGGGAGGGGCCCTGAGGTAGTTGGGAGCCTGGTGCCGCGTCCGCTGCAGGCTCACTGCTCAGTGGCGGTGGCCCTCTCTGGACTGGTGCCCACAGGTCTCTCCAACCTCTGGGGAGCAGTCCAAGAGGGGAAGTTAACTTCTCCACCTATCCTTGTCGCTGGTCTCCAGACTGCTCGCTCCGGAGGTCTCTCCTTCCAGTTCATCTCCGCAACCTCCTCCCGTGGAGTTTCCTGTAGTCTCCGGCACTCCCTCTTCCGACCCTCGTCTGATGTATGGTCATTGGCTTGCTTCTTTCTTCTAATATCTTCTAGAAGCTGTCTTTTCTGCAGAGACACTCTGTCTGGTGGTGTTTCTCATCTGGCAGCTTGCTCCATCCTCTAGTAAACCATTCTAAGATTACTATCTTTGTAGGGATGTAATTAGGAAAAACTTGGTTAAATAATAGTTATTAGGATAGAGTAGATATAAAAAGAAAAGAATATCTTTGATTGAAAGTGAATACTCCAGGCTGAAATTCAGTTGAATGTGGATGACTAACTCCCCTAAAATTCTCAATTTCATATATATCTATTGAAACCCTGCTAAAGCATTTTGTTAAGAACACAGATTTCTTCCCAGAAAGAAGTTGTGAATCCTACTATATGAAATAAACATTCTTTCCCAGATCATGTTGGAGATAACTTTTTCTTAATAAAAGTGGACAGCTTCTCACTGAGACATGGTTGGACTGCAGAAGGCCAGCTGGCTGTCTAGCATGAATCTAACAACTTGGTCATGGTATAGAATCTGTCCTTTAATTCTTTTAGAGACTGCATTTTCTATCAACACTGAAAATATATTTGTCTCACAGGTATGGACTGTTTTGCACTAAATAAGGAAGACAGACACTTCAGTTATTTGACCAGCACATTCTCTCCCAAGAAACATGCTACTTTAAAGTCAAATGATAATCAGAACAACTATAATCAAAATAAGAGGAGTTAGAGAATTCATGTGTTTATTGACATCAATTACTAATAGTCTGATGTATCCATTTCCATTCTACAGACATTATTGTCAAAGTTAATTTAACTCAATAATGAGAGAACTTGAAGAATTAGAAATCTAAAGGAGAATATAATATCTGGGATTTAATGTATTTTATTTTTGAATTTCTAAATTAGATAAAAACTAATCAATGTATAATTAGTTAATTTTAATTAAATAACTAAAACTAATTAATGGATCATTAAATCATAACATTTAGGTTTATCTTTCCTACTGGACAGGTAAAAGTCATTGATTCCTACCTATTTTCTATAAGTTAATTGCTAATATTACAAGCTATAAACTTTCTTGGCCCTAATCAAAATAAATATTATTAATAAATCAAAATATCATTGTCAACCATCAGTTAGATAATATTCCAGTATGATATCAGAAACTCAGACAATCAAAAAGTTTAAATTGAATACTTTTTAAAAACAATATATTTGTTCTGTAGCTTTCCATTTTATTGCCTTTCAGTCCTACTATCTCACCTTATGATAGACTCATTCTCTTGCTAAGGTATGTTAATATCTTTAAACAGAAGTCGTGGTTAACTCTTAGTTAATCAAAACATGTAAGCCCATGAGCTATACATTCATACTGAGAGCAGACTATTTCAATTTTATTTTTTCTCCATGAAGTTGAAGGTGAACTTGTTTTCTTCATACCATATTTCCACCCCATTGCAATCATCCATATGTTTTTTTCTAAAACATGGATGAAATTTTTCCAGTATAGATTTTAAAACTTTCAAAGAATTTGTCATATATGGTTTTTATAAATTTCAGATATATTCCTTCTATGCCTAGTTTGTTGAGGGTTTTTATCATGAAAGGGTGCTGAATTTTATTGAATGTTTTTTCTGCATGTCTTGGGATGATCATATGGTCTTTGTACTTGCTTCTATTTATATGGTGAATCACATTTATTGATTTACATATGTTGAACCATCTTTTCATCCCTAGGATGAAGCTTACTTGGTCATGGTGGATTATTTTTTGAGGTGCTATTGAATTTGGTTTGCTAGTATGTTATTGAGGATTTTTTTGCATCTATATTTATAATGGATATTGGTCTATAGTTTTCTTTTTTGTTGTGTCCTTTCCTGGCTTTGGTATCAAGGTGATAATGGCTTCATAGAATGAGTCATTAAAATGTCCATACTACCCAAATGATTTACAGATTAATTGCAATTACCATCAAAATACTAATGTCATATTTCACAGATCTAGAAAAAATAAATCTACACTTTGTTTGGAAAAGAAGAGAGCTTGAATAGCCAAAGCAATCTTAAACAAAAAGAAGAAATGTGGAGGCACCACATTACTAGACTTCAAACTATACTACAAGGCTATATTAACCAAAACAGCATTGTATTGCTACAAAAATGGAGACATAGACCAGTGGAACAGAGAACCAAGATATAAAACCATCCACATACAGACAACTGGTCTTTAGCAAATCAAACAACAAGATACACTGGGGAAAAGAAACCCTGTTCGATAAATGATGCTGGGAAAACTGGATAGCACATGCAAAAGAATGAAGCAGGACCCCTATCTCTCACCACTCATAAAAATTAATTCAAGATGGATAAAAGACTTAAATTTAAGGCATGAAACCATAAGAATTCTAGGCGAAAATGTAGGAAAAACTCTTCTAGATATTGGTCTGGGCAAAGATTTTATGACTAAGACCCCAGTGGCAATTACAGCGACAACAAAAATAAATAAATGGGATTTGATTGAACTAAAAAGCTTCTACACAGCTAAGGAAATAATCGACACAGCAAATAGACAACCTACAGAATGGAAGAATATATTTGCAAGCTATACATCTGATAAAGGGCTAATATACAGAGTCGACAAACAATGCCAGCACATAAGCAAAGGGAAAAAAAAACTCATGAAAAATAGGGCAAAAGATATGGAGAGAAGAATCGCAAAAGAGGATTCTTTTATTTTAAATGACCAATAAACATATGAAAAAATGCTCAACATCACTAATCATCAGGGAAATGCAAGTTAAAACCACAATGAAATATCACCTTACCCCAGTTAAAATGGCTTTTATTTTTAATAAAATAAAAATAAAAATCTAAAAACAACAGATGTTAGCATGAAGACAGAGAAAAAGGAACAATTATACACTGTTGGTGGGACTGCAAATTAGTACAACCTCTGTGGAAAACAGTACGGAGATTCCTAAAAGGAGACCTACCCTTTGATCTAGCAATCCCACTAGGGGATATTTATCCAAAGGAAAAGAAGCAATTTTATCAAAAAGACACCTGTACTCAAATGTTTATTTCAGCACAATTTACAATTGCAAATATGTGGAATCAACCCAAGTACTCATCAATTCATTAGTGTATTAACCAAAATGTGGTTTATATGTACTATGAAATACTACTCAGCGATAAAGAAGGATGAATTGAGGCATTTTTAAATATTTTGGATAGAACTAGCAACCATGACCTAAAGTGAAATGTCTCAAAGAATGGAAAAACAAACACCACATACACTTGCTATTAAACTGGAACTAACCGATGAGCCCACATGTGCACAGAGGGAAGTAAAACTCATTGGAAATCAAGCAGGGGGTAGGGGAAATGAGGGGATGGGTGAAAACCTACATAACAGGTACAATGAACACTATCTGGGTGATGGCCACATTTATAACACTGACTCAAGCATTACAAAAACAATCCATGTAACCAAAAATAATCCATGTAACCAAAAATATTTGTACCCCTATAATATTTTGATATAAGAAAAAAATAAAAGCTTCAAGGAGGCTAGATACAGTAGAGATGAGAGACTAAAACTAGCTGCATATCTGCCATAAGTAGCTTTAACAATGGATAATCTGATATATTTTTGAGTAGAGTTTCTGAAAAACATGAGGAAAACTAACTCACTGATTATTTACTAGGTCATAGGTATGTAGTGTTGGAGCAAAAAAGAAGTAGATGTGAAATATTGTTGAGTCACAGTAATGGCCAAATTCTGTAATCGATATCTTCAAATCCCTCTTCTTGTTGTCCCTAGAGATGCCTTGTCTTATAAAGTGAGTGTTTGTGTGCTCCCACATTCATATGTTGAAGCCCTAAGCCCAATGTGATGGTATTTGGAGGTGGGACCTTTGGAAGGTGATTCTTTTTAGATGAGATCTTGAGCAAGGGATACCTATGATGTGATTAATCTCCTTACGAAAAGAGGAATCTCTTCTCTTTTCACCATGACAGGACTCAGTAAGAAAGTGGCTGTCTGCAAACCAAGAAGACAGCCCTCAACAGGAATTGAATTGGCTGGCACCTTGATCTTGGACTTCCTAGCCTCCAGAATGGTGAGAAATATATTTCTATTGTTTAAGCCACTCAGTGTATAGAATTTTTGTTATGGCAACCTGAGCTAAGACACCTTGAAACCAAAATTAACATCCAGTTCTCTATGAGTCCCAATTCTTTCTTACATTTCCATGACAGTGCTGTCTCCTTATTATCTTACTTAAATATTTACAATAATCTTCCCTTTGTGCTTTCTGGAGTAAGACCAATTTCTCAAAACATAACAAAACAGGACAAAAAGAATTCTGACTAAAACATGATATTAAGTTCTAGTTGTATTAAATAAAATTATTACAATCTAGGGACTTATAAATATTTTAGATACAAACTACAAACTCATGTTGTATGACTGTGGTCCAAATCTAAAACCAAACATAGTTTATAAAAACTTCCTTTTACATTTGACAAGATTTCCTCATACTCAATTACCTGAGCTATTGTTTCAAAATTCTAGTACTGTATGTTAGGCAAAACCTTAGTGATGCCGAAACATTTTTACCAATTTGTACTATAAAGAAATGATATCCCAGCTTAATTTGATTTAAAAAAAAAAATAGAAGGTCCAGGTGGCTATAATTTTTTAACTCTACACATATATCAGAATTAAAATATGCAGCTTGGTGAACTGCTCACAGGTGTTTGGCAGAAATGATAGCAGTTTGCAAACCCAAATGAGGTAAAAAAAAAAAAAAAAAAAAAAAAAAAAAAAAAAGAACAACAAAACAGGGACAGCACAACCTGGCATATTTCCTGGGATTCCAGAGCATGTCAAAACAATAAAAATGCTCAAATAGTCACGAAGCTTTACAAAAAACATGCTTTTCAGAAAGCTTTTAACATTTAGCTCTGTATTTTTAAACTCAAAATATCCAGCAAATAAGATTTTTAAAGCAAAATACACTAATGATAAAAATATATAAATGATAAAAATTCCAGTATTTGCAATATAATAGCAAAGTAAGAACTTCTTTGCTAGTGCACTGTAAACCTTGAAGTACCTAAATGATTATAATTATAAAAAGGAAGTGGCAATGATTTTCTTCTTTGAAACTTTAAAACCATTTCACATGAGACATTTGATAAATCACAGTTATTTAAGGTCTCCTTATCATGTCCTACCAGGTTGATGCTGTCTCTTATCTTGGCTGAAGTGCAGTGGCTCTCCCCAGCCCACTTCAAGATTTCTCTTCTAATAGGTAGCATTGTGGATCATATCATCTCTTCATCACCCGACAGCACCCAAACCAGCATCCACATTGATTCCTGTCCAGAGCTTCTTGCAGCTCTTAGCACAGTATCCAACTCACATTGGGTACTGTGTGTAACAGCACACTCTGTTAAGTGAAAGTAATTTTCTGCTAGGTAACATTTTTGCCCATTCTGGCTACAAGAATCTTGACTACATTAATCAGATGGTGTATAGTCAGCCCAAGTAAAGTGTTTATAAAACAGCTGTCTTATGCCACTAGGTTTAAGGTAATTTGTTACATCCTAGCAAGTGGAACAGAAGATAAGAGGGGTGGGAAGGAAAATAATTAAATTACGTATTAATGGAATGCTTAATTGAAATATCTTAGTGCATGTGTATTTTAATGGGAATTTTCACCATGTCAGAGGTAGATATTATTCAAAGTATATTTTCTCTGAATATAAATTGAAAAGGCTTTTATTACTGAGAGTGATACAAAGATTTTTAAAACTAATTACATAATTATGTATATCAACAATAGCTGCATGACCTCATAGTGATTAGGATGTTAATGGACTATTAACTTCACTGCTGTGTCATTGATTAAACTGAAGAAATGGGATAGGCTATTACTAAAGAGGCTGGTGTATAAATTATTTGAAGGTGAACACTTGGTACTTCAAATAGCTGGAGATAGATATATATGTGTATGTGTATATATATGTATATGAAATATATATATAGTTTTCTTAATTGCTTATAGTTGTAAATGACTCAGGTTACTTGGCAAAAATGTGATCTCATTACAATGAGGAAGTTAAAGAGATTTGGAGAAAATCCAGGTACCATAAAACATAATGTGAAAACTCTTAAGCTTAGCACTGATGCTAAATGGCATAAACACCCTATAACTTATGCACTCTCACAAGAGTACCGCTGTAACATGATTCATCTTGACACATCATGAACTGGTCAAATCAAATTCACCAGACAGAAACTCTTATAAGAAAAGCAATGTACAACATAGTTAGTCCATACTGTAGTGGGCATCTGTACCATCATTTAATATGAAGAGGATCTTTGTCCTATGTAGAGAGTACTATGGTGGTTTTTTTCTTTGAATTCCATTCTTTATTAAATTGATTTCAAAATACTCATTCTTTTTATACAGAAGTTTACTAACCTATTATACAACTGTACAAGAAAATGGACCATGCTTATTTCATAGATTAACTTAAAGTAAAATGTGTTTTAAAAAAAACTCTTCTGCCACAAGGCATAGCTGTTTATATTAAATTATTCAAAAATAAAAGTTAGTATATTAATGAATTGCTTTACATTATTAAAACTTCATTAGCATATTTTAGTGGTTTTGAATTATATTGGAATAACTGTAAGATGGTACAAATTATTGTGAAAATAATGATACAGTAAAATTAAAAATTAATATTCTTTATTACTCTTTAAACTATGTAGCAGAGTGAATTTTTTTCTGAAATAATAAAAAATTCAGTTTTTATTTATTTATTTTTTTCTTTTTCTTTTCTTTGGCATCTCAGAGGATACAAAAAAATTCAGTTTTTAGATTTTCCTATTATTCCTTAAAGCTGAAATTTTATCTTTATAATATTTAACACACTTTTGAGGTATTTTTCTAATTATTATGCTATAGGTACATACATTTTGATACTGACACTACTAATATTTTGTAATATTTGAGAATATACTATGAAAGGCTAAGTTCTACATAGTTCTTGATGTTAATTTATTGATCAAATATAGTTGCAGCAAGTTAAGTCATACATATCTTAGAAGTTAGCTGAAGTCACTATTCTTTTACACAGACACTGACACAGACACACACACACTTGCAAACAAATCACAGCATCTTAAGCCACATGTTTGTCCAGTGACCTTTCCCAGATTGTAGTGAATTCCCAGGAGCTTCTAATTTCATGGCACATTTGGCTTCTAAGTTTCAGATGTTGCTGAAAATCCCTTGTGTCTCACATCCTGAGGCTGTTCCTGTCTCTTTTCTCTGCCCTACCTTGAAACTCAGCCCTGTTTCTTTGTTTATAGAGAAGTAACATAAAACAAAAGTCTTCAGAAGACATTTGTATTTTGTGATGATCCTAACCTAAGATTTCAGATTAATGAAGGGCTCTACTTCACAGCAATGCCAACACCTTACAATTAAAAGCAGTCATTTCCATTTTTAAATGACATTTGTTTATCCCATCAGCAGGAATCATAAGATACTTTTATCCATAAGCATAGGCATAGGCACAGTAATAAGCACTTTATGCAGAGCAATTCACTTTTTAAACATAAGACCTAAATATAGAAACCATCAATGCATTTGTTGATAACCTCATAGAGTCAGAAGCAGCATCCAAATGATCTCTTTTTAAAAGTATCTTAGAGCAGATCAATTTATGTGAGCAGAATATAGGCAACGGAATTTATTGCCCCTGTACAGAAAACACTGATATAGCAGAGTGGTGTGTAAGTGTCTATTTATACATTTATCCAGCAGATAATCAGTGAGTTAATCCATGTGCAGTCACAAAGGGAGGTGCTAGGAATTCGAAGAGGAACAAGGCATAGGTTCTGTATCCAAGCAATTCAGGGGTTCTTATGAGGAAACAGGGAGTAAAGACTTAATTACAATTATCATGGTGTGTGAGTGACATAAACTAAGGCACACACAGCAGGAAGGTAAACATAGGATGCGAACAGATGTTGGGCAGAAGGTACACAGGCTGCAGTGAGATGATGATGGAGCGGGGAGAAGGTATGTTCAGGAAGATGTCCCAGAAAGAGAAGATACATCTAGATGTTACTTAAAAACTGAGCTGGAATCATTAAGCTGAAAGATAGATACTTAGGGGATTTTTAGGCATAGAAAGCAATATTAACAAACTTGCTGAAGGGGAAATGTTTTCAGTATAGGATAAAAAGGAAGAGTGGCCAGAGATGGAGATAATGGGTAGGGAAGGAGTGGTCATAAAAAATTGTGTGGCTCTTAGCAGAAATTTTATTATATAGCACAGGAAATAAACATTTATTGATAATTTTGAAGCACAGGAATAATTTGGTGGCTTTTTCCCCAATAAAATGTTTACCTTTATCAGAACTTAATGAAATTTTAAGGGAAAACTCTAAGCGGTATATATATATATGTGTGTGTGTGTGTGTGTGTATGTATATATATTGTTTTTGATTCATCTATGCTTCAAATCATATGTTAAAAATATTGGTTGGAGATGAAAATTTTCCTACTGTAAAATATAGCCTTTCATGGTCAAATGTGACTGCCCTTCATCTATGAATATAGTGATTTCATTTAGAAGTTCATTTTGAAATAACTCAGGTCTCTGAAAAAGCCAGGTGTCCTTTATGAGACTTTCTTTAGCTCTTTCTGGAGAGAATTATTAAATGGAAAGTGACCTCAAGCTATGAAAACTCAAAACTTCAAACAGATCTATAAAGCCATCATTTGCATAAGAGGCAGTGAAAAAAATCTAAGCTACAATTTTCTGCCCCAACACATTCTAGTGGCTTTCAAATTTTTTATAATTTCATTAAAAAGTATTTAATTCACCCAAATTATTATTTCCAGCATTCTATCATGAATTCCTTTAACTACTTTACTTGGAACAAATAACCCACAATTTTTTTATGTGACTTTTAATTTTTTTTTCTTTAGTTAGCTTTCAAATTAGCAATGGTGGAACCAATGCTGTTATACATAAAGAACTTGGGGATAGCCTTCATTCTTCTTTCAAGCAATGACATAGTTGTATGGAAACTGAAAGCTGGCAGCCTCTCAAAACCAACTACTACAGCAACCAAAGATTCAAGCATTGACCAAACTAGACCTCAAAATTTGCTGGTGCCAAAAATCAAGTTTGTTCCAATGAAAGGAGTGAGTTTATTTCAGAGATCTTTTCTCTAGCACCTGAAATGCCTCTTGATGCTTAGTCTGTCTTCCTAGGTAGCACCTGTTAAAAAGATGTGCCAAAGTATAAATATTTGAGCTGGCAATAGTGCCTTTCATAGCCAAAATCTTGAGTTGCATTGCAACAGCTGGCAGTAGAATCAGTGATCTAAAAGCCATTTGGAGTGTTGAAATCTGCTTTAATGAGGAGAGTGTGCACAGGCAGAACAGTGAACTGACTAAATGCTTTCTCATAAAGTCAAATTTTATGTTAGGATTGAATACGATGAATTTATTGCCATTCCATTGGTACAAATAAGATGGATTTGCAGAAAAATATTTTTCCTTTTATGCTTATAACAGGATGGATTTCATTCCATCTTTTTATCTAAATTTTAATCTTGTAGGAATAAAGATATTTCCAATATTTTATATTACCTATTCATTCTTAGATGAAAACAAAAATGCATTAGGGAAATGCTTTCCTAATAAATATATGTGTCCATTGTAGTTATTTGTCTTTGTGTGAGCCTTCTGACAAATGAATGAGGTTAATGATCCTAACCAGTAAATACAATAAATTATAGATTTTTGAAGCTAGAACAGAGTTTTAAATTATCTTGTCCAGTGATGTTGAAATTATTCTAGGATGACATCCATTGTAAGAGTATATGGGTGGAGCAGGGTGACCAGGAAGGGCACAAGTAATTAAGGCTCTGGTGCTACCTCTATCACCTTAATCAGGATAACTGCACTTATGTCTGTTTTTTTTTTTATAATTTTGTTTTCTAAATGCAATATCAAAGGAAGGATTTTAAAGAAGAAATCTGTTGTTACAAAAATGTATTTGACAAAGTCCAACATACCTTTATGATAAAAACTCTTAACAAAATTGGCATAGATGGTCCATACCTAAAATTTATCAAATCCATTTATGACAAACCCTCCGCTAATACCATATTAAATGGGGAAAAATTGAAATCATTCCTTCTTCGATCTGGAACTAGACAAGGATGCCCACTATCTCCTCTCCTATTCAACATAGTGCTCAAAGTCCTAGCTATAGCAATCAGGCAAGAGAGAGATATTAAGGGCTTCCAAGTAGGGGCAGATAAAATCAAACTCTCTCTCTTCGCAGATGATATGATATTATACCTAGAAAAACACATGGATTCATCCAAGAGATTCCTAGATTTGATAAACGAATTTGGTAATGTTTTAGGTTATAAAATAAATATACTCAAATCAGAAGCATTCATATATGCCAAGAACCATCAAGCAGAAACTCAAATCAAAAACGCAATACCCTTCACTATAGCCTCAAAGAAAATTAAATATCTAGGAGTATGCTTAACAAAAGATACGAAAGATTTATACAAGGAGAACTATGAAACACTAAAAAAGGAAATTGCAGACGATTTAAACAGATGGAAAAATCTACCTTGTTCATGGATTGGTAGAATCAATATCATTAAAATGTCAGTATTACCTAAGGTGATCTACAGAATCAATGTAATTTCCATCAAAATACTACCAGCATTCTTTACAGAGCTAGAAAAAATAATTCTTTGCTTCGTATGGAAACAGAAGAAACCACGAATAGCCAAAGCAATCTTAAGTAAAAAGAACAACCTGGGAGGCATTAGTCTTCCTGACTTCAAGCTGTACTATAAAGCAATAATAGTTAAATCACCCTGGGATTGGAACAAGAACAGAAGCATCGATATCTGGAATAGATCTGAGATACCAGAGA
>VBSM01003169.1:8945254-8986315 GCA_008086735.1 Cheirogaleus medius | reverse complement strand
AACAATATTTGTACCCCCATTATATGATGAAATAAATAAATAAATAAATAAAAATATTTTAGGTTGTCTATCATTTAATTTGAAAGTTGTGAATATCTGGTTTTTATTTCAGTAATATTAATTTCAAATCATTATATTTGGTATATTTTTCTTTCCATTCTTTAAAGAATCTATTTTACTTGAGTTTTTATTATAATCTATGACCTATTCTCACTTTAATATCCTCTTTACAGCTTCTGACTCATTATTTTCACTTGGCACAATCTCAAACGGAGAAAGAGGCCATTTCTTAATCGTCTTTCTTATGACTGTGTGGAGATATCTGTGAAATATTTTGGAACAACTTGAGGTACTCACCCACCAATACCTGAACTGAAGAAAAGTCAGTGCTACTCAAAGTATGTCCATGAACAAGCTGAAATTCACCAACCGTTGTCACTAGTATACAAGCAGGTACAGAGTTTGTACCTGGAGACCTGGAGAAATATCACCTACATTTCTTAGCATATCCATTAGTTCAGCTGAATTTTTCTTTTATAAAGGAAGAATTTCTTAGTGTTGTTGATTTACATTCTGGAACAGCTCTTTGTGTTTTTGTATGTGTCATATACCCATCCATTGGTTGAGAGTGTCAGGATCAAATGATTGACAGCCTGAGTGAGTGGAGAAAGGGTAGCTCCAAAGAGGAAGTGGGAGAAATCTATTCAAGACATGCACCACCTCCTAAATAAACTACACATATACCCAATAAACAAAAATTCAATCAACCCAAAGCAAATATGGGTTTCTATAATAAGTACATTTAAAATATACATTTCAATCCAATTAACATACCCTGAGATGAAGGTATTATCATTTCCATATGAAGCCTTGAGAGAACCCA
Source organism: Cheirogaleus medius (assembly GCA_008086735.1). NCBI lineage: Eukaryota > Metazoa > Chordata > Mammalia > Primates > Cheirogaleidae > Cheirogaleus > Cheirogaleus medius. The sequence continues at coordinate 8,985,432 of VBSM01003169.1, read as the reverse complement.
GGCTCTGTTAAGTCTCAATGCTGACATGCAGTGAGATGGATATATGTATGAATTACTCCAAAACCCATGCTCTTTTCATTATAACACAACAAACTGGAGGCACTATCATTTGACAGGGATTTAACGAGGGAAGAGTAGAGAGGATTAGGGAAAGAGTTAGAGAAAACTTTCCACAAAGTTGAGAATTAAGCTAATTCTTTAGGTATTGGCTAGGTTGAAAAGGTAAACAATACGGCTGGAAAAGAAAACTCCTTAGACAGAGAGAACAGCATGTGGTGGTCATGGAAGCCTCCAACATTAATGTGGTCAAAGCAAAAATTAAACCAGGTAAAGTTAAATAGGCAAGGAAGACTTTACTCAAGCTATTAAAATAAGAGAGAGAACCTGAACTCAACTTCATTGAAACAAAAGGCAGAAAGGTTTTTAAGCACTGAAGTGAGATAGTGGAAAAGTACTGGAGAATGTTATGGGGGAAGTTTATCAATGGGCTATGTGTAGCATATGGAGTTATGGCTGAATTTGCAAAGGTTTTTCTCTGTTCTTAGGCCATTGAGGCTAATTGACCTTACCCAAAGCAAAGTAAATTTTTTTTCTATCTTTATGACAGAAAGTACTTTCACAATTTAGAGTAAGATGCCCTAATCAAAGTCAGGCTCCTGTCCTCCCACCACAAAGACTGGGGCATAGGGACAGGATCTTCACTAATGTTTACATTTGAAAGAGATGGTTCCTGAGTCCTTAAAAAAGCCAGCAAGAGGCTGCGAGGATTTACATATATTTCAAATGGACAGAGAAAGTATTTACAATGACAGGCTTTCTAAACTAAATGCTCTAAAAAAGGGAGATCAGGGCCTTAACAGTGAAGAAGAAACCTGTCCTAAGTTTAGTCAAGCTGAGGTTCTCTTTGACCATCTTGGTGCATCGGAGTCACTAGCCATGTTCAAACATGTTGAGTTCTAGGTCCCACCCCCAGAGATTCTGATGTTCTGTTCACCTTTGTCCACACTTAAGGAAACCTTAATTTAAGGAAGGACATTTTCCATGGTTTGAGAGTATATGGCAAGGAGTGTAAGATGAAACTAGAATGGGAAGGAACCAGATTATGAAGGGCTTTGTATATCACACAAGTTTGGTTTTTATTGGGATATGGATTTTTGCTTTTATCCAGGATTCCATGAAGTATGCACTGACTCTGCATCAGAGTCAACCAGGAAACAGATGTTTAGTCTCCATCATACAACACAGCTTGGAACCTCTGTGGTAGCTTGTGGAGAACCAGAAATGACCACTGTTAACATTTTGGCATATTCTGTTCTCATTTTTTTCAAGGTTAATGATTATATTAGTATATTTTATATAATAATATATAATATGTATATTATATATAGTAAAACCTATATATTTTATTATTTATATTCAATAATCCATAATGTTAATTATTATAATTTACTTAATGGCTCTTCCATCTTTAAATAGTAACATAGTTTATAAATTTACCTTTAGAAATATTGCTTCAATAAATAAATTTGTGTATGACTTTTTTCCTTATTTGATACTGCTTCCTGATATAGATTCCAAGAAGTAGGCTTACTGAGTCAAAGACTACAAATATTTATAGAATTCTTGATTTTCACATTGTTACTCAGATAGGTTATATAAATTCACATCCTTAATGGCAGTGTATAAAAGAATCTATTATACAGAATTCTTGCTGGCATTGGTATTATTTTTTTTATTTTTACTAATTCATTAGATTAATTATAGTATCTTGTTTTTATTAATTTATTAATTATAGTACCTTGTTTTTACTTGAAGATACTTGTTTAAATTGATACAATTGCTTTATTGTGTTCTCTTGATTTGCAAATTTTAGGCACAGATTTTTTGTTTTGCTTCTGGATCATTTGTTCTTTTTCTTTGTCCAGTTGTAATGACTCTCTAGGTGATAAAGACTCTGACATTTGTCTGCTATTAGTCTAACATATATTTTTCCCCAGTCTGCTGTTTTTCTTTTAACTTTGTTACAATGGTAGAACTTTGATATACTGGTGTTTCTATTATTATTCAGTTAATTTGATCAATGTTTGCTTCATATTTTCTGCCTTAGGAGATATGACATCATTTCCTTTCTCATGGCCTCGTGTTCCTCTTCTCTGTCTTCATTTGAGCATCTTTTCCTGGGGGCTAGGGGAAGGTCAGAGTGGGGATGAAGTGACATTGCAATAAATGCATTTACTTGTTGAAATATCATTACTAATGTTGCAATGTGCTATTATCAATTCCATCTGCTTCCTAGTATATTTTCCAGAAATATACTAGTCATGGAATAAAAAAACAGAATGAACTGTGCTGTTCAGTGGGCTACATATTTTGCCTATACGAAAAGCAATATCCACATAACAGGAGGACAGCTGCCCAATTTTTTTCTTTGTCACAGACTCCAGAACTCTGACCAGGGGCAAAATATTGAAAAGGGGAAAGACGTCTACTAGGAGCTCTCTGTTTCTCTTTTACGTGACAAGGAGTGTGACATAACTGATATTTTAATTTCAGTTTCATAGATATTGCAATAATGGAACTTATCCCTGGAATCTGACAATTGTCTGGCTGTCTCTCAGGCTTTTACTTGTTATGTTTTATTAAATACTTTTCACTTTAAGTCTTCTTCTATATTTTCATGGAAAATTAAAAGAGGTTGAATGAATTACAGATCATTAGCCACATGTGACTGACCAGCAGATGGGGTGTCTGGAAGACTTTTCCCTCTGCCCTGTTCCCTTGGTGGATGGTAGAGTCTTGCTCTAAATGTGAAACTTGAGAGCAGATTGCTAAGGACAGGCCTTCTCTTTTCTTATGCCTAACAGGCCTTCAGGTAGGGTCATTATCAAAGAATAAAATGGATCTTCTACTGTGCTACATATTTTCTAACTCTTTAGATAATTATTCTGTAAATGATACATCATAGTTTGTAAAACATCTTTGAACAAGGGCTGCTGGAGGAAAAATACAGTCCTCCAAACATATTGTTTCCAGAGTTCTTACTTTCTCCATCCTCTCTACGGAGTCACTCATGTGAAGAAGTGACTACAATTCAAAAGATAAGAATAAATCATTTCCGATTGCCTGTGGACAATGCTGCCCGTTGGGACCTACAGTCATTTAGCTGGCATAGATCTGGTGTCTTCAAAAAAGTTGCAAGGTGGTATAGCATAATTCTTTCTTCCTTAGGACTTATGGGGATTTCCATGTTTTATCTCTAAACACTGAAAGCACACATGTACAAATATACTGCTTAATAGTAGCAATTGATATAATTTGAGGGGTTTTTGATGGAGCAAGGATAATTACTACACACGCACACACACATACACACACACTTGAAATAGTTAAAACACCTGCCTGGCTTTCCTCATAGCCATTTTTTAAATAGAAAACATTATCTTCTGTTATTTCAAAGCATTTAAAGATGGAGATGTTATGCTTAATTGAATATGATGTTTGAAGAGAACATCCATGGTTGGATTGCCAACTTTAAAAAAAAGGGAGCAGTGTATAATTCATACAAAACACTTTAAAAATAAATACAATGTTTGCTGAAATCACCATGTTCATTATTATGATTTTCCCATATCCTTTGAATGTCATAATTTAAATATTAGATATTAGAAAGCCAGAAAATTATTTCTACAGCAAAGAAGCATATTGATATATAGCCATCGATATTTGTAAAGCAATCTACCTGGGCCATTTAATGTAGTATTTTTTGAAATGTGCTCTGATAGCACCTGCATTGGAGTTATTTAAGATGACTTTTAAAATATAATTTATATGTTGTACTAGAGAGTGAATTTTTCACCATTTCTCCAGGTGATTTTTGGGTTGATTAGAATTTAATATTATTTAACAGAATGCCACTGAAATTGAGATGAGTTTACATCAGTGATTCACATGAATCATAATTACTTTAGGATCTCTTTTTTATTTCTTATTTCAGCTTTTGAATAATTGTGACATTTTCATTCAATAACCTTTTTTTTTCTTTTTGAGAAAGAGTCTCACTCTGTCATTCTGGGTAGAGTGTAGTGGTGTCATCATAGTTCACTGCAACCTCAAACTCTTGGGCTCAAATGATTCTCCTACCTTAGCCTCCCATGTAGCTGGGACTACAGGTGTGCAACACCACCCCTAGCCAGCTAATTTTTTCTATTTTTTTTTCTTATAGATGGGATCTCGTTCTTGTTCAGGCTGGTCTCAGACTCCTGACCTCAAGCGATCCTTCCACCTTGGCCTCCCAGAATGCTAGGATACGAGGGTGAGCCCCTGTGACTGGCTCAATCAGTAAACTCTTTAATATTATCTATATAGAGCTATGTGAAGCCAATACTTAAATGATAGTTCTAAGATATCTATTTAGCTTTCTCAGTTGGTCCAGCATTTTTATATTATAATGTCAAGTTTCGGGAATGGGAGATATCATGTAATTTTTTCAGTATATAAAATAACTTTGGTGACACTTGGGCCCACTTTTGTTCCAACTACTTATTGTGTATAGTGCTTAAGAAATTAATCTTTTTAAAGTGAGTACAATGTTTTATACTCTGCATATGAATAAATATAAATGTTTTACAAATACGCTTCATAAAGGCAGCTATAATTAAAATATATTTCCAAGTAAGCTGAAATGAAGACAAAAATTCTCTAATTTATTACCAATACAACTTGTTGGAGTTACTTACATAGCATTGCAAATTTGGGGAGAAAATAACTAACTTTTTTCTGTGCTGATGCTGTAATCCATGTAGTTGAGATGAACTTATTAGTGGATAGTTCAATTAATTCAAACATGATACTAGTAAAGCTAAGGTGCCAGGTTTATTCAATATGCAGATCTGTCTTTACATGAGAGACGAAGAACTGATTTATAGTCATAAGTCTGTGGCCTTAACAAGACATTGTCCTAAATATTTATTCAATACACATGTACTGATTATTCTGGTACAATGAAAATTCAGATTTTTTTAGCAAAAAAAAGTACTGAAAGTTTCTCTTCATCAAATTTATAAATTTTAGAGTAACTATTTGATATAAAATTACTAAGTTTTTGAACAGAATTTGTAGAAACCAAAAAGACAAAATTGAATGAGAAAACAAAATCATAAGCCAAAATCACTTATAAAGATAAATATTTAAAATAAAATATTAGCAAACAAAATCCAATAATGTATTCAAACACACACACACACACACACACACAATTTAGGTTTAACTCCATAAATGCTTGGATGTTTTAACATTAGGACATCAGTCAGTATAATTCTGTAGAACAATTTGGATGAATGTAGAGGAAGGTTCAAGGAATTATATGAAGAACACTATAAAATTGTAACTGAAGATGTATGTATAGACCTGAACGAATGGAAATAAATTAAGTTCTTGGATGGGAAGATTGAATGTCAAAAATGTCATTCACCAAAACAAAACAATAAAGCATGTATATAAAATTTAAAGCAATCCCAAGTAGAGTTTCAACACTCTTGTTTTACTTTTTTTTTTTTTTTTGGAATTAGGTAGAATAAAATTCACATTTGAATGAAAAATAAATACAAGAAAATATTTAGGAAAACAATGAAAGGAGAATAGTGGACAAGATTCTTGGCATATCATCAGAACAACATACTCTAAAATCAAGGCAATCAGGTCAATAAGTTTTTGGTGTGAGGATATGAAAATAGGTCAATGTCACAGAAGAGAGAATCCAGAATTAGAAATAATTATGCATTTGACATGACTACTGACTCAATTAATTGGCCCTTTATTTGGAATTGATGAAAAGACTCACAAGACACACTATATTCCCAATTTACTTAGCTGTATCTAGGATACAGCAAGCAACAAAGCTACCAGAGAATCAGCAGCTGCGGCAGGAGATATCACAACTTGTCAGCTCAGCTTACTAGTCCTTCCACCCTATGGGGCACACTTGGGTGCTAGAAATGGAGTTTAATCTTCTTGCATGAACCATTTCAATTCAGGGAAACTACCAATTCCATACTTGCTGATTGATCTCTTAGTCGTACTTGTTGCATAGTTTCTCTGGGAATATATACCAACTTGATTTCCTCCAATAGCTGCAGCAGCTCACTAGTGAGGCACTTTACTATTAACAATTATGATAACCAGCTACAATCTGAATATTAGACATTTATCTTAATTCGGCACATGTGAGAGAGCTGTGTTGAAAGAAAGTGAATCCAGGATCATATATCCAAACAACCCCAAGTCCAGTACAGGGTTTCTCAGTCTTAGTCCTATTGACCTGTAAAGCTTGAAAATTCTTTGTTCTGGGGTCAGTGCGATGTCCTGTGAATTGTAGGATGTTTAGCAGCATCCATGGCCTCTATCCACTAGATGATGAAGCTTGGTCCCCAATATGGCAGTGTTGGGAGGTGGTGTCTTTAAGAGGTGATTAGGTCCTTAGGAGCAATTAATGCCTTTATCATGGTAGTAAGCTTTCATTTTCATGGGACTGGAATAGTTATTGGAAGAGTGGGTTGCTGTAAAGTGAGGCTACCTCTTGTGGTTTTCTCTTTGCATCTGCTTGCTTATCCGTATGCTTCTGTACTATGTTATGACACACCGCGAGGCCCTCAACAGAAGCCAACCAGATGCAGCTGCCCAGTCATGGACTTCCCAGTCTCCAGAATAGTGAGATAAATTAACTCTTTTCCTTCATAAATTACCCAATCTCTGGTATTTTGTTACAACAACAGAAAACAGACTAGGACACTGCTGTATCTAGAAAATTATTGTATGTGTGTGTGTCTGGCAAAATATCTGGGACAAGGGATATTAAAGACTGGCTCATTTAATCGTGAATAACTTTGTGGACTAGATATTTGATCTCACTTCACAAATGAGACACTAAGCCTTTGAGAAATTAGGCAACTTGCCCAAAGTCACACAGCTAATAAGCAATAAAGCCAGACTTAAAATCAGAGAACCTGAAGCCAGAGTGTGGATGTGTGACTTCTGTGTGATCCTGTGGGACGAGAAGTACTGGCCACGGCCCTGTACTTGCTCTCCACTCCCCGGGGATGTGGCAGGCACTCTTGACTTTGACTCGACCTCCTTGTAAACACTGTAATGGCATTTCTTATGATAAAACTAGTCAAGGAATTTTTTGTCTATGAATGTTTTTAGCAGGGTATATCTGGCATATCTCTGCTTCTTATTATAAATAAGCCTAGAATTATGGCTTTATGGGATACAGGTTATTGAAGAACAAAAGTTAGTCATGTAGGCTCTCAATCTGAGTAAATAATGAAGTAAAACATCATGAAACTCAAATCAGAGTGACTTTCTTTTCCTAAGTTATACTACACACACTATTAAATCTCATCAGTGACTCTGAAGCCAAACATGTCTCAGGGCAGAAAGAAGGACTTTTTTTGAAGCTGTTTTGATGGCTTAGATCCCTTCAGGAGACCAATGCTTTGATGCTGAATCTGTGCCTAATGTTTGCTTGTATCCTCCTCTAATCATTAGCAAATTTTTGTGCTGGTTAAAATCATGAATTTGTGTGAGTTTGCAACGACTATTCAGTGCCTCCCATTTCCTTCTGTGTACTGCTTCCTAGCATTAGTCATAAAGGGAGTCAGGACAGTAATTCAGCTTTAAGAGATTATATGGCTACTTTGCTACTTATGAATCAAAAATTAGAAGCTCCCAACAACCTAGATCATAGAGATAAAAGCCTATCAAAGCAAATGATTACATTTAAAAATAGTTAAAATGATAAATCTTATGTTATATATGTTTTACCACAACTCTTTTAGGATACAAATGGTTAACGGCACAACTAATAGTTCTGACTGCCTCTGTGTGTGTGTGTGTGTGTGTGTGTGTATTCACACATGCACTCACAGGGCCTCTTTCTGCATGTGTATGTGCTCCATACTATGTGATTGTTGGTGGTGGCTCCCAGGCTTTCTGCAGGACTCTCTCTTCTTTCTTGATCTAGAAGCTGAAACAGCAGGAGCCTTCTATCTGTTTACCCTTCACTATAAGTAAGCTCTCCTACTCCCCTTTTCTGTTACAAAAAAGATACAAAAATGTCTATCAAATCTCTAACTTGCAGCATAAAAAATGAAATCAATTTTGTATTTTGCAATTTATTTTAGCAGTCAGAGCTGCTTGTCCCTTTCTTAGCTGAAAGTACCTTGAAAATATTGGAGAAATACATAGTTTCCAGACACCTAAAGTATCTTTTTCTTTGTCCCGCAAGTTCTAGTATTAAAATATACTAATTTAGCTATAGATCTTTGAGATGAATCAAGAAAATTGATTCTGAGATCAGGGGATTTTGTAACTGAGAGCAGAGAAATTTTTCTTGAACCTAATGTGTGCAGCTAGATCGAACAGGCCTTATTTTTCTTTCACTGAGGTTGGAATGATGGTAATACCCTTAGATGGGTACTGGGAGTAGGAATGATTGTAACATGTGGAAACAAGAGCCTAAGGACTTTTCAGTGCTGAAAATAAAGGAGCCGGCCTAGACAACAGAGAGCTAGGCTTGAGTTGAGAACTTAATTAATGAGCTAAACCAAATTAATAAAATACCTATGAGAACTATGTAACTATAACCTACCTAATCTCAATGGAATTTATAATTGGTGGTCCAAGTGAGAAAATGTTGATATTCCACAGGAGGGAATGAAATTATATTTTAATAAACAGAGAACTACTAGAGGGAAATAGTATGCAGAATGTAATTTAAAATGTAATCTTTCAGATGATCTGAAATTTAGTTTACTTTTACAATGCAAATGGAAAGGAAAAACCTTATCCTATGCTTTTTAAATCAGAGCAATTTTATTACAAAATTCTTGGTGCTGAATGATAGCTTTCTATAGCTTCTGCATATGGAAGTTCAAGATGATGTGTGACATATTTATCTTTTTGATAGCTTAATTATCAAGTTACTTTTATACCATAATATCAGGTCCAGAAAGGTTTATATGGCAATTTGCACATTCATTTCAATGAACTTGTTGAGTATATGGAGCTATATTACCTGCCTTTGAATAGCTCATAGTCTAATGATGGTTGTGGCCCATATGATTACATTATTGCCCTAACAGAGCTTCTCTCCCTACACAGAAGTATTTCTATTGCTATAATTTTGAGCAGTGTTACAACACTGAGCCTATTTTAAATCTGTTCTCTGGAAGTAACAATAGTTTCTGTGAACACATTCCTAAAGATATTATCTGGTAAAAAGAATATTATAAAGCCAAAATGTCAGAAGTTCTGACCCTAGAAGATTAATATGTAATTCAGTTACAAAGTCAATCAACCATAAGTAATGATTTCCTTTAAAAATAAGCTTAATTAGTTTGGGTGCAATTCTAATGAAACTACATGTCAGGGAACTTAATTTTATTTTAAAAAACAAACAAGCAAACAAAAAGCTTAGAGGCAATAAAAAAAATCCCTGTGGCATTTGGTCATTCATAGTCATTTTGTTAACAAGTGTGACAAAGAATATTATATTTCAGGATGATGTATTGCAAACCCATAGCTAACATTATAGAATCCCTTTGTCCTTCTGTGTATAGCAATCTTACTTCTTGCTACGCAATTGTAACTCAGGAAAAGTAAAATTCTCCTTTGGAAATTATTCTTTCAAGTACAGTTGATCATTTAAGAACATAAATTACCCTTTAACCAAGCTCTCTTGAAGAATAAATCATTCTGAAAGACATTTCGCTTGCAAAGTTGAAGCTAGACTACAATGTTCTTCTATGATTATGCTCATTCTATTTATTCTGTGCTAATGTGTCACTGTTTGCCATAATTTATTCCACAGCAGATATTAATCTTGGTAAAATAAAAATTGGTTAAAGAGAAAGAACATGAATATAACTTTGAATTTTTATGAAAAAAATCCTCATATACTATTTACTTTCAAAAGGATTCAGTTGCACACTCATAATTTTAATATCCCCTAAGTTATTTTAGTAATTTTATCCCATAATTAAAACTTAATTAAAATATTATTTTTTCTTTTTCTGACTAACCATTTAAACATGAGAGGAAGTTGTATTTATAGAATTTTACAGATGCTAACGAAGCCTGAAATTGAAAAGTTTAAAGCAAACTAAGCACACCCTAGAAATAGAAGTTTTTATAAAATAACTTTTGGTCATTTCCTCTTATTTGTGAGGAGAATATTATTTTTGAGTGGAGTCCTAAACTCTATTGTAAATTGCAATCCACACTTAAACTTTTATATTTCAAATTTAGAAACATAAGCATCAAAGATCCAAAGAGGATTCAAAGTGGGAATAATCACTTAAGTTCAGAAAAATTGTTAACAATGTCAACTGTCAACAGAGTTATTCAGACATAGGTGTATGGGTTTGGAAATTAACCATGGTAAAGAATAATAATTGGCAGGACATTTGTGAAAAAAAAGTTATTAAAGATCAGCAAAAGATTCACACATAAAAATATCTTTTTAAAAGATTATTGAATAACTACTAGGTAAAATCATATAAAATTGCTTCTTTTTGAAAATCAAAAACTGCTGAATATTGGAAATTTCAAGTGGTTCAACTTAAGGCACCCTATTTTATATATTTTTATCAAGAGAAAAGTCTCTTTGTCAATCAAATATTTATCTACCTACTTGAAACTATTTTCTTGGCTGAATAATTATAAAATCCTTAATCATTATAATTTTCTTAACCAAAATGAGTGAGAAATATATTTTCAACATGACAGCCAGGATGACTCAACTGAAATATGTCAGATCATGTCACTTTTCTTTTCAAAACCTCCCTGAGCTTCCTTTTTACTTAGATTTAAAGCTTATGTCCTTAAAATGGTCTAGAAGCCTCTTCAAGCCCTGCCCCCTCTGCTTCTGACCTTTCTCCCTTCATTTACTGCTAGTCTCCCCTTTCTTTACTCATGTGGCTTTACCCACACGGACCTTCTTGGTATTTCTTGAACATACCAGACACCCTGTGTGCCCACTCAGGGATTTTGCACTGGGCTATTCCCTCTGCCTAGAATGCTCTTTCTTCACATATGTGAATGGGTTACATTCTTTTCTTCCTGGACTCTGCCCAACATGAAGATGAGTATTTCTCTGAACATCTGATATTAAATAGCATTACCATAACTGCTGAATTCATTTGTGTTTCTTTGTCACTTAGATTTGTCTCTTCCATTACACTCACCTCTATTTTGTGTAATATATACTTGCTTATTTGGTGACTGGTTGTCTTCATTCACTTGAATGTAATCTTTCTGAGGGCCCAGCCTTTATGTTTTTGGTTTCTATAGCCTAAGATCCTTAAATTTGGCCTAGTGTATAGTTGGCACTCAATAAATAATTGAAGAAATGACTAGGTTAAAAGATGGTGTTGAAAGACAGAAAGTTGCTTCTTCAGGGGAAGCTCTGGGGATCAAAGTCTTGAATTTTGCGGCAAAGATCTAAGAATCTAGATTCAAAGGTTTTTCCCTCAAATATTTCAATTCTGAACTTAGTTTTTTTTTAATAACTTACCTTGACGAGCCAAAGGAGGCACTCTCAGTAAAAAAGAGAAGTTAATGTGAAGAAATGGACATTAGACACTAAGAAGCGGGAGGAGGAGAGGGGAGTGAGGATTAAAAATCTACCTATTCAGTACAATGTACACTATTCTGGTGATAGGTACGCTAAAAGCCCTGATTTCTGCATTATACAATTCATCTATATTTAAAAAAGCACTTGGACCTCACAAATCTACTGAGGTAATTAAAAAATATATGTCTTTAAATTCTCAACTGACAATAATTTGACCTAGATTGTGATAAATACTTAGGTTTTGGCAAATGAACAATGATGGTATCTTATGGTATATTTAAAGAAAAAAATTAAGAATATTGTGTTGAAAGGAAAGAACTGCCTCCAATGCAAGATCAAGAAGACCAAAATAATTAAGAAGCCAAAGGGGATATAGCTTGTCATCCTCTGTTAGAGATGTTTATTCATTCAACTAGTATTTGAATACTTGTTACATGTAAGGCACAGTTCTAAGTGTTATAAAGTTTTGAATAAGGCAAACTTCCTGCTCCCATTGAAATAGACAGATAAACTAGTAAAAAAATGAAGAAAACAATTTTAGATGGTGGTGTGAAGAAAATAAAAGTGGATATAAATTAGATTCTCATAGAATAGATTGGTTGGTTAGGAAGGCCTTACTTCCCTAACGCAAATGGCTGAGTAAACACCATAAATAGATATGAGGAAACTCTTGTTAGACAGAAAAAATAGAATATGCAAAAGACATTAAGACCAGAAAGACTTTGGTGTACATTGGAACAAAGTGGAGACTGACAGGATAGGGACAGAGGGTGTAGGAATAAAGGGGACAGTGAGTACTGAAGATGAGATTGCATGGGTAGGCAAGATCTGGACTATATACGGCCATGTCACTCATGGGAAGATTTAGTTTATGCTAAGTGCCATTTGACGATATTAAGCAGGTGAGTGTCATGATTTGTTTTCAAAATGGGTTCTTACGCTGCTATCTGGAGATCATAATCTTTTGGCCAGATTTCTTCAAGTAATTTTTGAATTTTTGAATATGAAAAATTTTCAGTTATTAATATGTTTGTATGATGCCATTAGAATTGAAATATGTTCCTAAATACTAGAAGCAATTTCACACTGTAGTGTCATAATTTTCTTCATATGATTTCATTTTTCATTATAATTTTGAATTATCCTTCAAAACTCTCTGCCTTAGCCTGAGCATCCCTTCACTCTCTGACTCAATTATTCTAATTATTTTAGAATTGGCTAAAATGGAAAATTAAAAATATCATTACTATGGCTTAGAATATTTGTCTCCTCCAAAACTGACATTGAAATTTAATACCTAATGTAGCAGTATGGAGAAGTGGGGCCTTTAAAAGAAAACTGAGTCATTTGAATTAACCCTTTTATGGATTACTGGATTAATGGGTTATTATAAGAGAAGTATTAGTGTGTTTTTAAGAAAAGGAAGAGAAACCTGAGCTAGCACACTCAGCTCCCTCACTGTGTGATGCCTTTTGTCACCTAGGGATTCTTCAGAGTCCCCACCAACAAGAAGACCTTCACCCAATGCAACCTCTCAACCTTGGACTTCTCAGCCTCCATAAGTGTGAGAAATAAATTTCTTTTCTTTATAAGTTAAGGGTTTTAGGTTTTCTCTTACAAGAGACAGAAAATGGACTAAGACAATTATAACTGGAAAATCTTTTTTATACACATACTAGATTGTTATAAAACCAGAATTTCTCCAGTATCACTACCAAACTCTTACATCTACCTCAAAATGTAAAAAACTATTTTGTCCTGGTTTACTTAATTTATCTATTGCTTTCATTATTCCATGTGTATTAATTTCCTGTGGCTGCTGTAATAAATAATCACACACCTAATGTCTGAAAACAACAGAAATATATCATTCACAGTTCTGGAGGCCAGACATAGGAAATCAGTACTATGGGGCCAAACCTAGGGTGTCAACAGGGCTACATTCTCTCGTGAGGATCTAGGGGAGTATCCAATCTTGCCACTTCCAAATTCTGGTGGCTTCCAGCATTCCTTGCTTCTGGCCACATCACTCTAATCATCTAGAAGAACATATTCAAATCTCTCTCAGTTCCATCTTCACATCACTTTCTCTGTGTGTATTAAATTTCTTACTTCCTTCCATAAGGACATGTATGGTTGCATTTAGAGCCCAGGATAATCTCCTCATCTTAAAATCCTTACTTTCATTACATCTGTGAAGACCATTTTTTGCCATATGAAGTGTTACCAACAGGTTCCAGGTGTTAGGGTGTGGACATCTTTTGGGAGGTCATTTTTTAACATACTAGACTATGTCTAATATGTTAATATATTCTTACCTGTTTTTTGTTTCATATAATTTTTTGTTTGCCAGTTTTTATTCACTTAAAAATCTTTTCCTATAGTTTTAATATTTCAAACATGGAAAGAAAAATTTTGAAAAATGGTTGGATTTACCAAGAGTCTGATTTTATTCACATGAACTCTAGAATTGTGAATGACAATTCATATTCATATTGATAAATGTGACACTCTCATAGGAAATGAATTCTCTTTGTTGTAATTTGATATAGTGTTTCGGTGGTGACTGGTTTCCTGGCATTTTGTGCCCCATTATCCTCCCAGATGTCACAAATTCCTAATATATCCTAGTTTCCCTATTCTTGCTTGGAAATTTATACCATTATTATTGCTAACTGGCCCTAGGGTGGGGGTTACAGTGCATCAACTGCTGCAGAGCCCACTTACTCTCTCAGGCCCTCTCCAACTTCTGGTCCCCACTTCTTGGATCATTTTTAGTGCTGATCCCATCCTTCTGTAGTACTATTCTCCTGTGCATATCTCAGGCTGAAATTTTTTTCTTTAAGTAGATATTATCTACTTTTTATCATTCAGTGAGTCCAAAAGTTGACTTATTGTTCATGAGTCAAGATTATTTATTTTGCAACATGTCATTTTTTTCTAATTTGCTGCAAGAAAAGGAGCATTTCCAGTCAACCATCTTTTAAAAAATAGACCATAGCCTTACAAAGTACCATGCATACTGTCACAATACAGGACTTTTTCCTAACATGATTACACCACTTATAACTTCATGAGGTCATTGACATAATAGAAAGGGAAGAAGACTAAAATATTTGAAAGTATTATAGAAGAGTTCACACTGAAGGAAACATTTGAGATGAATCTTGAAAAATGAGAAGGCAGAGAAAGTGAGAAAAGGCATTACAGGAATAGTTAAGAGCATGTGTCAAGACAAAAATGTGTGAAACGGCTGTGTATTCTGTGAAAGGTGAGGTGTTTAATGTCTTTGAACACAGATTGAGGTAAAGTGAGAGAAGTTGAAGCTGAGGAAATAAAATGAGATAATTTTTAAAGTTAACTTTTTCAGTGATTCAGCAAACAGATATTTACCAAATACTTGTTATAATCCAGTTATTTTACACTGGCTGCTGTTTCACAGATTTATAATGATGAATCAAGGAGTTTGAAATTTATCATAAGGAAAGAAGAGAACTAAAATATATTTTTAATAATGAAGAAGACATTTTCTAATTTGCTTTTTAGAGGCTGAATTTAATGGAAATCTGAAAAATGTTTTAAAATAAGGGAAATCTGGTACTATAAACGGAGAGAGGTAAATGCAGTCTGACCAGAGTTGGTAGTTGGTCAGACTTCAACTGACAGAGTTGGTATGGTATAAGCTAAGATTTTGTCAGTGGAAATAAACAAATAAAATTATTTTCTAAAAATGTTATTGAGGAAAAAATTTCATTTGTTATCTCTATAAACTTGCTCAGATATAGTGGCAGGTATGGCTTAAGGATTGGATAAATCTCAAGTATCCAGCTTGATGATTTGGAAAATAAGGATTCTATTTACCTGGACTATCTAAAATTATATTTATTTGAGAAGCTATTTTGATACTGTGATAGAGAGGATTTTAGAATGGCCTCCAAGAGATCCCATCTTTGTCCTACATGTCTTGCATAGTAAAGAGCAGAGTGAATATGATGGATTTAATTCCTGTAATTAGTTTATGTTATTACAGCAGTGTTAAAGGCTCACAGTACATCCACCCCATTCTGCCTGGTTAAGCTTCCAGAGTAGGACCCAAGAACACCATCCAGGGACCCATCCCTATCCTCACCAAGCAACAGAGTTCTCAGCAGAAAAGAATGGGTGTGCTATATGTTTTGAGCTGAGAAGCGGTCCCAGATGAGAAAGAATCAAAATAAAACCTTGGCAAATGAAAAAACAGGCTGTCTTGACACCCTCAAAGGATCACAATAGCTCTCCAGCAATGAATTCCATCCTAAAGGAAATTGTTGAAATGAAAGATATAGAAATCAGGTTTCAAACAAGATGAATAGAACTGGGGAGATGGTAGTAAAGAAATCCCCCCAAAATTCAGGACCTGAATGAAAAATTCACTAAAGAGATAGATAATATTAGAAAAGAGATAACAGAACTTAAAGAAATGAGCCATTTAGGGAATTTCAAAATATAGCAGAAAGCTTTAACAACAGACTAGACCAAGCAGAAGAAAGAATTTCAGAGCTTGAAGACAAGGATGTCAATGCCACCCAGTCAGGAAAAAAAAATGTAGAATAAAGAACAAAGAAGAAGGAAAAATCTTCTTTCATTCTGAGTAATATGGGATTATGCAAAGTGAGCTAATATAAGAATAGGTACCCCTGAGGGAGAATAAGACAAAGCAATAAGTATGGAAAACATTTTAGGGAGAATAACTGAGCAAAATGTCCCTGGTATCACTAGAAATTTAGATATCCAGATACAAGAAGATCATCAAACACTTGGAGGATTCATAACAAATAGGACATCACCAAGGCACATAGTCATAGACCTGGCCAAAGTCAAAGTAAAAGAGAAAATACTACAAGTTGCAAGATAAAAGCAAAAATTGACTTACAAAGGAAAACCCATAAGACTAACAGCAGATGTCTCAGCAGTGACCTTTCTAGCTAGAAGGGACTGAGGTCCCTTCTTAAGTCTTCTTACACAGAATAATTGCCAGTGAAGAATTTTGTATCCTGCAAAGCTAAAGTTTCATAAATAAAGGAGAAATAAAGTCTTTCCCAGACAAGCAAACACTAAGGGCATCTGTTAACACTGGACTTAAATGCCCATCAGCTAATGAGTGGATAAAGAAAATGTGGTATATATAGAGCATGAAGTACTATTCAGCCATAAAAATTAATGAAATAATGTCTTTTGCAGCAACTTGGATGGAACTAGAGACTATTATCCTAGGTGAAGTATCTCAGGAATGGAAAAACAGATACCACATATTCTCATTTATAAGTGGGAGCTAAACAAAGGATATGCATGGTCATAAAGAGATGTAATAAACATTGGAAATGAAGAAGGGGGAGGGTGGGAGGTGGGTGAGGGATAAAAATATATGTATCACATACAGTGTACATTATTCTGGCGATGGGTACACTGAAAGACCTAAGATCAGCATGATACAATTCATCCATGTAACAAAAAACACTTGATCCCTTAAATTTTTTGAAATAAAAAATTAAAATGTGAAAAAAGAAATAAATTACCTAATTGTATATGTTATTCCATAGTTTTCCTTGAAATGCAAATTTTCTCAAATAAAACACAGAAAAAATTAGTTTATGTTATATAGCACAAATGACTTTGACATAGGAAGATTAACCAGGGGGGTCTGGCCTAATCACATGAGCCCTTTAAAAGCAGAGTTTTTGTTGACTGTTCACAGCAGAGGAAGCCTGAGATTCAAAGCATGAGAAAGATCCAATGGCCATCGATTGCTTGAAAATGGAGAAGGCTATGTGACAAAGTTGTAGGCAGCTTCTAGAATCCGAGAGTTGTTTCTGGCTAGCAGCCAGATAGGAAAAAAGAAATTCAGTCATGGAACTGCAAGAAACTGAATTTAAAAAGAAAAAAAAAGCTTAGATTTTTAAAATTTTTCTGTATTTTACATGTTGGATATCTATATAAAAATAGTATTATTCTCAATTCATTTTTTGAGGCACAAATGATAAAGGTAGTAATATCTCTTTCTTAAAATAAATCACACACATTATACATTTACATTATTGAAGACACCACCATACATGTATACAATTTTGTATGTGAATTAGATGTTTAAATATGAAACATTAGTATTAAAAATTAAAATAGAGAGAAACTACATTAAACTATTTGCAAACATTTTAAGCATAATTTTAATGTATGTATATGGGAGCACTACATCTTAAAAATCAAGTAGACATAGGGAAGAGAGGGCCCCCATACAAAAGCAACAGTAAGAGTATCATAAGACATTAACGTTTATTATGATGTGATTTGAGGAAATAGAGGTAGAGAGCAATACCGAATCTAGACAGTGTGGACATATTATATGCCGTGTCTAGAAATGTGTGCTTTTTCCTTCATCTCAAAGAGCACAAAAATATAATCTGCAGAGAGACATGATCAGATGTATTCTCAGAAAGTTGAATCTGCTCACATTGTGAAGAATGGGCTATCGGTAGGCTGCTGTCAGGTTGACCAGTTAAATTGGTCTAGGAGAAGAAAACAAGGTACAGAGCCAAGACATGGCAATGAGGACTGAGAGGACTGAAAGTTGAGATAATATTTATAAGAAATGTCTGAGACTAAATTGACTTAAATTGGAAGGAAAATTGTGTGGTAAATGAAATAGTTAAGTTTATTCAGAAATGTTTATGGGAATGGACACATGGCCACCCCATCTGCAGAGAACATGCAGATATGGGGTTAAATATGATGTATAGTTTTGGACTTGTTAAACTTCAGGTAACTTTGTCCAGGAAAAATAAAAACATATTAGTGTACATAAATGTGATCAGCAGGTAAACATATGCCAAAATTTGTCTAAAATAATCAGTGAAGAGTTTAGACTATAAAAATCAACTTATACTTCTGATGACACTAATAAAAACTATCATATCTTATTATAAATCAAGAAAAAATGCTCCTAAAAAACAATATATACTTGTTTTTTCTTTTAGGTTAAAGACTTTAGGTATAAACTATAGAACTATTGAAATTATAAAAATATTTAAGTTTTTTGTCACAAACGAATTTCTGATTTACTTGAAGAAACATTTTCCTTTATAGACTACTACAGTGAAACATCTATTTAAAAAATCTGTAAAATTAAAAATAATACTTCTATTACAAAGTCAGCATGGGGGAAATTTTTGAATGTCTGTTGTCATTTAATAGATATCTATATTTACAAAAAATCCTGCTGGGATTTTGATTGGAATTTTCTTAAATAGGAAGGAGCTCGGGAAATTTCACCCCAAAATATGACTCCAGAGAACTGACATTTATAATATTGAGTCTTTCAATCCTTGAGTTTGGTAAGTCTCTTATTTAGAACTTCTTGGTTTTATTGGCATTTTGTAGTTTTAAGTATACAGGGCATGTTTTATTAGATTTATACTTGACAGTCTTCTGTTTTGAGCTGTTGTAAATGACATTTAAAAAAATTCAGTTTCTAATTGGTAATTGCTATTAATAGGATATTGAAATATGATTAATATTTGTATGTTTTTAACACTTTTTCTCCATTTTTTCTGCTTTTTATTATTTTATTCAAAATATTACGGGGGTACAAATGTTTTTGGTCACATGTATCAATTTTGTTATACTTGAATCAGGATATAAGTGTGCCTATCATCCAGATACTGTTCATTGTACCCATTAGGAAGGTCTTCACCCACCCCTTTCTCCCCCTCTCCTGCTTGATTTATGCTGAGTTTTACTTCCCTCCATGCACATGTGTGCTCATCAGTTAGTTCCAATTTAACAGCAAGTATATGTGGTGTTGGTTTTTCCATTCTTTAGATACTTCACTTAGGATAATGATATCTAGCATGAAAAAAGTGATATAATATTGCTAAATAAAATATTTTAAAAATATATTTTTGAAGTCATTTTTGAGACTCACCAAGAATATAATTTCTACTTTCATATATTTAATTTAAATGACGATGATTTTGATAAACAAAGATCATTTTGGATTGACTCAGTGGAGACATTAAACTCTTTAGTCAAATTAGAACATGTTTTTAGCAAATCATATGCTAGATTTAGATATCATATTTTTTCTAACATATTTAAGTTAATTGCTTATAATTAAACTAAAGTTACTGAGGCCTTATATTTTTCCATAAGAATATTTTTTGGTAGCTATGATGGTTAACTTCACATGTCAACTTGATTGTGCTAAAGGATGCCCAGATAACTGGTAAAACATTATTTTTGGATGTGTATATGACTAATTTCTGAGAAAATTAATAAATTGAGTAAAGAAAATTGCCCTCACTAATGTAGGTGGGTATCACTTAATCCATTGAAGACCTGAATAGAACACAAAGTCAGAAGAAGGGTGAATTTGCTCTCTGCTGGAGTTGGGACATCCACCTTCACCTACCTTCATCTATGGGCACTCTCACTCCTAGTTCTCAAGCCTTTTGGCTTAGACTAGGATTTACACCATTAACTCCCTTAGTTCTTAGGCCTTCGAGTTAGGACTGGAATCATGCTTCTGGCTTTCCTGAGCCTCCAGCTTACAGATAACAGATTATGAGAGTCCTCAGCCTCCATAATCACATGAGCCACTCATCATAATAAATCTGTCTATGTATCTATCTATATCTATATCTATATCTTTATACCTTATTGGTTATGTTTCTCTGCAGAATCCCACCTGATACACACATTAGCACTGGGAGTAGAGTTCTAGAGGAAAAGAATTTTAAAAATTAGTTTTCTGAATTTGTTCACTGAATTCTGAAATTGGCTCTCTAATGTGATTAGATTTAAAGAGGCTTCCTTTCTGTTTGAAAGGAGACACAGTAAGACATGTGATTACATACTATTCATGGACTGTGTCTAATGGTTTGGCTAGATGGTCAGGAACTTGGAAGGAACATGATTAGAAATATGGTGACAAAGAAATTTTAAGAAGTATGTGAATAGATCTCTCTAAATGGTCAAAAAAGCAGGAAGATTTTTAAAAAACTTGAAGATACATGTTCTATGTGAATGTCCACCACAGGGTGACCTCAGGAGAGGAGGATAATCAGTGAAGAAGATGACCCATTCTGTAGGTATCAGTCAGTCTCTTTCCACAGCCACCCATGTCACCATCCAATGGGATCATGAGCAAACTGAATATGTTGGCAGGGATGGAAGTTATACATGGGCTTAACAACACAAACTTCTACTTACCAAGGCTGACCTGACTAAGGCCACTGCTGACTGCCCAATCTTCCAGCAGCAGAAAACAACACTGAATCCCTGATGTGGCATCATTCCCCTAGAAAATCAGGCAACTACTTGGTGGTAGTTCAATTACCTTGGATTGCTCCCTTTATGGAAGCAGCAGTATTTCGTCCTTACTGGAATAGATATGTACTCTGGATACAGATTTGCCTTCTGTGCATTCAATGCTTCTGCCAAAACTACCATCCATGGACCTACAGAATGCCTTATCCACCATCATGGTATTCCACACCAGCATTGCTTCTAACCAAGGAACTCACTTCACAAACAAAGAAGTATGACAAAGGACCCATGCTCACAGAATCCTCTAGTCTCAGCATATTCCCAACCATCCTGAAGCAGATGGAATGGCCTTTTGAAGAGTCAGTTCCAGTGCCAGCTAGCTGGCAATTCCATTCAGGTCTGGGCCAACGTTCTCCAGACGAATATATATTCTCTGAGTCCGTATCCAATGTATGGTGCTCTTTCACTGACAGCCACGACTCATAGATCCAGGAATCAAGGGATGGAAATAGGAGTAGGACCACTCACTATTACCTCTAGTTAGTAGGTTACCTCACTAATCCATTAGCAAAATTTTTGCTACGTGTTCCTATGACTTTATGGTCTGTTAGCCTAGAGGCTTAGTCCTTGGGGGAGGAATTCTTCCACCAAGAGACACAATGGTGATTCCATTAAACTGGAAGTTAAGACTACCACCTGACCACGTTGGGCTCTTCATGTCTCTGAATTAATAGGCAAAGAGTTACTTTGTTAATTAGGGTGATTGACTTCACTATGGAAGTAGAGAACTGCAATTTTGTGGTAGGATTAAGAGAGAGTGTCTCCATTTTCATTTTGATGGAATTTTCTGAACTGTGCTGCCCAGAATTAATGAATTATTCACCAGGCTTTAGATTGATTCCAGAAGAAAAATAAAATAAATAAATAAATAAATAAATAAATAAATGAAGATATTCAGAAAATATACATTTGCCAATGCTCAGAAGTCAATCATTTATTTAACATTAATATAATACTCTTTTAGGGTCATATAAAACAAAATTAACTACTTAATACAATTTTAGAACAAGTAGCAATCTTACAAATCAATTAATTTAACCTGCTAAGACTTCTCAATTTTTAGATATAGGACTTAAACATCATGCAAATACTGTCAGATAGTATCAGTTTGAGACTAGAATTTGCGTACTGCATCAGAACATACAAGAGTTGATATGTTTTTAAATAATATTTGAATCCTATGAATATATCCCAGTATTAAAATTTCAAATGTATGAAAATCTGTCCTCAAATATTGTCATTAATAATACATTAATACTGTCATTGTTCCATTTTATCCAGAAAAAAAATCTAGGAGAAGAATTGAACCTGTTTGTATGTTAGATAATAAATAGCTGTTCCTTAGGTACATGGTAATATTTTGCTGCATTAGATATATTGAATGATTGAAAAAATAAACTCATAGGCATCACAGAGAACTCTGTGACTTTTATGACTGATACAGAGTTGAACTGATTATGTGTTCTCTTTGAGATTCATTAAACCTCTAGTATTATTGTTTGCAATCTTCAGCCTTACTACTGAAATACAATACTCACATTTTATGGTAATCTGACTAAATTATTTGAAATATCTCTAGACCTGAGAATAATTAAATATGAAATATTGCTTTTGTATGCAACATGTTATTAGATGCTAAAGTCACAAACAATGACTTCCATATTGTTTTCACACTGGATTTTTTTAAAATTTCAGAATATTATAGGGGGCACAACTGTTGTGGTTACATGAATTGCTTTTGTACAGTTTGAATCAAACTTATAAGTGTGTCCATTACCCAGATAATGTGCACTGTACCCATTAGGTGTGAATTTACCCATCCCTTCCTTTCCCCTACCACATGCTTGATTTCCATGGAATTTTACTACCATATGTGCACATGAGTGTTGATCTATTCATTCCAGTTTAGTAGTGAGTACATGTGGTGTTTCTTTTTTCATTCTTGTGATACTTCACTTAAAAGGATAGTCTCCAGTTCCATCCAGGTTTTTACAAATGTTATTAGTTCACCATTTTTTATGGCTGAGTAAACAAATGCCATATGTACACAGTATACATATACCATATTTTATAAATCCACTCATGTATTGATGGGGACTTGGGTTGTTTCCACATCTTAGTGATTGTGAATTGTGCTGCTATAAATCTTCAAGTGAAAGTGCCTTTTTAATAATTTTTTTTCCTTTGGGTAAATACCCTCTAATGGGATTGCTAGATCAAATGTTAGGTCTACTTTTAGTTCTTTGATGTATCTCCATACTACTGTCCATAGAGGTTGTACTATTAATAGTTTGCAGTTCCACCAACAGTGTATAAGTGTTCCTTTCTCTCTGCATCCATACCAGAATCTGTTGTTTTGGAACTTTTTGATAATAGCCATTCTCACTGGAGTTAGGTGATATCTCATTGTGGTTTTGGTTGGCATTTCCCTGATGATTAGAGACGTTGAGCATCTTTTCATATGTTTATTGTCCATTAGTCTATCTTCTTTGGGGAATTTTCTGTTCATATCTTTTGTTCACTTTTTAATGGGTTTGTTTGATATTTTCTTGCTAATTTTCTCGAGTTCTTTGTAGATTCTAGTTATTAGCCATTTATCAGATGTATAGCATGCAAATATTTTTTCCCATCTTTTAGGTTGTCTATTCACTCTATTGATTGTGTCTTCGGCTTTGCAGAAGATTTTTAATTTAATTATGTCCCATTTATTTATTTTTGTTTTTGCTGTAATTGCCTTTGGGGTCTTCTTCATAAATTCTTTGCCCAGGCTGATATCTATAAGAATTTTTCCAACATTTTCTTCTAGAATTCTTATAGTTTCATGCCTTAGGTTTAAGTCTGTTATCCATCATAAGTTGATTTTTGTGGTTGATGAGAGGTGTGGATACTCTTTCAGTCTTCTACATGTGGCTATCCAATTTTTCTAGCACCTTTTATTGAATAGGGTTTTAATATACTTTTTTTAGTTCATCTGTTCTTTACAGTTTTCTTATTCTTTCAATTCACTTATTTACTATAGTATTCACACACTTTGGAAGCTTAAATTCTGCCTTATCATGCTCAGACTTTTGAGAAGATCAAACTAAGACTCTTCAAAGAGGCCAGCCAATTGAAAATTACATCTATAAAAACTACTTACTTTACTGTTCTGGCAGATACCAGTTCTTTAACGTGATATTCTTCTACAAAGAAGTTAAAGTGGCCTCAGCACCTTCTTAATAGAGAAACACAGACTATCCTTACTATTAATATTACAGCTATTGTCTCTCAGTGTGCCAAAAAAAAGTAAAATAACAACAACAACAACAAAATACTAGAGCTAGCATGAGTTACAATTATTTTGCTATCCTTGCATTTGACCTGTTGTCCATAATATTTTGTTGTGAATTTTGCTTATTTGTAGTGGGCCTGAAGACACTGAGACATTATCTCCATGTGTATTTTGCAGTTACAATCATCAATGCAGTTGAACAAAATTCTTTAAGAATATTTATTCTGAGTCCCATGTTCTTGCAGACACTTGTAAAGATGAACAGAATGCACCCTCTCTCTTCCTATGTTCACAGCATGATGTATATCTATCAAGTCTCATTTGTCCTTTGAAAAATCCTTTGGATCATAGACCATAATGTCCATTTTACAGATGAGGGAAGATTTAGACATTTGCTCATAATCACTGTTTTACGTGACTGGCCAAGGATTTGCAAATTCTGAATAATTCCAAAGCCCACATTGGAAATTAATTTAACAATTTTCATCCAATTTAACTATTCACTGAGCCCATGAAGTACATTCTCCCAATTTACCATACTGTCACTCTAACAAGCAAAATATTCTGTGGTAACACAGAGATTTTGCTGTAATGTTGTGAGGGATGAGTTGACACAAAAGTATATTTAATTTGGGTCCTAAAAATTGGGTAGGAGTATTTTCTGACCCTGGTAGAGAGCAGCAAGTAAATTCATTCATGCTTTAATTTACATATTAATATTCCCAACAATTATCTGTTGCCAACAATATTCTACATTCTGGGGATTCAAAGATGGCAGGAAATAGGTCACCTATATATAGGCATTTAATTTTTATAAAAGCTTAATATAGATATGGCTTAAGTTGGGGGAATCTAACAATGGGGGTAAAGCTTTGATTTGAGGTCATATATTTTAAACAGTTTTATATACACCATACACAAGTTTGGAGTTAATTGAGTATTTCAATTGAGTTAATTGATAAAAGGAGTCAATTGAATATTTTAAGTAAGGCAATGGAAAGTTAGTTTATACAATATTTCAGTTCCAAATTCATCACTGAAAAATTATAAGAAGATAGACAAATGGGTAAAGATGGTTATTACATAATTTTCTCCTTTTACAGTGTTAATTTTCAGTGCTCTCCTGCTGTGAGGATGAGAGGGAGAATTTATTGGAAATTATTTGGGTTTTTAAAAAAGCAAAACAAAGTCCTGCCTTGCTTAAGTTTATATGCATATAGGAGAGATAGTTAAAAGATTAATAAACAAATGATTACCGCATATAGAATGTGATATGAAGATAAGTGCTATGAAAAATTAAAGTTGGGAGAGGTGTCGGAAATGCTATGAAGGAGGTGGAAAGGGAAAGTTTCTTGGAAAAGGTGACACATCAGGAAAGATCTCATTTATATGTAGAATCAAAAAAAAAGGTCAAACACATAAAGGTAGAGAAGAAAATAGTGGTTACTGGGGTCAGAATGGAGGAAAGGAAATGGAGAGATGTTGGTCAAAGGATATAAATTAGCAAATATATACGATGAACAAGTTAAAAGATATAATGTACAACATGAGAAATATAGTTAATAATAGTGTATTGCATTTAAGATTTTTGCTAAATGAGTAAATTATAGCTACTCTTACCACAGGGGTAAAATGGGTAACTATGTCAGATGATGGATATATTAATTTGTCCCACCATAGTCCTATTATTTTATTTTATATATATATATGTATCATTTAACATCATGTTGTATACCTTAAATATATACAGTATAATTTATTTTAGGAAAAAAACACTTTAAAAAAGAAAGTGAGAAAAAAACATGAGGATCCTTTCAGGCAGAGACAGCAGTAAATTTGAAAAAATTTATGGTGGCTAAAGAGAGAAATAGGTATATTAGGGAGGTGTGGGATACTGAAAAGGTGATAGGATTTATATATTTTAAATTCTGACTGGGTCAAAGTATTATAAGAATTAGGGTACTACAGGGAATGCTTTAAAAACATAGGAGATTGTAGATAAAGAGTGATGCTTGAAATCAAGATTATAGAAGTATTGGAGTGATTAAAAATAACAAAGTCCTGGGTATGAGATAGGGAAATATCATTTATATCATTTTAGAGCATGATAATAGAGACACAGCTGAAGCAGGCTGTAGGAAAAGGTCATTGGAGAAAAACAGTGAGATGCCTGATGCAAGGCTTTGAGATGCCAGAGTTTGAATGAATCATTCATGAGGATAAAGAAATTTCTAAGAATTATAACAGGATTAATGTTGAATAGAGATTAGCTGCCATACTCTTCAAGGATTGAGGAAAAATAACCCAAGGGTATGTAGAAATCTGTAACAAGGAGCATTAGTAAGAAGAGATGGGGCTAGGTACTAGCCTCAAGCACAAAATTTATGAAGACTTAAAAAAAACTCAATCGACAAGATGAATAATACTTCAATGCTAATTTTTAAAATAAAAATGAAGGCACAAAATCTGTGCCAAATAAAAAACCAAAATTTTTAATAATGAAAGCTTCATAGTAGGTAGGATATTCAGATAATTTGAGATTTAAAGTTCATGCCAGCAGATACCACCTCTAGCTAAGATATCTTTTTTGAGTAGTTTAAATGTGTACTGATCTCTTCATTTATATGTCTATATCTCCAACTTAAAATGGCCAAAACTTAACTGCTGATTCCTGCTTTACCCTTTCTTACTTCTCTTCCAATATTCCCCATCTCAGTGACTAGAAATTTCATTCTTCCTGTAGTTCACAATAAAGACTATGAAGTCATCATTAAGCTCTTTATTTTTCCGTAAAAATTCCCCCACCCCATCAGCAAATTCTATGTTTCCCTAATAACTTCAGTCAAACTTCTGACTACTTTTCAGAATTTTCCCTACTCTCATTCTAGAAAAAGCAAGAGATTTAAAGTAATTGTCTAAAAAGAGTTGAAAAACCCCTTATATTTAAATATTTCTTCTATTTTTTCTTTTAATAATTAGAATCTGATTTCTTTCCAAAACTAAACTTAAAGCCAGTCAAGCAGGTTAGCATGATATGCTATCCAGAATTACCCAATTATCTCATACTAAATTCTAAATTACATTTCAAGGAAGTCATTTCCGTGTTGTCTCTAAGTTTATCAGCTAAAATTGTCATACAAAAACTTATCAGATGTTTTTAGCTCAATCAAAAAGACTCCAGGGTTTATAATCAGAATAATTTTTTATATAAAATCTACATTGCTTTATTTCACTTTATAAAATAAAGAAAAAACCTTCTAAGACAAATATTATAATGTGGTAATTTTGGAAAAAATAGTGGCATAATGCCCTCTTCACTTCACAATACACAAGTGTACAAAGTTCTTATTGCATTTTTAATTTAGCATTTTAAAATGAATGGCTTTAATTTATTTTTTTCTTTGACCTTTGTGTTGAAATCTCTTTATACTATGAGATTTCTATTTGATCTTAACATGCTGAGATTCTTGTCATCAACAAGCCTTGTTAAATTGGTAGAAGAAAAGAACAAATGAACAAAAAGATAACCACTTGTAGAGAAATTTTAGTACATCTTTAGTCAAATAACAAAGTGTGACACTCTCTCGAACTCCTTATGTAACATTGCAGGCTGGAGTCACCTGGCTTCTCTCTAAATCAGAGACCAACGGAATAGAATAATAGTATTTGAGGGAAAAAAAGAGTGGCATATTTTTAGAGGTTTGTATCTAGTGAGTGATTTTGGCTGAAGTAAAAAAGCGAGGAAACTAAATTATAGAAATCTTATAATGTGGATTTTCTTCTTCTTTTTAAATATTTACTTAGAACCTACCCTCTCCTATTATGCCAGGGTAATACAAAATGGATGCACGTATATTTCATGGGGAAATAGTTTGGAAGCAGCATACATTTTTCTAATAAATCACCCATTTAATACAGATACATTGTCTCACTTATGAGCTACTACTTAATTTAAAATTCAAGTGAATGAAGTATGGTATATCCAAAGGATTAAACATTTCCCTACCCAAACTGTGAAGCTCTTTTTTTGTTTTTAAGAATTCCTTTATTTACTTTTTAAGTTTACAAACTTTAAAAAAGTTAAGTGACTATATCTTATCTTATTCAATATGCAAAGCAATGTAGTGGAAGAATAATCCCATATTTATATTTTAAAATTTATCTCAATTTGACCAATTAATTCCTCCCTTATGTGCAGACAATCACTTAATTATCTGGGTAGCACTCAATTTTCTAGTTTGTAAATTTATTTGGAAAATTTTGTATTTTTGATAATAAAACAAAAATTAGAAGATAATGGAGAGATCTACAAAAAGTAATAACACAAGTCATGTCTATTTTTTTAAAGTGAACAAAAGCAAAAATAAAAACGGAAATATAAGAAACAGAGCTGTAGTAAAATTAAATAAAAGAAAAATTTAATATTGAAATATTGGGCTGGACATGGTGGCTCACGCCTGCAATCCTAACACTCTGGGAGGCAGAGGCAGGAGAATTGCTTGAGTTCAGGAGTTGGAGACCAGCCTCAGCAAGAGCAAGTCCCCGTCTCTACTAAAAATAGAAAAATTAGCTGGGTGTCATGGCACATACCTGTATTCCCAGCTACTTGGGAGGCTTAGGCAAGAGGATCATTTGAGCCCAAGAGTTTGAGGTTGCAGTGAGCAACCATTATGCCACTGCATTCTTCTGCACTCTACTCAGGGTGGCAGAAGGAGACTCTGTCTCAAAAAAAAAAAAAAGAATTTTTCTTAGAAATCATTTTTGTTAATTTAAATGCCATCCTAACATTTTTAAATTTCTTAAAATTTTATTTAAGCCTTAGACATCATCTAGTCCAACCATTTCATGGTTGAGGAAACTCAGGAATAAACTGAATGAATGCATTATCTAAAATCAGATTGCCAGAATAATGTACAGAAACCTAAATCCAGATCTCTTAAGTGCCAGTTCCATGTTCTTTCCAGTATACCATACATCCTGCTTTAAGTGGGAAGTTCTAAGAACTGAATTTCAGAATAACACAGAAGCCATCATAATATGATCTGAGATAAAGCCATATAAATGAGAAAATATATAAGAAGACAAATAAAAATTACAAGCCAGTAGTTCTCACCTGGGGATGATTTTTGTCCCCTAGGAAACATTTGTTGATTTCTGGAGTCATTTTTGGTTGTCATAATTTGGAGGGTAGGAGAGATACTGGAATCTAGTGGGTAGAGGCCACGGATGCTGCTGACAAGTATCCTCCAATGCACAAGGCAACACACAGTCAAGTACAACTAAGAATTATCTGACCCAAAATATCAATAGTGTATCTGTCAAGAAACCCTGACATAGATAAAAATAAATAAATAAATAAATAAATAAATAAATAAAACAAAGCAGTTACAGATGGGGGAGGGAAAGAGAGAGAATAAAAACTAAAGAAAGCAGAGGGGAAACAGCATGCAGTCAGAGATATAAATGTCAGAAATAGGAAAAGTGGAAAGTGTATAACAAACAAGAAGCTACCTGATTTTATATATGTATATCAATAATTCCCTGGGAAAACAAAAGCCTTCAATTATCTCCAAGTATACTAACTCTGGTAGAGGAGGAGGAATATTTCATCTAAGTAAACAATGCTTTCTTCACTGGATGAGTCAATATTATCAAATTATTTTACTGGAGGAAAGTGAAACTTTAAAACGATACCATTCAAGTCAAACTTTGCTTTATAGAAAGGACCTGCACAGAGGTATGGGATGTTCTTCTGAACTCTAATTATACAGCAAATGTTGTCAGGCCTTAATCACCAGCATTCTTTGCTGTTCAGAGATAAGAATGTTCTATTTCTCATTGTGCATGGTATATGCATCTAGGTTTTGAATAATTTATTTTATTTCTTTGAGGGAAGTAAACATGTTTTCAAGTTCAGCTTCACATCAGATATGGCTGCATGCATTTCAAAAGACTATTTGACTTCCTCCAAAACTATAAAGAATCAGAAACCCAGAGATGAATTTAAATAAAAATAACAATTATATGGCACTTATTAATTGATTTGAAGCCCAGGAATCCTTCTGAGTGCTTTACGTGATTAATTTTTTTTAACAATCATATATGAGGTACATAGCATTAATATGTAATACATGAAAAATTTGAGGCACCCTGAGGTTAAATGACCTTACCATGGTCCCACTCAACTGCAGAATGGGTTAGGATTTAGATGCAAGATCAGACAATTTGGTGCCAGAGCTATCATTTGTAATCATTATGATTTATATTCTTTGTCAAATTATGTCTGATTTACTCTCCTTTCCCTTTACATTTTCTTGAAATTACAGAAAATTAAGTTTTAAATAGAGGGAAGAAGAAATTCATAACTGTCTCAGTTCATTTTGTGCTGTTAAACAAAATATTTGAGATGGCATAATTTATAAAGAACAGAAATTTATTTCTCATAGTTATAGAGGTTAAAAAGTCCAAGATCAAGGTGCCTAGAGGTTAAATTGTCTGGTGAGGGTGGCATCACCTAGAAGTGAGGAATACTATGTCCTCAATATGGCAGAAGACAAGAAGAGCAAAAAGGGGCATACTCCTTCTCTCAAGCCCTTTTATAAGGGGATCTAATCCCATTCATGAAAGCAGAGCCAAGGTCACACCTCCCGCTGCTGTTGCATTAGGGATTAAATTTCAACATAAATTTTGGAGGGTATAAGAACAGTTAAACCATAGAATTCCATCCCTGATTCCCCCAAATTTATGGCCTTCTCACATACAAAATACATCCATTTTATCCCAATAGCCCCAGAGTCTTAATTCCTTCCATCACTAACTTAAGTCTAAAGTTCTAAGAAGGATGGCCTCTCATTCAGGTTTCAATACCTTTTTCATTTCCATCCAAGATCTCATGAGAATGGCCTTTATTGCCCACGTCTCTATCAACATTCTGTTCATGGCAAATTAGATAATCTCTAATACTGAGGCCCCCTCTACAGCTCTCCTTATTATTCTAAGCCCTCACCAGAATTCCTCTTAATGCTTCATTCATATCATGCAGGCTTTGTCCAGCATTTAGCTGTTCCAGCCTATACCTGTGACTCAGTTCCAAAGCCACTTTCACATTTCCAAGTATTTGTTATAGCAACACCCCCATTTCTTGGTACCAATTTTCTATCTTAATCCATTTGTGCTACTATTAAAAAAAAAAACAACCTGAGACTGGATAATTTATAAAGAAGAGAAATTTATTTTATCACATTTCTAGAGGCTGGAAAGTCTAAGATGAAGGCACTGGCATGTTTAGCTGTCTGGTGAGGGCTGTATTCTCCAGAGGAAAGGAATACTGTATCCTCACACAGTGCAAAGCAGAATGGCAAGTGAGGACAAACACACTGGAGGAGAGTAGAAGAGCAACAAAAGGCAAACTTCTTTCATCAGGCCCTTTTATAAGGACACCTACTCCCATTCATGAGAACAGAGCCTATGAGAAGAGAGCCCATGACTCTGTCACCTCCGAAAGGCATTGGGAATTAGGTTTCAACATGAATATCGGATGGGACAAAAACATTCAGAAGATAGCAATAGGTACACTGAAAACAAGAGAGTTATGAGTGGAGCAGATATTTTTAAGGAATTTCAGGAAGAAAGCAAATGGAATAAAGATAATTGATGAGGGACTGAACAAGTGAAGTGGAATTCAAAAGCATTCATGAGAAAGCTGTTGTAGAGCTGGTAGCAGCATTCCCAGGGGGGGCTTTAGAGGAACTTTGAATTCAGGGTCATGGAACACAAGAAAGGATGACTGTCCAACTGTCAGGGCAATTAGAGACTTAATAACAGGGAATCATCATTTACTGCACATCTAATCTCTCAGTAAAACCTGTCAGCTCTAGCTGCCAAATATGTCCAAGTTATGATTAATTGTCACCCCTTCACTGCTGCCATCATCATCTCTTGTCTGAATTATTGGTACCATGTCTCCCTTTTGCTCAAACACCGTCAATGACTTTGCATCTGGATTAGAGTGAAAACCAACATCCTCACAATGGCCCAATAGGCCCTAACAATCTAACCCTCCACACCCTTCTGACCTTATTTCCTACAGCTTTCCTCTTGAGTCACTTTGCTGCAGTACTCAGCCTCCTTACTGTTACCTCAGCATGCCCAAACACTCCCACATCTTAGTCTGTGTACTAACTACCCTTTAAATAAACATGTTTGATACTAAGAAAGAAAGCAAAGTATAGAAGATGGACAAGGAGAGTTGGAAGAGAGTACTGAAGTTATAGATAAATTAGTTAAGAAAGGCCTTACAGAGAAGGAGACTTTTGAGTAACTACTGGAAGGAAGCCACATGGTTCCTCCCTCACTTCTTTGAAGTAGTTCCTCAAAGGTTTCCTTCTTTGTAAGGACTTTCTTAACTCCTTTATGTGTAACTATAGCTTTAATACTCTCCCCCAACACTCCCTGTCTCCTTACTCTACTTTATTTCCCTTCTCAATAAAATATTTTTATTATAATAGATAAATGAACAAATGAATATAATAGAAATATTTATATTATAACATTATTATATAAAATCATTAAAATATAATATCTAATAATTACCATGCTATGTACTTACCTTACTTATCTTGTTTATTGTCTATGTCTAACTAGAAAGTAAAATCTTTGAACTTAAAAGTTATTGACATTTATTTTTATTTGTATATTTACTGCTATATCCTTATCACCTGAAATTGAACATGATGCAAGGTAGGAAACTCATAAATTTTTTTAGGGATAAAGAATAAATATCATAGGAGCTTTTAGGCCAGCTGAAACTCCCCTATCCTCTGCTTACAGATGGTTGTTGAAAGTAGAATGCTTTGTTTCTAGGTCCCAAGTTTTCTCTTTTTAAAAAGATGAATGATCTCCTTGGGAAGATTCCTGGATGGGCACGAAGGCTCCAACAAAACAGAGAAGAATTACAGTTTTTTCCACATATCCATAAGAGACATTCAGAAAAAAAGTAGAAAACACAGCTGTCTGGTAAAGTGAAATAAATGAATCTCCATTCTCAGATTGTAGTCCTTTTTAATTAAACCTTATAGAAAAGGAGTATTTTTAAAGTAATTACATCAGACTTCCAGATTGATGGCTGTAAATAATCCATAGGTAAAGGAGAAATTCAATGTAATTTTCAGTAAAACCAGACAAGAGCTAACTCTTACCCATAACTCTTCCATACCCAAAATGAATATAAGACCCACAAAAAAAAAAAAAAAGATGAATTCTGAGCAGTCGTGCATAAAAAAGAAAACAAGAGAAAATGGTATGGCTGCAGATATAAGAGAAAGCAAGTAAAGGATATTTTAAATGGGTAAGGAGCTCATTCTGAGGTGGAAAACCTTAATTCCTCATCTGTTATAACTGAAATGGTATCTGACTGCAAACAGGGATTTCCTTAGACCTGGTTTTTCTATGAAAAGCAAAGAGAATAGAGCTGAATGAGGAATTACACAAATGCAGCATATATACATCGATGAAATGGATTCTTTTCTAATCAGACTACCCAGGACCAATTACTCTTAGAGAGAAAAGTAAAACTGAAGAATTACTAAAATTCAGCCATCATATATTTTTTCAAAATACTAGATATTCTTAAGGATGTCTCTAAATTTAGAAGAGATCTTAAAAACCATTAAAAAGTAAATTATCAATTTTTATTTATTTACATATTTGAATAAATTTAAATTACTGAAATTTAGTCAATGGTTCATAAAGATTCCAATATCCCATTAATGTCCAAATGACAATAACAACAAAAACAACAAAAGCAAGCAGCAGAAGATCGATTTAGACCATAGATATACAAATGGAGGTACGGAGGTACTGGGCAGAAATATTGAAGGGTGACCACAGAGGAGTATTATGTCTCAAGGACCAAGGTGATGAGTAGAAACAGACCCAGCACTATGCTGTGTATGAGGCAGAATTCTCAATGACCGGTGGCTGAAGTTGACCTACTGATTGTCTGGGAAATGGGGAATCTACTGATTCCCCACCCTCCAAGTCTGTATTCCATATACTACTAGATATGCACAGTTCTGGTCCCCCTAGCCCCCCACCCAGTGCATCTTCCCTGAGAACAAAGGGGATGCACTGGATCCTGTGTTGAAATCGTGACATAATGGGAAAGTCTCACCTTCTGCAATTCCTCTTCAGAGATTATTTGATATGATTTAATGGCACTGATTTCTGTCATAGAGTTGTACTTCAAAATTACTTTTTAGGTTG
Organism: Cheirogaleus medius; assembly: GCA_008086735.1. Lineage (NCBI taxonomy): Eukaryota > Metazoa > Chordata > Mammalia > Primates > Cheirogaleidae > Cheirogaleus > Cheirogaleus medius. The sequence goes on along the minus strand of VBSM01003169.1, from coordinate 8,950,906 downwards.
TTGGTTTCTTACTTTTAGAAGACATTACTAGATACCAGTTTCTGTCCTCCATTGAGTCCTCAGAAAAAGACCATGAATCAGAGAACCATAGCAAAAATAAATTATTTTACTGTTTGCTGAGGAACAAATGTCAGGTAATTCTATATTTTCACTTCTTTCCTAGGGTAAACAGAGTAAGAACTCATGTTTTAATTTTATTCTGCCTCTCTACATTTTGACATAATATATTATTTCTCTGGCATTCATATACAAATCTAAATGGGAAACCAAGGCAAAGAATTTGCACTCTGAATTAATGAACTTTGCTCTCTGCCTTTATGAAAATGGCAGTTATGTATTAATATTTACATCATTTTAAAATTTATCAGATCATTACAAGGAATCTGTTTCCATTTCTAGAGAAATTTGGGAAATGTGGGCATTATTTATCAAAACACAGACACCTGATTAACAATCTCTTAGTTAGAAAGGAATAAGGACAGAAATTAGGAGAATTAGAGTTTGTTATTTTTATCCCTTTCTGATTTCTTGAATAATATACTTTATATGTAGTTGTGTATGGACATATATACATAAATGTATTCATGTGGATGAAATTTTTTTCCCCTTTGGCTTTTTCATGAAAGTTACAAACCTCTGAAAATAGACTTGCCTCAAGCTTCTATGCATTTTTGACCTTTTATTTTCAAACTTTTCTTCTCAAAGGAAATTGACTTTCAACTCTACTGGCATGTTTTGCCCCCTTTGTGGCTACCACTTGCAGGTTTTTATATTGTGTTTTTGTCTCCATTTTCAGGGTAAGGTGTTTATTTGTAGAAGGACTACTCAATCTCTCCCTTAGATTTTGCCTTTACCCCAAGATTACTGATTCACTGCTACCGTACTGATATGATAGCTGACCTCTATGCCTAATATCAGGTCGACAACACTCCTTCAAAGGAGCAGGATCAGAACCTACTAGAAACCTAGTGAAAACTACTATTTTTTTAAAAATAATATTATACTAGGTGCTCTGTTATACTTAAAATATTTTAAAGAACAAGGTAGAAAATGTAATTGTACTATTAACAGTAGCATGAAAAAACAGAAATTATTGCCCATTTAAATATTAGCTCCAGTAATAACAGCTTACTCCCTTTGTCCACAAATGACTTGGGGTACTGAGTTTTTAATGAAGAAGTAAATAGTCAATTTAAGAAAGGGACCTCAGCAGTAGGCTCTCAGGCAATGTGGGAGGGTGGAGGCACAGAGTGGAAAAGGCACACAGTAGTCAACAGTAAGCAATACTTTATGCAGAGAGTATGCAGAGAGAAAAGCAATATGCAAATACAGATGTTGTCATGCTTAATATTAGCTTTCTAGGTGTGCTTAATATGGCATAATACACTCTATTATCCCCACATCTTTAGTACCGTGTTTCCCGGAAAATAAGACAGGGTCTTATATTTATTTTTCCTCAAAAAGTCACCCCAGGGCTTATTTTCAGGGGATGTGTTATTTTCCCCTCAAAGCCTCAGCTTGCAACATGCACAGGATGGCCGGGACCTGACAGGGGGAGCTGACCTTGTTGGTGGGGCTGCCCGCACCTTTCTCGTCACCTCTGGGATAGTAGCTGTTACAATGGGGCTGATGAGAAGGGCTTCTCATCTTCTTTACCGCTCTGCGATGAAATGCATGGGTTGTGCAGATGCGCTGCATAGCCACGCCCATCACTAGGTCTTATTTTCGGGGTAGGGATTATATTGCGCAAATGCTTAGAAATCCTGCTAGGGCTTATTTTATGGGTAGGTCTTATTTTCGGGGAAACACAGTAAGTTGGGGTTGTCAGATAAAAAGTGTTAGAAACGATTGATAGCCCAGTGATTGCCAACATATTTATAACCAAAGTGCCTGAACATACAAATTAAACATACAAAATCCAAAATGGAACACAATATTTAAAACTAACCCAGGAAAATTTTCTAGAAGTGAAAAAAATACCTGAATCTACTTGTTGAAAGTTTTCAAAATGTACCTGACGTAACTGACCCAACGTGACAATTAGGTCTGGAGCCTCGTGTGTAGCAAAATGCTGTTTATTTTGAGCATCTGGGTGCAGATGGGTGAAGGCCAAAAAAGGCATCCATGAGAGAAAAGGGTAGAGCCCTGGGTTTTATAGAGGGTTTTTCTGGAAGGATTAAATAAATTATTTTCAAACAACCTGGAGGGATAAGGAAAGTAAGTTCCCATTTTGCATTCCATTCCTTTGTCTCCCTAGGGAACAACCGGGAGGGATAAGCATTGTTCTTATCAAGAGGGATAAGTATCCTCCTTATAGGAGGGATAAGGAAAGTAAGTTCTTTTGCATTTCATTCTCTTATCTCCTTAGGGGGTCTGGCAATGGCTAGGGTGCCTAATACACCCCTAGGAAGGGAAGAGGGATGGGTTTTATAGGAGGTTTGCATGGAAGTTTGGGGAGGGTGAATTCTTTAAAACTAACAGTGACGAATTCTGAAACCCAATTTTAAAAAAATTTCAGAATATTGCAGGGGTACAAATGCTTTGGTTACATGAATTGCCTTTGCACTACCTGAGTCAGAGCTACAAGTGTGCCCATCCTGCAGACAGATCGCACCCATTTTAATAAAACAAATAGACTTTAGGAAGAAAAACAATATCCTCAGGGCTTTATGGCTTAAAGACAAAATTACTCATGAGGCCAATAAAATTAGGACATTGATAAATTCTCTACATAATCTATAAGGTAATTAAACAGTGAAGTAACACATTCAAGACATTCAAGACAAAGAAAGTGTAAATCAAAGATTTTATATCCAGCCATACTATTATTCAAAATAAATTTAAACATGCAAGAATGCAAGGATTGTACTCATGTCCTCTTCTATCTGGAAGTAATATGCCTGTGTTCTAGTTTTGGCATGATCAGGGCTTATTGAGCAAAGAAAACTGCAATCTGGGTTAAAGGTCACGTCTTGCACTTTAAAAGATGACTGCATACATAGAGAAATGTTATGAGTAGATAGTGAGATTTAAGGTTTTTCTCCTAGGAACTGTGTTTGTATATTTGAAAAAGTAATAAAACGTGGAACCACTCATTTATATTGCAAAGTGTTGTAATTTAGCAACATTTCTCTTTCTGAGATGGAGCAGGGACCCCTCTTAGGGGCCTGCTGGAGGTCCCCCAAGCATGGAAAGAAAGGAAAATCTTGAATCTCTTCAAGGGAAGTTCCAGATTTCTGGCTAACCTTCAAAAGTAAATGGGCAACCTGATGAAAACAATGGTCCTCCAAGGGATCCAGAGTCACAATCAGGTGTTTTGGTTCCCTATAGACACAAAAAGATGGCATCTTAATATATGTTCTTAAGTTGTTTTTCAGAAATCCCCACCTGATGGAAAATGCAGATAATGCAGGGGAGGACTGAGGAATTGAACTCTCACCCTCATTCTTTGTTCTATAACCTCTTGCTCACCCCCTCAGCCCCCTACACACACACACACACACACACACACTCTTACACTTCAGGATATCACACCTTTTGGGGTGAAGCCCACGTATAGCATCCATGTACTGGTTTATAGTTTTGCCTGCCTGAAAGGCACACCCGCCTTTAAAAACTCTGACTTGTAAGCCATCCAGGAGTCTGACTCTTAAGCATTAGGAGCTTGCACTCCTTACTTGCCACTCTGCAGTAAAGCCTCTTCCTCCCACTGCAACTCTCAGCTTCAGTGTTTGGCTTGGCTGCACCTGGCAAGCACGCCCCAGTTTGGTTCAGCAACATTTCCAGAGATTTGTTTACACTAGAGAGAGAAAATTTCTCTCCCTTTCTCAGAAGGAGAAGGTAGCAGTTGAATAGCAGTTTCTATATAAACTCCTACATTATAATTTCATGTTTTCTTTCTTGCAGTACAAAAATTCCTTTGCACAGGCAGGGTGGCATCTGGGTTCTCACCCCATAGTTTTGAAGGGAGAGAGTTGGGCTTGGGGAATCCATGTGGTTCTTGTTGTAAGTAATAACGTTACTGAAAGTTTGGCACTTTTCCCTGAGGCCACATCAGAATAAAGAAGACAAACTGAGGAGAAGGAAAGAGGAGTTTATTAATTTGCCAGCAAATGAGGCAGTTGGCAGACTCCTATCTCAAAGTACCGACATCCTGCCTCTGAGCAAAAAGTACAGAGTTTTTTTTTTTGGTTTTTTTTTTTTTGTTTGTTTGTTTGTTTTGACACCCTCCTCATTTGCTGGCAAGTACAGAGATTTTAAAGGTTCTGAACAATCCTCTCTTTACCTAAGACAATATTGTGACCTCCATCCGGATCAATCTCACCTCCTGTGGCTTAAAGAAGAAAGGACATTCCCCTGCCCCTCCTGACCACTGGCCTGAAGCAGGGATATAGGTCCTAGTTCTCCAAAAGGAGTGGGGGATGTTTTAAAGAGTCATAAAACATTTTTGCCATTTTTTTCAAGCCATTTCTTCTGTTACATATTCTCCCCTGTCACTATTACCCTTCCATATCTATGTGGGGAGGGGAAACTACTCATTTCCTCTGTTACAACAATAGTCTGCCTTTGAGCCACAAATCTCATGTTTGTTTTCGGGACAAAATAAATATATTAATACATTTAACAGAGTTGTGTTAAGTAAAGAATGATTTGCTAATTGGGCAGCCCACCATCACTCCCCAACCCCATCAAACCAGAAGTTTGAACCGAACTTGGAGTTCAGAGAACTCCAGGGCTACCCTGGAGTCAGATAATATTTATGGAAAGAAAAAGGAATGTGACATACAAAAAACAGAAGTAAGGTCCAAAAACAGCAGGATTGGGTACAGCTCAGCATTTGCCTTATTTGAATGCAGTTTGACAGTTGGTTACCTATGATTGGCTGAACTTGTGATTAGTACAAAAGTAGGTTAAAGTCTGTTTACGTATTCAGTTAGGTTACAGTTCACTGTGTACAGAGAAACCTTTAGGCCAAACTTAAAATATGTAAGGAAGAAATTTTAGGCTAAACTTAATTTAAATCAGTTAGGAAATTTTTACATTAAAAAAGGGAGTGGAGTGGCAATAAGGGCATTATAAAAGAAAGAAAACACAGGGACAAAAGAAGATACTAGAACTGAAAAACATTACAAATTTGTCATATTAGAGAGAGAATCTGAGTGAGAAGGGGGAAGAGAGGGAGAGGAGTGCACCTTTCTAAAGAAACTGAGAGAAATTAAAATATTTCACCCCAAAATATAATCTGGCATATTTTTTTTTATTTCAGGGGTACAAATGTTTAAGTTACATATATTGCCTTTGCCCCACCAGAGTCCGGGCTTCAAGCATGTCCATCCCCCGGACAGTGCGCACTGCACTGGATGCATGTTATTATTATATGTGCACTTAAGTGTTGATCAGTTAATACCAATTTGATGGTGAGTACATGTGGTGCTTGTTTTTCCATTCTTGTGATACTTCACTTAGTAGAATGGGCTCCAGCTCTATCCAAAATAATGCAAGAGGTGCTATGATCACCATTGTTTTTTATGGCTGAGTATAACTCTATGGTATACATATACCATATTTTATTAATCCACTCGTATTGATGGGCACTTTGGTTGATTCCACATCTTTGCAATTGTGAATTGTGCTGCTATAAACATTCTAGTG
>VBSM01003169.1:8858729-8941740 GCA_008086735.1 Cheirogaleus medius | reverse complement strand
TCGGCCTCCTAGAGTGCTAGGATTACAGGCGTGAGCCACCATGCCTGGCCATTTACTGTTTTATTAAGCTTTTAAAGTTAATGAGAGAAACATAAATATGAAGCTCTGGATTTTATAGCTTGTACAAATTTAGGCTAAAGGCAAAAATATTTTTTCAGAAGAAAATGAGTTTCTATACTTTGAAAATAGAAGGGTTAGTAAAAAACAAAATAACCTTCAATATCCTTGTGACATGATAAGTGAAGAGTTAAGTTCCCACATTTAACATTTAAAAAATTTTTTCTAGGTCTATTTTCCCCATACTTTAGGTAATGATGCAAAAGATGTACCAGATTTGTACTTCAATATCTAATTATTGTTGAAAACATTTATCGTTATCCTTGCACAATATCAACTTAGTTTTTCATTTGTAAATTTAACACAATCTGTGGCACCCAGGTGAACTCATGGAATTAATTGGCTCTCAGTTCTGAATCATGTTTCCTTTATTCATTTCTGTTATGACATGGATTAATAAAAGCAAATTAATTTTTCAGTATTTTAAAACATATCCTCTTATTTATTTATTTATTTTATTTGTGAAGAAGAGAAGAAACTTCATAAAGGGTTCATTTGTCTTATCTGAGTCTTGACAGAGCTGTGTATTTGCAACAAACGCTAGGATAGATTTTAGGCAGAGGAAAAAAATAATTCAATAGTTTGGGATCACAAACTGAAAATTTCTTGGTCTGGGTTGACTTGTACCATCCAGGAGATAGAAACAAGAGAAAGGGGATTTATAACAAGATGTAAGGGATACACCCCAAACAGTAGAAGTGAGAATGGAGAGTGGAGTTGGCTATAAAATACATTAAAAATATAAATCAGAAAGAGTTTAGTACCTTGTTGGATGTGCTTATGAGGGTATGAAGTAAAAATGAAGATGAAGTTCCTGGCTTGGATTTATGAGCAAATTGAGATGAGAAATAGAAAGAAAAGGAGTTTTCAAGAAAAGCTTGTAAGGTTTGGTTTAGAGGTAATGAGTTCAGGAGTCTGTGTGTCATCCAAGTGCAATTGCTAAGACTAAGAAATGAAATATTTGAGATACTTGAGTTTAAGGTTGACTCAGATATATAGATTTCGACTTTAGAGTTTTGAGTATCTTAATAGGGAAGACTTAGCAATAGCAAGTGGCCAAAGTGGAATTGTTGCTTGAGATTTTTAATTTAAATGGTTTAACTGCTTAACTTGAATGTTGCTATCTGATCACAACTGAAAAATACTGGCAAATATATGTAAGCAACTTTAAAATGTATTTTATCTTATTATTAAAAATGGGCATGTATGGTCCCCAGCTTCCCTTACTCTTTTGTCTGTCCTGACTGAGCCTTGACTGCTGTGTGACCCAGCCACCCAAGCCCAGGCCTTGAACATTCCCAGGCACTGATAATATAGTTAGGGTGTTGCTCAAAACATTGAAAGAAACTAGTCACAGCCTAAGCCAAATTCTTCAAATCTTCATATAAACTCCATATGTTACCAGAAGTTCGGCACTTGTCCCTGAGGCCACATCAGAAGGAGGACAAGTGGCTTGAGGAGAAAAAAAGAGAAGTTTATTAATCTTCAGATAAATGAGGAGGTTGACAGACTCCCATCTCAAAGTACCAATGTCCTATCCTGTTTGGGGGCAGAAGTACAGAGCTTTTAAAGGTTCTGATTAATCCTATAACCCTATAATCCTATCTTCAACTAAAACAATCTGGTGACCTCCCTTGAGCCATCTTCTGTGGCACAAAGAGGAAAGGATACTCTCCTGCCCCTCCCAACCACTGGCCTGGGGCAGGGATATAGGTTTTAGTTCTCAAAAAGGGTGAGGGGGTTTTGAAGAGACAGAAAACATTTTTTACCTTTTTTGGGCCATTTTCTCAGTTACACATACACCATCCCCTCTTGCAGACACACCTAAGAAGACCATCTCCTTCTCTTGCAGTCTGTTCTGAGGATTGCTGCTGCATCCTCTTTAAGTATGTTCCCCTAATAAATGCTTTAGAGTGATCACCTTGGCATTTAGTGCTTCTGTTTCTGGAATCCCAACTAGTTCCATCTTTGGACAGTTTGGGGCACTCCCTTGTGGGAACTTCCTGCCACTGCTTTCAGGGAAATTTCGGCTGTGGGTTGGGTCCAGGACAAAACATGGCTGCAAGTTATTTTGAATAGCTGAAAATAATGATTGCTTGCCTATAAAAACACATTTTTCTTCTATTTAGTAAAGTTTGCTAGCTTAACAAAAGTCTGCGTTTATTATTTTGGACCCCCTTTTAGCCTCAGAGGTAAATGTGCACAGGAGAAGATCCAGAAAACATAGGTCTAAACTATTCCTTGGGGTTTCTCTAACCAACTTGAACTGTGTATTTGTGCTTGAGATGTGGATTACTTTTCACCAGAAGTTAGTGCTTAAAATGCAGACTTGAAAAGGTCAGAACTTTTATCCATTAAGCCATCAAGCTTTTTTTCTATAATAAGAGTAGATGAAAGGTTTTAACTTGAATCTCAAACGTAAAGTTCAGCAGAATGATCCTATCTAAAACTGAAAGCACAGGGCAAAAATACCTTTGTCATTCCATGTATTGGAATCTGCTGGTCTAAATGTCAGTACAGAATGATAGAGTATCAAATCGTGGATAATATCACCCAAAGCCAGAAGATAGAGCAATTTTCAGCTCTTTAAGTTCAAATTGTATTTATAAATAGGATGCAGAATTTAAATCCTACTTATCTAATACTAGTATGAGTTTAGATTTTATAGGGGCATGTTTATTTCTAATTACATGCTAATAAATTGGATTTTCTATTTAAAACTGAACCTAGCTACTGCTATTGTATAATATGCCACACATTGAAGAAACCAAGCAGCTGTTGTGCCAACTACTTAAACAGTAGTATTTAATTGCATACTTGGCATGATAAAAATGAAGACAGATTTGGTTTCATTGTTCTTATGAAGTAATATTGTATGGGGCACTTACAGCTTGAACTGACATTTATAGTTCTTTTATTAAATTGTAAGATCCAAATATTTTCTAAGACATTAGCAAGCTATGTGTTCATAATTTTCTTCCTGAGTGACAAACACTGGCTTCTCTTTATTGTATTTTTTCTTTTTTAATACTGTTTTATTAAATTTAGTATATTTATATAACAAGAGGAGGAAAATGAAACTAGGAGGTTTTTCTGAAATGCTATTTCTTATATATTGAGAGATAATTCATATATTCTTATAAATAATAATGGGTTTTTGATTATTCTGACTTGAGAAAATATAGAATTCTCCCAAATAATACCAAATAAAACAACTATATTGAAAAACAAAACAAATAAAGCCCATCTTCTTACTCTCTTACCTAACAAAATAATCCGAGAAGCAAAACAGACACATTCTCTGCCATTACATTTACCATAATTAATGCTTAACCCACGCTGTGTATGGTTCACCTTGCATACTGATTTTTTAAAATATTAATATATAAGGGGGCTTGGGGTTTGTTGTGGATTGAATTGTGTCTGTCTTAATCATTTTGGGTTACTGTAGCAAAATACCATAACCTAGGTAGCTTGTAAACAACAGAAACTTCTTTCTCACAGCTTTGGAGACTAGGAAGTCCAAGATCAATGCACTGGAAGATGCAATGTCTGATAAGGGTCACTTTCTGGTTCATAGATGGCATCTTCTTGCTGTTTTATCACATGGTGGAAGGGGCAAATGACTCTTTTGGGCCTCTTTTATAAGGACACTAATTCCATTCATGAGGGTTCTGCCCATATGACCTAATCACCTCCCAAAGGTCTTCATAGTATCATCATCTTGGGTTTAGGATTTCAACATATGAGTTTTGGGGAAATACAAGCATTCGGAACACAGCAGTGTCTCCTGCAAAGATATGTTGATGTCCTAAACCTTATAACTGTGAATGTGAAGATATTTGGAAATAGGGGTTTTGTAGATGTAATCTAGTTAATATGAGGTCATTAGGATAAGCCCTAATCCAATATGACTGATATAAGAAGATGGAAATTTGGATAGAACCACACAGGGAAAATGGCCTGGAAGATGGCCCAGTGAAGATGGAGGCAGAGATATAAGTTACACTACTACAAGCGAAGGGATGCCTGGGGCTACCAGAAGCTGGAAGAGTGGAGGAAGGATCCTATCCTTGGGGATTTGAAGGTAGGATGGCCCTGCCAACACCTTGATTTTGGGTTTCTAGCCTCAAAAACTGTAGGAGAATACATTTCTGTTGTTTTAAACAACCTAATTTGTGGTAATTTTAGTAGCAGTCCTAGGAAACTAATACAGAGTTTATTACATCATTTCTGAAATAAAATAAAAAGTATAGAACCCAAATTTAGAATTAGATTTTCAAAAGTGAATGATCATACCATATTACCATCTACCTTTCTCTCTTGTAGTCATCTCCCTAATTCAGCTCCTCTACTACTCACTGAGGATTTTAACACCTGGTTGGAGATCCCTCTCTGCAACAATACTCACATAATCATTCTTTTTGTTAATATCAGTACAGGTAGTCAGTTCAGTAGCCTGGTGTCTTACTTATTCAGCATCTTCACTCACATGATCATTTTTTCCACTCTGACTTAGTTATCCCACCAACATCTTGTCCTAGGCTTTATTACTAATGGGAACTATACCACCACCGAAACCTTGATTTCAAGTTAGTCCACTCAATGGTCATTACTTTATATCTTTTCATCTCACTTCTCCTAGTATCACTATTCATTTTTTTTCAGACTACATTGGCTCTTCCCATATTTCACTGACATTTATTCTACTACAGTTTTCATTTCTACTCCTAAGTAAAAATACTATTACTAAAATTATTCCCTTTTTAAGTGTCAGGTCAACTTAGAAGATATATTTAAAGAGCAACTTTGGCTTTGTCTTGCACTGTCCCTTTAAGATTCTTCTCTAACCTTGGGTGCAAATGTGGGCTGACTTCTTGAGTTTTTAGTTCAGGGTTAGAAACTAGAATGTCCTAAACAGACCTGTGGTTACTTTAGGTCTCAATACTAGCTCAAATAAACCACAATTAACAATCATCAATAATAGTAAAAATCTCAAACTTGATTTAACAATTCTTCTTCTCCAAGTTATGTTATGGAGGGGTTTTCAGTGTTTTCCAGAGAAGCAGATCCAATAGAGATATTTATTATAAAGAATTGGCTCAAGTGATTATAAAGGCCAAGAAGTCTCAAACCCTTCAGAGTAAATTGGCAAGCTGGAGACCCAGGAGAGCCAGCAATGTTAGTCCAGTCTGAAAGCCTGTAGGCTCAAGATCCCAGGGGAGGAATTTGTTTCAACTCAAAGAGGTGTCTGAAGACAGGAGAGGAGTGATGTTTCATCTCAAGGCAGGCAGGCAGGAGGATTTCTTTCTTACTCACTATCCTGGCTGAAGCCCAGTCCCATTGAAAAGACCTAGGTAACACCATCCCAAAATGTACCCCTTTGGTATGCTGATTTCTTCAAACTGACAGTACTTGGAGAAGAGCAAATGCAGGGAGAGGCCTCCTCTGAGGTCCCCTCGTCTGAAAGGGACTCATTTGTCCCCTCCCTGGAATGTCATCAACCAGGGAAGATGATACATGTCACAGGAGAAGAGACTACAGAGACTAAAGGGTGATGCCTTGCTTGCCCTTATAGACTTTGTCATGGGCACTAGCATCTATTCTTTGGACAGTTCCTTCTTGAAACAACTTTTATTACCTGAGAGACTTTTTCTACATAACAAGACAACTTTTGTTTGCCTTTCATTTCCTCCCTTCACCCTCCTAGAGCTTTGCGACACAACCCCCTAGAAGCCCCAAGCTTCTATTTTGACTCCATGAGAACTTTAATCATCTGGCCCTTCTTTGAGTCTCATATTTTGTGGGACTCCTGGGTATATGCACATAATTAAAATTTTTTTCAACCATTAATCTGTCTACTGTCAGTTTATATCATAGGCTCAAATTATCAAAACTTCGGAGGGTACAGGGAACATTCCTTTTGACTCTACACCACTATTCTTTAGATGAAAGTGCAGTTACACAACATTTCCACCATGAAGGAGGTGGTAGGAGGAAGATAAGACTTATATTAATAAAAATGAATTCACCCTAAGGTATTTTTCTGAATCTCCAAAGTCTTTCTTCCTTCCCCATACTTTTATTTCTATTCTTAGGATGAGAATTAAAAGAATTTTGGAATTTTTCAAATGATCAAATATTCCTGAGATATAGAAGCAATCAAGGGAGCTAACCCACATTTCTACCAATAAATTTATTAATGTATCTGTATATCTATCCATAAACTCTCATTTTCTGCTTACTGTAGATGAATTATGTGAACTTCTAAGAGCAATCCTTCTACTTGGGCACTAGATTCTATCAAGTTCTTGTTGTTAGGTTGTTTTCACACAAGGGCTTCTAGAGTTATTTTCCTCTCAATGGTAATATTGAATTTTCCTTTACTTCCAGATCATTTCATTAGCATCCATTAATTTCCACATTAAAAATAAAACCCTATCACCCTCATATTCCCCTCTAGCTATAGCCCATTTCTCTTTACCTCTTCAAAAGTTAGCTATATTTCTTATCTCCATTTCCTCAGTTCTCATTCTCCCTAAACAATGCCAATTGTACTTATTCCTCAACACACTACTGAACCTGCTCCTTTCAAGTGCAACATTAATATCCACATCGCTAAATGCAATGATCAATTATCAATTCACACCTTAGTTAACCTCTGAGCTGCACTACACATAATCAATTACTTGTCGAAATTATTTTGTTAATTTCCTTCCAGGGCACAATATTTTTCTTCTTTCTCATTGGCCTTATTTAATGGATTCTCCTCTTGCTCCCAAACTCTAAACGTTTGATTAACTCAGGGCTCAGTTTGCAGTTCTTTGTTCACCATCAACACTCATTTTTAGATGATCTCCCCTAGTCCATTTATATCAGATGATTTCTAATATTTCATCTCTTGCTACAACATCTACCTGCACTCCAAAGACATATACTTTATTCTACTACTTACTTGTATAGGGGAGAAAGGGAAACTTCCCATTTGCCCCCAGAGGGTTTGCTGAAAGATCAATATACAATAAGGCAGATTAATAAGAGAAAGAGATTACAAATTTATTTATTGTGTACATGTGGAGAATCACAGAGTGATTATTCCATGTCCCAATGAGTTTATATACCAATATCCCAAAAATTTATATGCCCTCATTTTACAGGAAAGGGGGAGATGAGAGATACAAGTAATTTGATTTCTAGGGAGGATGAATAGATACTTGGGAGAATGAATGGATGAGGGAAACGGATTGACTAATGAATGATTCTGTTTGGAAATTAAATTAACCTAAGAGACAAGTATTATTTTAAAAATAGGCTGGGCCAGGTCTTGTTGCATCCTTGATTATCTTTCCTGCAATAGATATTGAGATAACAGGGAGGGGATAGAAAGATAATGGGTCTCTCTGGTCTTTATGGAGATAAGGAGAAAACCACTTTCAACTACTATTGATCTCTGAGGGCCTTTATCTCAAAACACTCTTTATATCAATGATTCATATTCTAGGGTGAAATTTCCTGAGCTCCTTCATTTCCCCTGTCTGGAACTTCCCTAGAAGTTTCACACATTAAAAGCTGAGTTGGTGGCTTTGGTGGTAGGGGAAGGTCAGTTCAGAATGTTAAAGTGTTATATTTTTGAGTAAAATTTTCTAATTTCCTTCACTTGACACTTAGATATCTAATATATATATATATACACACATATATATATGTAAAATTCAACATAGCCCAGAGAGAACTCAAACTTATCCTTATAATGTTTTTCCAAAAGTTTCTACTACAGTAGACAGAATTCTACTCTGTCAAGAGTTTTATGGCCCTCCAGATTCTCATCTATTGTGTGTATGTATTGTGTGCATGTGTATTATGTGTGTATTGTGTGTGGTGTGTGTATCGTGTGTGTACTGTGTGTAGTGTGTGTGGTGTGTATTGTGTGTGTATTGTGTGTGGTGTGCGTGTATTGTGTGTATGTTTCATAATCTATTGCCCTTGAGGATCAGTAAATATGATGGGATATCACTTCTGTAACTGTGTTACAGTGTGTGGCAAAGGTATCTTACTGTTAAAGTCCCCTAAACCCTTGGCTTTGAGATAATCAAAAGGAATATCATTCTTCATGGGCCCGATCCAATCAGGTGAACTATTAAAAGAGATAAACAGCAGTAGAGACACTTCTGCTGGCCTTGAAAATGCAAGATGACATGTTGCATAGAAGGCAACATGGTAAGGACCCAAGAGTGACTTCTAAAAGCTAAGAGCAGTATCTGGCCAATAACCAGCAAGAAAGGAAGGAATCTGAGTCCTACCACCAGAAGGAATCGAATTCAGCAGAGAACTGGTGAGATTAGATGAAGAATTCAAACCTCAAATGATATTGCTGTCCTGGCTCACATCTTAATTTAGCCTGGTAAAGCCCTGAGCAAAGGGCCCAGCTGGTGCATACCCAGATGCCTTACCCACAGAGACTATGAGATAATAAATGGGCATTGTTTTAAGCCACTAAATTTGTAGAAATTTGTTACACAGTAATAGAAAAACCATACATCTACTTTCCCCAAACCAAGAATAACAGCCTGGGAGTCAAACTTGTCTCTGTTCTGTCTCTCACAGCCCACAACTGATTTCATCAACTAGTCTTGTGAGCTCTCAAAGTATAACCAAATTGGGTCACTTCTTATATCCCTTGCCATTACCTACTGGAAGTCATTTACAGTCATTTATTCACTGAGTAGTCAGAGTGCATTTTAACAACATAAATTACATTATGTCTCTTTTCTATGTTAAATGTTGTTGTTTTTTTGTTTTGTTTTTTGTTTTTTTGGTTTTTTTAATCACATAAGGAATAAAATCCAGAACCCCTACCACGGCTATAAGAATCAAAATTATCTGCCTGCTGGCTATTAAGATTTCTTCTATATCAGCTACTACCAATCTGCTACTTTCCCTGTCTGCTAGAGCCCACTGGTGATATGTCTTTCTTGAGCATGAGAAGCTTATCTCCAGCTCAGGGTCTTTGAATATCTTGTTTCCTCTGCCTGGGATGCTCATATTCCAGGTTTGATTTGATATTTTCCTTCACCTAATTCATGACTCTGCTCAGGTTCCTTTTCAGGACAAACTTCTATGATCACCTTGCCTACAACGTATTCTGCCTCCCTCATCTTACTCTCTCTTGTTAGTCTGTGTATTTTTGCATTATAGTCAATATTTATGTGACTAGTTGTTTAATGCCTGTTTTCCTTAGCTAAAAAAAGGTTTATATATCCACCAAATCAAGACAGTTCATGTTCCATCAAACAGATACATTAAATCTTTCTTACATCTATATTATTTTTTTAAGTTTTATTTATTCTTAAATTCTTATTTTTAATTATTATTATTTATTTATTATATTAAACATTTATTAATTTATTTCTGAGATTTACTATAGAATAAATGACTAATTCAAGTATACCAAATTAATGAAACCGGGTCTTCCTTCCTGAGAATAATATAGGATATTTAAGATATGAAAACACTTTATATGTTTAATTATGTTACATATGACTTGTCTGGCAAAGTGAAGCAATTTTGCATGTTGGTTATTAAATTATTACTAACTTCTATGTAGGCTGTAACATATGGCCATATATTTCAATTTTAATATGCATAAACTTCACATGGGGAAGAGTTACATATCAGATTTTTAGGCTCCAACTCCCAAACCTGAAAAAAAAATAAACCACAGGCCCATGGGTGGAAGCCAAAAAATCAGCATTTATCAAGAAATATCCCTAGTGATTCTTATCTAGATGATCCTCAAATACAAACTGATTAGCACATATAGACTATATAAAGAATATTCTTTTTTAAGTAGCTAATTAGTTCATCAGAGTAGTGTCCCTGCAATTCACCTTCTACTTTGCAACACATAAAACCCATAAGCATATGTCTGATGGTTTATAAAATGTATTGGGACTAGATCTATTTGGTAGAAAATGGTAATTGCTTTATTTCTTAATCTTTAGTTGTATCTTCATATAAGGTCTTGGATTTCTCTCATATTACTTAATGCCCCAGAACTGCACTGTCCTATTGGTAACTATTAGCAACATATAGCTAGTGGGCACTTGAGATGTGGCTGTTTCAAATCCTGATGTGCCAAAGTGTAAATATATACATATTGTATTTAAATGACTTAGCATAAAAAGGTGATATAACTATAAATAAAAATATGTAATATATATATGAATATATGAATATAAATATTTTAAATATGGATTAAGTGGTAAAATGATAATATTTTGCATATTTTGAATAAAACAAAAGGTATTCCTAAAATTAATTTTACCTATTTCATTTGTCTTTCTAATGTGTCTACTAGAAAATTTTAAATTAAATATGGAGCTTCTATTGCACAGTGTTGTTCCAGGAAATGAACAGTTTGATTGCTTTATATTTAATTTAGGGAGGCAGCAAATTTTTAAAAATATTTTAAAGAGTTTATGTGATCCTGATAATGCTTAGGTCTTTGGACAAACCTGAAAATTTAAATCATGATTACCCCCAATTTTTCTCACTGTAGACACACTTTTTTATTTTTATTTTTTAAATATATAATATATGTACATATTTTGGGGGTATGTGTCATAATTTAACACATTCATATAATATGTAAAGATCAAATCAGGGTAATTGGTATATCCATCATCTTAAGTATCTGTCTTTTCTTTACGTTAGAAAACATTCAAATTATTTTCCTCTAGCTACTTTGAAATGTCCAATATATTATTATAAACTATAGTCACCCTACTGATCTATTGAACACTAGGACTTATTCCTTCTGCCTAACTGTAATCAATTATTTCTTTTCATTCTACTTCTCCCTTAACCTTCCTGGCCTCTGGTAACCACCAATTTGTAACCACCAATTTGCTCTCCATGTTCATGACATCCACTTTTTCAGTTCTTCAAACTGACAGAACTTGGAGAAGAGTTTTGTGAGGACTTCCATAACAGCTGCACCAATTTATAATCCCATCAACAATATCTAGGAGTTCCCTTTTATCCACATCCTCCCCAATACATATAATTTGGCTTTTTGATAATAGCCATACTAATGGGTGTGAAATGACATTTCATTGTTTTTATTTGCATTTACCTGATGATTAGTAATGTTTTATGTACCTGTTGATTATTTATATATCTTCTTTGGAAAAAAATGTCTATTTAGGTCCTCTGCCCATTTTTATTCAAGTCATTTATTTATTTTTGCCATTGAGCTGTATATGTTCCTTATACATTTTGGATATTAGTCCCCTATTGAATGAATGGCTCGCAATTTTCTTCCATTTCATAAGTTTTCTTTTTATTTTGTTATTTCCTTTGCTATGCAGAAAACTTTTAGTGTGATGCAGTTGCACTTTATTTTTGCTTTTGTAGCCTGTACTTTTGGAATTACATTCATAAAATTATTGCCAAGACAAATGTCGAGGAGCTTTCACTCTATGTTTTCTTCTAGGACTTTTATAGTTTTAGTTTTTGTGTTTAAGTCTTTAATTCATTTTGATATCTTTATATAGTTTTAGTTAAGGGTCCTATTTCACTATTCTGCATGTGGATATCCAGTTTTCTCAAAAACATTTGTTGAAGAGACTATCTTTTACACATTATGCATTCTTGGCATCTTTGTCAAAGGTCAGTTGACCATATAGGTGTGGGTTTATTTATGGGCTCTCTATTCTGTTCTATTGGTTTATGTGTCTGTTTTTATGCCAGCACCATACTGTTTTGATTACTACAGCTTTGTAATATTCTTTGAAATTGGGTGGTATAATATCTTCAGTTTTGCTTTTCTTTTTCAAGACTGCTCTCTCTATTCAGTGTCTTTTGTGGTCCCATGTGAATTTTAAGATTGTTCTTTATATTTCTGTGAAAAATATAATTGGAATTTTGATAGGAATTGTGTTGAATCTGTAGATCACTTTGGGTACATTTTAAATTAGGGTTAGCTTATCTCAACCCTAGCTGGCTGTAGGCATAGGTATATAGTCCCAGATAGGTCAACCAGAACTCCAAGTTGATTATCAGAGTTTTGAGTGGGATTTTTCTTCCAGGGCTGTAAGAAAATAATTTGCCTGCTCTTTCCTATGCTTAAATTAAGTTCTGCTTGTCCTTCAACATTCTACTTATGTGAATCAATATAATTCTTTATGCTTAGGTTAACTTGAGATAGGTTTTGTCACTTTTAGCTAGATTGACCCTCTTTGATTCTTTGATCACACACTTTGTAGGCCTATGTAGTGCTTTATTCATTTATTCATAAGCATTTTTGAGCTCCTGTTTAGAATTTAATGTCTTGTTCTTTATGAGGTGCTAAATATACTAAGTTGAATTATATTGGATTCCTGCCTTTGAAGAATGCAGAATGGAGGCATGTAGGGAGAAAGTTGGGGTGATAATAGAGAAAAATATACAAAATGTATGGGAATATAGAAAGAAAATAGGAACTAACTTTGCATTAGAGAAAGACCTCAAAGAGAAAGTAGCATTTGAACTATGTTTTTTAAACAGTGTAGTATTAATAAGAAGCTAAAGCTGATTTTCTCTACTGTATTTTTTTATTATTCATTTGCCTATATTTTCATAGGGGTTCAGTAATGTTAGTTCATGTCAACCATATTTATTGAGCAATTATTCTTCTATTTTCTCTATTATAGGATAATTAATTCACACTTAAAAAAAATTTTCCCAAAGTTGCATAAATATCCTACACTAGAGACATAGTAAATGACCTCAATAAATCTCAGTCATCCATAAAGTAAAGGACAGATATTGGCAAGGATGCTACATATTCTGCAGCCAACATCTTCCCTCTTTAACCTCAGATATAACTTAAGTAGCAGATATGTCATCATTTGAAAAGTGGCTCAGAAAGAAGCCAATTCAATTTAATTCAAAAACTCATAGAGAAAGCAGTTCTACACAGTTAACAATTTTAATTGCCTTGCATTGTATCTCAGTTGGTCAAATGCAAAGAGAAGCCATCATGGCATTGGTTTTATGTACTATCACCCAACACCTTAGCATGTCCAGGGTAAGGGCCCTCTGTGTGGAAGAGGATGGGCAAATTTCATCAGGATAGTCCTTCACTCTTTGAGGAATAAGACCCACAGTTTAATTGGAAGCAAGTAGATATAAAAAACAAACAAAAAAGCCATCCTCCATTAGAATAATATCATTGAATTGACAGTAAATCTAAGAAACCCTATAATATTTTTCCTAACTGTAGAAATGTTATCATTTTGGATGTCCAGGATACTTTCACACTCTATATTTTAATATACATACACATGCATGCATGCATGCTCACATATACTTATACAAGCAAGCATAGCCCCAGGTATCCAACTTCTTTCTATACATGCCATACAGAATAAGTAACTAAACTTTCTAATCAATTAATTTTACATATTACACACACATATATACTTTTAATGCACAATGATAGTTTTATAAACACTTTTTAGAAGGGGTGGGTCTTACATATCAAATAATGACATTTTGCTTTATCAGATTCAGAACTTCTTTTCATAGGACATCTTGGAAAATCTTTGAACCTCAGAAAGAGTAAGCAATATGCCTCCAGGTACACTGCTTTTGCTTGTGCAGCCAGGACTCAAACCCAATTTGTCTGATGCCAAGGCCAACACTCTATCATGCTGCAAGATAATCCAATCTCATTCAAAAGACTATTAATAAGAATTATCTTCACTCGGAGGACTAATTTTAATATAAAGATAAGGAATAGTTTGTAATTAGCAAACTAATTAGTTGAACTTAATGAATGATAACTACCATGGGTACTTATTCTTTTCCTAAGTATTTTACATCATACCTATAACTAGCACTGTTATTTTATACTTTGATTTTTTTCAGATAAAGTTTTTCAAAATGAAGTTGAACTTAGCCTCATTCCTTGGTGAATTTTGTGGTATTTTACTTATGTCTAAAATGGATTACATTATTTGAGATGACCAAAGAAGCCATAGTCTCCTAGATAGTATATATATCCCTGGGTAGCAATGCAAAATAAGTGTGTGGGTTTTTTTGCTAAAATTTTACTCTTTTGGTATATTGTATTGTCAGTTTGTCATAGAATCTCTATTTATTTAACATAAGAAGGAAAAATTTTGGTGAAAAAGTAATATATTCATCATTAGAACCATCTAAGACTTCTTAAGCAGTATAAAAAGTAGTTGTATATTTAGGAATGCAACGAATATACAGACTTCTAGAAAAATACAAATAAAAAGAGATACTAGAGTCTAAAACTTGATGAAACTTAATTTATGGGTACTGTCTGCCATAATGTCATTCAAAACCATGCTATACCCTTAAATTTAAAGACTACACTGAGATCTTATGTATGTAGCCCGGTAAGTGCACATCAAATTTACTTCATCGAACTCTGTGATCTTTTATTTTGTTATAGACTCTAGCTGTCTATGTTTTAATATTGTATTAGTTGTTATTAATCTCACTAGATCTACTTGAATTTTTAATGAATTAATAAATAAATGAATCCATTCATTAATTCTTCTTTTTTTTTTTTTTTGAGACAGAGTCTCACTCTGTTGCCCCGCTAGAATGCCATGGTGTCAACCTAGCTCACAGCAACCTCAAACTCCTGGGCTCAAGGGATCCTTCTGCCTCAGCCCCCCCAGTAGCTGGGACTACAGGCATGTGCCACCATGCCCGGCTAATTTTTTCTATTTTTGGTAGAGACTGAATCTCGCTCTTGCTCAGGCTGGTCTCGAACTCTTGAGCTTGAATAATTAGCCCACTTCAGCTTCCCAGAGTGCTAAGATTACAGCCGTGAGCCACCACACTCGGCCTATTAATTCTTAACACCAGAGTCCATATAAATAACTACCATAAAATGGCCTGAGGAAGAGGGCATTACACAAAAATAAGAGAGACATAATCCAAGTAGGAGAAATAATCTTTCAACAAAATAATTCAAATATAACAAGATAGGGATAAGATAGTGCTGGGGCTCAAAAAACAATACCCTAAATGAAGGCCCCAGAAGCAAAAGTTTTCCTATGACTTTCTCCTGCCATCCTGTGTCTCAGCCCCTTTTTCCCCCATGGCTACCATAGAAACTGGAATCTCACTTTCCCAAGGCAGGTCACAGAAACCAGAGCCCCTTCTCCCTCAAAGCCAGTCATAAAACCTAAAATATTTCTCCAAGTTTCCCCCTAGCTTTCTATGTAAATACTGGCCATAAAGAAATTATCTGACCTACCTTGTATGACTGTAGAGGTCATAAGACTCTCATTCCAGAGAGGTTCCTGCCCCATACCCAGAAAGAAGGAATACATGCTTAGAAAGGCCAAGAAGAATTTTGACAAATAGGCCTTATTGGGTTTCCCCACTCAATCTCTTAGCATTAGATCATACCGTTTTTATCAAATTATATTTTTACATACCTCTCTGTACTTTGTTCAACCTAATCATAAAAATGGACAATTTCCCCAATATCTTTGGGTCTTCATTCTGAAGGCTCCCATGTACACATTAATAAAGTTGTAAGCCTCTTCTATTAATTCGCCTCTTGGCAGTGATTTTCAGCAAACCTTCTGAGCATGATGGGGAAATTCTCCCTTGGCCCCAATGTGAAAAAGGAAGATTAGTGAGGTGATGTTAGGCAGGCTTCACAGAGAAAATGATGTGTAAATTTAGACTTTTGGATGGTACACGAGTTCACTGAGTAGAGAAAGTAAGTGTGGGCAATCCAATAAAGGGAATTGAGTGTGAAAAGGAACAGCTACTTTCCTGGACCATGGAGTTTTATATAGCATGCAAGAGATAAGTCTTTGTGCTTAAGGAGGATGCATAATATGTATTAATCAAGGGAATAGAATAATGATAATTTTATTTTAGATATATAACTGGAAGCAATGAATGAATTGGTGTGGAACGTAGAGGCAAGAAAATTGTGGAAATAATGTAGCAACAATTGAATAGCGTAGCTCTCTCAATTAAAACAATAGCCAAAAAGATATAGAAAAGAAATTGAAATGGGCTGATATATAGAAAATAAAAGCATCAAATTTTAGTTACTGATTAGATGTCTGTGTTATGGAAGATGAAGAGAGAGTAATCTTGGGCTTTTGTGATTGGCTATCTTCATTCTTACATTCATTCATTCAGCAAATATTTTTTTAGCAAAATCATATGCCAGGTTCTGAAAGAGCTGAGTAAGACCTATTTTCCTCATGCCTTGTAGGGAAGAGTGGACACATAAACAATCTAAGGAAGAGAGATGTTTAAGGTTATAGCAAACATTTAGGCATAACTAGTCTATTTAAATTAAGACTATTTTAATCTCTGAAATAATGTCTTATCTTACACTTTCATAGTGGCGCTTTTTCTTGGGAGGATGCTTTTATTACTCCAATTTTGTGTTTCTTCTGGAAACTCAGCATGACAATAGATCACTATCACCACCCTAGAAGTGTCTTCAGTTGCACATCATTGTTTACTGTGTTCATTTACTAAGGCTGCTGCAACAAATTATCACCAACTGGGTGGCTTAAACAACAGAAATCTATTCTTTTACAGTTTGGAGGTTAGAAGTTCAAAATTAAGGTGTTGCCTAGAAGAAGGGTTGGTTCTTTCTGGAAGCTGACCAAGATAGCTTTAACATTCCCTCAGCTTGACCAAACTTTAGACAGGTTTTTTTCCTGCTTATAAGCCCATAACCTTCCTTTTCTTAGAGCATCTATGTTAACAAAACTTGTAAATTCTTTCTCTGTCCCTTTGAGAATGAAATTTTTAAAAAGCTTCTTGTTAATTTTACAACCCAGGAATATTCTTCTCAAGTATCTGAAAACCATTGTTTTGAAATGTGATCACCAAGGAACACAGTGTCCCTATCTCCCAGCATCTGTGAGGTCTGCCAGCTGGTAGGAGCCTAATGTCTTATAAAGACACCAGTTACAGGATTAGAGCCCATCCTAGTTCTGTGTGACCACATCTTAATTATAGCTGCAATGGACCTATTTCCACATAAGGTCACATTCACAGGTACCAAGGATTTGGACTTAAACCTACATTTTTGGAGGGACACAATTCAGCCCACAACATTTACAAAGAGTTTACATATGTTCATAAGAATATGGTCCATAATTGAACCTCCTTTTTAGGACCAGACTTAACAGAGTTAAAAATATTTCCTTTAAATCCTTGGTGTGAGGTTCTGGTAGCAGGACATGTTCACAACTATTTATGTGCAAATATAGCAACTTATCTTTTATTCTAGATTTTTATGGTCAACTTGTCCCTCTGGCCCAGCATAGGCTCTCTGTAGTAAATCATTATTATATCCTCTCCTTCCTCTGACTCCTTCACAGGAGATCTGGTAGATGTTGTGTTATACAGCTACAGCTCGTTCTTCTCTTTCCACAAGAATTTTTCAGGGTTCTTATATGGTCAATATCTCAATCAATTCAGGGTGGGTCAGAAAACGGTGACTCATGCTCACATAGGTCCTGAGTTTGGCACTGAATTTGCCCAGCACAGAAAAATATAGACTGCAGTTTCTGTTAAGCCAACTCAATATCTCATTTCTCCCCTGAAATCTCTCCTCTACTCCCAAAAATTTTGAGAGGGTTCATATTCATGGATACTACTACTGAGCTACTGGTAATTAGATTGGTATTGGTGGGACTCAAAAAGTGATACCCTCCAATGGAGGACTCAGAAGCAGCCTCAGAAGCAAAGTTTCTCTCTGACCTTCTCTTGGCCTGCTATCTCTCACCTTTTATTCTCCCCAGAGGCAAGCCATAGAAACTAGAATTCCTCTCCCTAAGGTAGATTATAGAAACCAGAGCACCTTTTCCCCAAAGACAGCCATAAAGCCTAGAAGGAATTTTATAACCTTCCCTCACTCTCTGTGTAACAGCTGGTCATAAAGTAATTAAGACTTTGATTCCAGAGGGGTCTTGCCCCATCCCCAGGAGAAAGGAATGCCATACAGAGAATCTAAGCAGACAGGCCTCGCTGGGTTTCCCCACTCAGTATATTTCCATTAGCTCATACTCTTTTTGTCCAATCACATTTCTACACATCTGTCCCTAATTCATAGAACCTAAGCATAAAAATGAACAGTTTTCCTTATATTTTTGGGTCATTCTGAAGGATTCCATATCACATAACACTATGATCAAATTAATTGTTTATGATTTTCTATTGTTGACTTTTCATTTGGTATAGGGGTATTGGCCATGAACCTTTATGATGGAGAAGAAAGAAAACACTCCATTTACACTTCTACAATAGCAGGATTTCCACGCTTTTTGTTTTACTCTTACCCTATGGAAAAGATAAGACAGTTTTATCTTCTCATTTATACTAGTTAGAGATCATTTTTCAGATTTGCTTCTCTGAATAGGGTCTCTTTTATAGTAACTTCTACATTTTCCTTCTAGATCACAGTATTTTTATGTTATGTATTCAAATTTCTCAGACTATAAAGCTATGTATAGTCCTTGATATTCCTTCATATCAAGTATTTTTCTCTGAGTTTGCTCTGTTATATTAATGATGCTTCTAAGGAATAAAGGTAAGGTAAGCTATAGAGTAAATAAGAATGAAGATAAGGCAGTTCTGAAATTCTTTGATTGGTATAAAGTGATGCCATTGATTGATATGGGAAAGAGGAGGAAGTGTGGAGGTAAAATTAGTTTAAGTTACAAATATCCAATTTGAGAAAAATATTCCACAGAGTTTTCACCTCCTAATCTCCTTAATGCCTGTCAACACATTCACCTTGTCACCAAAGTGCAGCTCAAACCCTTGAATTAAAGGGAGGCCTCTCATTACCTGAGCTCAGTTTCTATGCTCTAGAAAAGGGGTCAGCATTTTATGGTCCATTGATCAAACACAATTCACACCAACTTTTCTTGTAAATAAGGTCTTATTGAAATGCACTCATATCCATTTATTTATGTATTACCTCTGGCTACTTTTGCTCTACATTTTCAGAGTTGAGTAGTTGCAACAAAGACTATGTGACTTTCAAAGCCTAAAGTACTTTCTGGCTCTTGATAGAAAAAGTTTGCTGACTCCTGCTCTAGACAAACTAGAGCCAGGTCATACATGTCTACTATCATTTATTCACATTGAATTCTTTGCTTGGAACCCAATCTTGCTCTTCCTTAACCCAACCATCTAAGTTTAGCTGGTGAAATTCTACTTATCTTTTAAGAGTTTGCTTATAGTTCATTTCTTCTAGAAAATTGTTTAATTGCTTTAAATACTTTTCCCTTAGGTAGAATTGATCAAAACACTTTTTTAAAAAAAAAACATATTTCACCCTATAGTTTTCCCAGGATTGATAGGATGTCTTATTTATTCCTATACCCTTAATCCCTTAATGCCTATCCCAGTACCTGGCATAGAGTACAGCTTAAATATGTGTTGACTACATGCATGAATGAGTGGAATGAGAGAAATATGGATACTTAGTTTTTTTAGTATCATACTTTTTTAAGTTATAAAATTTAAACCCAGATTTAAATAATTACAAGGATATATTCAATTCAAGTCTTTTCTTGCCCCACCCCCACACCCCCCACCTTAAAACCAATTAGAGACTAAAGAATGGGAAAGAAGATTATGGGTTGTTTTTTTCTCTCTTCCTGCTCCATTTTCCTCCCCTACCTAAATTTTCTCTACATTCCAAGTTTGAGGAAAAGAGAAATAGCTGGATTAGACATTTCCATATTGTTGATGCTGCTTTTAACTCTTGGGTGACTTAGGCCCTTATACTTTCCATTATGGCAAGCATCAAAATTATTTCATGTGGCACATTTGTGAGTGTTGAAGAGACACTCTTCCATGCTAAACTCAGTAAGCCACCAATACTCTGATTATCTTTTCTGACTGCACCCCACCTCCCAGATCCTACCATGCATGGTGTGTGTGTGTGTGGGTGGGTGTATCATGACCTGTCTTTTTCTCTTTTTTTCTTAATATTTTCCTTTCTAAAGCCCAACCCTTCACCAATACTCTGAATCCTACTGATTCTATATTTGCAAGGACTATGAACTATCCATTATCTTCTCTCTTTTATAATCAATCTCTTTCTTTCTACTTGCTCCTTTCAAAATAACCTAACATGCTTCAATTACTTACATTTTAAAAATAAAGCAAAACAAACCAATATCCTTTGAATAACTTCACCATTTCTCCAGACATTCTTCTACCTATCTGCTTCTAGAAACAGTCAGAACTCTTGACAGAGTAGGCTGTCCTTGCTTTCACCATTTTTCACCTCATACTCCTTGCAATCTATCACTTAACTGAAAGTGCTAAATCACTCCATGTAATTGTAACTGATATTAAATTTGAAGTATCTTGAAACATCAAGATATTATGCATATGATAACCTGAAGTGAGGTAATAACCCAGTATTAACATTTGAAAATTAAGTGTTAGAGAAGGGCTTAGATGACTCTCAAACACATGGGTATTATGAAATGGTCTGGAATTGAGGATGAGAGAGGATTTGAAGTAGAATATTTACTTAAAGAGAATTACCACATTAATATGATTAATGCTCCTTGCCCATGCCCAAAACAGAGAAATAAGTTTCCTACTTCTTAATCTCAAATCAAAAGAAAGAAACTTGAAAAAGGTTGTTAGAGAGTTTAATATGTGTCCACTGTGGTTGGAAGTGGGTTTGACTTCTACCTACTAAATCTAAAGAGCCAGAGAATAGTGTTTAGCTGAGAGAGCTAACAAGTTTGTACTCTTAAGGATTATTAGGGAAAGGGGTGCATGAGAGAGAGAGAGAGATCAGACATACTGAGAGACTTAGACCCTATCTAATATGACTGCCAGAGGAAAAAGCAAGTATCAGTTTAAAAGAAGCTAAAGATATCACCAAATTATTAGGTCAACTGGAATATAAGACTGAATGAGCAATAATTAATTGACTTGGGGCACTTATTTGGAACATGGGCTTTAAGCTTTAATACCTTGGCAAGTATTCCATAAGATAGAGAGCATTTCTAACTAGGATAGCTCTTGGAAGAAGAGAGTACATGGAGGCTAATGCTGAGCAAAGTTAATATGCCTGAGTTGCAACCTCAACTCAGGGGAAAAGGATAAAATCGTTTAGAAATATGAGCAAGTTTAAATAGTTATAGTGTATGAGTCATTATCGATTATGTTCCACAAGAAGAGCAAGAGGACACAACTTTCACCAAGACCACCACCACCATGCTGGTGAGAAAGGTAGCAGCAATTGTATTACTAAGTTAAGTAATACCTCTCAAAGCCAGGTCAAGGTTGCCAGTAGGAGAGGCAGTCTCAGAACTAGAAACTGGCCTATTAAATGGCACAACAGGGATGACAGGTCTCAAAAGTAGTAGATATTAGTGGCAGTGCTTAATCAGAAGGCAGAGGCAGAGGTGCAACAATCTTCATAATGACTGGCAAAGTCAAAGGGTAGCCAAGAGGTCTTGACCCACAAGTGGTTGTGGAGATGGTTAATAGAATATGGCATCCCTAGGGACAAATACAAGGACAGTTACTCAGGATTCTATTTAGTAGCTACAATCAGAAGTCATGAATGGAGGAGCAACAGGTTAAGGGCAATAGCCCCAGCATAAAGCCATAAGCCCTTGCTCAGTTACCATACCTGAGCTGATTTTAAAGTCTATATACCACTGATATTGGAGTTACCTGTGTTTATAGAAAGAAGGACCCCGCAGTAGCACAAGTACATACTACAAAGATTCCCTCAGTACTTCCCAGTGGAACCTATGGCCATTTGCTTAGTTCATTGAACACTGAGGGAGAAACATCACAACTTTTAGAGGACTATTATACCCAGTGTCTTATTTGACATTAATATTTGAAGATCCAAAGCATATCATAACCTTCTGCTTGATTGGTGACACATGGAGGCCATGTGATAAATGAATTCCTGGCTAAAATTTAGCTTGGGCTATATCCACAGTGTCAACAGATCCACCAATTGGTCATTTTGTCAGTTCCCAAGTCTATAATTGGAATGATATCCTTGGTTATTGAATAACCCCCATGTTGTATGCTTGGCTTGTCAGGTAAGAACAATCAAAGTCTGGAAGACCAAGTACAAACCTCTGAAACTGTACTCAGATCTCTTTTCAAGAGAGAACCTGTTATCAGAAGTGGCATTAACTGTCAGTATTCATTTGTAGGATTTGCCTCAGAGTGCACATCAAGGTGATTCTCTTCCCAAGCTGCTGCCAACCAATGATTGAGCATGGTGGGAGTACTAGAACTGGACTATTCCTACCCAATACAGGACTCCTCTAATGGACAACCCATGTTCTGGGGCTCCTTCAGCCTAGGGAAGACAGTTTTGATATCACACTGCTGTCTTTGACTTTTACTAGACAATCCTTCTTTCTTCCTTCCAGTTTCAGACCTGCATTGTGGTCTGAAGGTTTTTCCTGACTACTATTAATATAAATTTTTACAGGCATTTTCTCCAGTAAATCTCTTGCACTTCTAATTATATCTTGGCATCTGCTTCCTGGGGCACTTGAACTGAAACAAAATCCATAATTTGGCGTAAAAGGCAATTAATAATTTAGACTTTTCCTTCACTGCACTGGCCTTGCCAAGTGCAATTTTCCCTTTTGATCTCTAAGAATACAGAGTTATATTTATTTTTTTATGAAGCCATGTGCCATCGCAATTTATGATCTTTGATCATTTCCTGTTCTGCTTGGAATCCTTTTCCTCCTCACCTCTTCACTTTTATTTAGTGGTTGTGGCTCTCAGGATGGGCTAGATAATTTGGGGGGGGCAGTACAAAGTAAAAATATGGGCCTTGTGAAAAAAATATTAGGAATTTCAAGGCAACTATAGAGCATTAAACCAAGTTTGGGTCCTGCTAAGCTTGGGTTGTGTGCAATTGCACAGGTCACAGACCCATGAAACTTGCATGCCTACTTTTTGTGAGCTATTATATAATGACATTTCATCAAGGAAGTCGTGCTGGTCCTCTGTATATCAGGAGTCTGTACACTTGAGTTGGTGACCCTTTGACTGTAAAATAACAACTTAAATTCATATTTTGTCTTAGTAAACTCTTTTAAGTATATAAAAACAATCAAATCAAAGGAAAACTCATTAAGTTTTTAAATAAACTTATTTTTTGTAATGCAAAGATTACATTTAAAAATTCATTTAAAATTAGATTTTTAAAAATAGTCCTAATACTTAAAAAAAAAAAAAGAAACTCAGTCTTTTCTCATTCAGTATTGTCCTAGTAGCTTGTCCATTTACTATTTAACACTTTGATATGTACAAGTTCTGAGTTACTTTAAGAACACATACAAATTGGGTGTGGCCCTTGTATTCTCAATGTATCCTTTCATTCTAAGGAAATGAACTGCACCAATTTAAATAGTTATCTTAATTGCTTTGCAATGTACTCCTGGTAAATGTCTACTGAGATTGATTGTGCCCTTCACCTTTGGTTTGGCAATCTATCAATCTCAGAACCTCTTATTGTTAATAAAGTGCAAAATAATTAGTGGTATTGTTGGAATGGTGCTACTTTCTTTGTGTCTAGTGATAAGGTAGAAAATAAAATTGCCCTCAGGTTTTTTATGTGGATTCATACATATTTTAAAATTTTAGAATCACCAACTTTAATCTCCAAAATGCTGGTAGATAATTTAATATACTTTCTTTTATTTTCATTGGAATGTATTTTTATAGTTAGGTATATTTAAAAAGCATTTTCAAATTATAAATGATATAGTTTTATCATGATAAATATGAGATATACAGAGAAGTGCCAATACGATACATATAGACCAATTATAATCACATCCTATATATATAACCACAGCTAATCACTCTTATAAATACCTATAAACATATAATCTAGTTTGAAGCTGAATTTCCCTGACTTTAAGATATAGAAAAGATGTGATACGATTGGTTCAAATCTTCCCTTTCTTTACCCTCTGAAAATCCAAAGCCTTGCTCATGATTTCTGGGAATTTCCAATTGCCTCTGCTTGCAAGCTTATCTTTCCACTGATGTGGTAATGCTTAATGTTTTGCTAGATAATCTAACCATATTGTTTAAAACAGTAATACAAGATTAATAATGACCATAAAAGATGTTTAGTTTCTTTTAATATGCTTATTTGACATCCATATAGCCTCTTTGGTAAAATGCCTGAACAAATCTTTTGTCCATTTTTATTGGGTCATCTTTTCCTTTTGACTTTTGAGGGTTTTTTATACATAGGTAAAAGTCCTTTATCAGATATTTTTCACAATATTTGGCTAGTCTCTTTATTGTTATAAGTGTCTTTTGAGAGTAGATGTTTTTAATTTTGATGAAGTAATAATATATCATTTTTTCTTTTATGCTGTCCTGTCTAAGAAATATTTGCCTAGCCCAATGTGACAAAGATTTTCTCTTATATTTTCTCGTAGTAGTTTTATACTTCTACGTTTTACTTTAAGGCATAAATTCTAATTACTGTTAGCATCTTTAAAATTTGTATTTTTTTGGTATAGAGATATCAAATTGTTCCATGATCATTTGCTGAAATTACTATCATTTCTCTACTGACTTTTCTCTGCCCCTTTGTTAAAAATTATTTGCCCATATATTAATATATGTGAGTCTATTTCTGTACTCTCTATTTTTCTTCCATTGTTCCAGTTCTCTGCCTTTATGTCTATACAACACTGTTTTAATAACTGGAGCATTATAATTAATCAAAATCAGGTCATGTTAGACCTCCAACTTTGTTTGTTTTTTCCAAATTCAAAGTAAAGTCCTTTGCATTTGCATATGAATTTTAAAACCAGCTTTTCAATTTCTACAAAAATCCTCATGGAATTTTAATTAAAAATGTGTTAAATCTATAGGTCAATTTGGGGAGAATTGACATCCTAATAATATTTAGTTATTTTATGCATGAACATGGAACATCATATTTATTTAGATCCTCTATAATTTTCCTTATCAATTTTTTCTAGTTTCAGCATGTAGGTCTTGTAAATATTTAATAAACTATATTCTTCATCATTTCATATTTATTTATACTATTTTTTTTTTTTTTTTGAGACAGAGTCTTGCTCTGCTGCTCAGGCTAGAGTGCAGTGATGTGATCATAGCTCACTGCAACCTCAAACTCCTGGACTCAAGCTATCCTTCTGCCTCAGCCTCCCAAGTAGCTGGGACTACAGACCCGTGCCACTATATCCCGCTAATTTTTTTCTATCTTTAGTAGAGACAGGGTCTCATTCTTATGTGGGCTGGTCTCGAACTCCTCACCTCAGGTGTTCCTCCCACCTTGGCCTCCTAGAGTACTGGGATTAAAAATGTGAGCCACTGCACTGGCCTTATTGATGCTATTTAAATAATAATTTTTAACTTCAATTTTTGACTAGTGTCAGTTTATAAGAATATAATTAATTTTATATATTTAACTTGTATCCAGTGAGCGTACTAAACTAACATATTTGTTCTAGGCGCTTTTTTGTAGATTCCCTCTGCGTTTTTACACAGATGACTTGGTCATGTGGAAAAACAAAACTTAAAAAAAGTTAACAACAACAGCAACAACAAAACACTTTTACTTCCTTCTTTTTAATATGGATGCTTTTAATTTCCTTTTCTTGCCTTGCTGAACTGACTAAAACTGCCAGTACATTGTCAAGTAGAAATGGTGAAGGTAGGCATTTTTGTCTTGTTCCTCATCTTACAGGCAAAACATTCAGTCTTTCATGGTTAATTATAGGGTTAGCTAGAGACTTTTTGTTGATGTTCTTTAACAAGTTGAGCAAGTTCCATTCTATTCTTAATTTGCTGATTGTTCTTTCTTTCAGGAATGGATACTGGATTTTGTTAATTGCTTTTTCTGCATCTATTGCGATGATAATATAGTTTTCCTTTTTTAGTTTATTATTATAGTGAATTATAATAACTTCTCAAATATAAAAACAACCTTGCATTCCTGGGATAAACCCCAATTAGTCATGATGTTTTATCCCTTTTATCTATTGCTGAATTCTATTTGCTGAAACTTTGTTTAGAATTTTTGTGTATATGTTCATGAGAGGTATATTGCTCTGCAGGTTTTTTCTTCTTATATTGTCATTGGTTTTGGAATTGAAATAATGCTGGCCCCACTGAATGAATTAGAAAGCATTTCTTCCTCTTCAAGTTTCTAGAAGATGTTGTGAAAAACTGATATTATATTATCCTTAATGTTTAGTAAAATTTACCAGTGAAGCCGTCTGGGCCTGGACACTCTCATGACAGCAAGCTTGGCCAGTCATAGAGCTCACTTAGATAGGTTCTCATCTCTCAGGTTTTTCTGCCTTTCATTGCCTGATATCCAACAACTTGAAAACCATTATTTTATATATTTTTCCAGTCTTTTAGTTGTGTCCCATGGAAAGATATCTCCAATCCTTGATATTCATCTTTGTTAGAAAAAAAAATCCTCTCTTGATTTCTTAATACCAATTTTAAAAATTTTCACTTATAGATTTTTAATTCCCTTCTTGTATCTTTTTCAAAATATGAATTTACTGAATTATTCCTCATTTTTAGTTCCACATTTTTGTTGTGATGGGAGTTGTCATTGATATTACTTGCTTTTGGATATTTGCTTGGGAGTTTAATGCAGTTCATTTAGCCTTGAATGAGAGTTTCCCTGTGATCTGTATTGGCGAACAAGCAAAACAGGAAGATTCTACGGTTTCATTCATTATACAAATTATTCTTTCACTAAGTTCTTCTCAGATTTTAATCAGATGGCAAGCTAATGTGAAAAATAATCACTTTAATATTTCAATAATCCAAATGCCTGGGAGAAAAGTGGCTTGAACTAGATCTTTGAAGTTATCAAAGGCTATATCTCAGATATAATTTCTGCATCATGTTTTCTAGGTATTTCATGAAGCTCTTAAACTAAAGGCCAGCTTTCTGAATACCATTTCCTTTTTGCCCAGCCTTTCCACCAGATGCAAGCTGACACTGCCCTATACTCTAAGTCCCTTCTACACTATGAATTCCTCTTGGCTCTAATCACACAATCAGCCTCAAAGCATCTTCTGCTACTCCTTTCAATTTATACTGATTGTTAGCAGGGAACATGATAAATTAGTTGTTTCTATCTACCCAACACCTTCACTTTGCCTAAGTCTTTTTTCCTTAAAATTACAGAAATAAAGGTCAAAAAAATTTTTAATATGTATTTTCTAATTTGATCTACATAATACCTCTATAAAAAGCATGGAAGGTATTTGTAAATCACATTTTACATGTAAGAAAATTTCATGCAGAGAAGTTTGTAAGTGATCTAAGACAGTACAATTTGTAAGCATCAAAGCCAGGTCTAAATATTAAGTCCACTATGCATTTCCATCTCTAATAGAAAATTATTGAAATTTGACTACTTTTAGAGGGCAATTGCAAATTATTTGTCTAAGGCTATTGTCAGTAGTATAGATGGTTAAAATTTGTAAAAATTTTAGAAAAGTATCATTATTCTTAAATTTGTGTAATTAAAGAACAGCAGTGATATATTATCCTGTTTAATTGGAAAGAGGGTTTGTATTGTCTCTCAGATCCAAATAATCCCTTTATGCTCTGATTTATAACACAGGAGCTGTGTTTCTGCAAACTCCATTTTTTTTTTTCTTTCCCAGCTGGCTCCCTGACATTCAGTTGATAACGATTCTAGCTAGAGGGAAAATGGAAAGCCAGTAATGACCTTTCCTCTTGGTAGCAGTAGTTGGTTACCTTCTAGTTCTCCCATTTTGATATTCCTGGAAGCAATCACATGTGTCCCCTTTAGAGATAACAGCATCAGCCAGGCAACACCGTTCCTCAATGGTCTATATCTGAGCTCTGTGGACCCTCACTTCCAGGCTTCCAGGTTCTAATAACACCAATTTCTTCTCTTTGTTCCCTGACTCCTGTAGGTGGTAACTGCTTCCCAAACTTACTACATTTTTGTCACCTCAGTGTTCCTTTTTGTTTTAAAAATATTCAAAACTTGTTTAACTGATTTCTTATATTGAATGATTGTGAATAAAATAACTGGTGTGGGTTTTATCTGATTGACTGGTTTGAGGGGTATAGGAGGAGGTGTAGTTGAAAGAAAGGGAAAAAAATAAGACATGTTAAGGGTGGTATGACCTAGACCAGCGGTCCCCAACATTTTGGCACCAGGGACCAGTTTCACGGAAGACAATTTTTCTACAGACAAGGGAGTGGGATGAGAGGGGGTGGAGTTCAGGTGGTGATACCAGCCATGGGGAGTGGCGGCTGGAAATACAGATGAAGCTTCACTGGCTCACCTGCTGTTCACCTCCTGCTGTGTGCCCCTGTTCCTAAGTTTCACTAAAGACAATTTTTCTATGACCCTGTGTTGGGGGATGGGGGCAGGTGGGAGAAGTGGGGAGAGAGGCGGAGCTCAGGCAGTGATGCATGGCCAGTTCCAGTTCCTAGCTGACTAAGGACCAGCACTAGATCACCGCCCAGGAGTTGGGAACTGTAGCTGTAGGCAGTGTCCATACTGCTTAAAGTGATTTACAGATTCAATGCAATCCCCATAAAAATACCAACATCCTCTAACCCTTCTTAGGGAGAGGCAAAGCTATACAAGGTATCCAACATGTAAAAAAAAAAAAAAAAAAAATCTTATGTTGGATGGAGGGCAGGCGGGAGGGGGGAAGTAGTGTAGAGATACATAATGTGTGCCATCCGCACCACCTGGGGATTGGACTCGCTTGAGGCACGGGCATGTGGGGGGGAGGGGCAATGTATGTAACCCTAACAATATTTGTACCCCCATTACAAGATGGAATAAAAAAAAAAAAAAAACAACATCATATTTCACAGAGCTAGAAAAAATAATTCTATGCTTCATGTGGAACCACAAAAGAGCCTTGATAATCAAAGCATTCTTAAGCAAAAATCTAAAGGCATCACATTACCCAGACTTCCAACTCTACTGCAAGTTTATGATAACCAAAATAGCATGGTATTGCTACAAAAATAGAGACATAGACCAATAGAACAATACAGAGAAATTAGATATAAAACCATCTACCTACAACCAACTGATCTTCAACAAAGTAGACAATGGCATACACTGGATAAAAGAAGTCCAATTCAATAAATGGTGTTTGGAAAGTTGTATAGCCACATGCGGAAGAATGAAACAGGAGACCTATCTCTCACTACTCACAAATATTAATTGAAGATGGTTAAAAAATTTAAATGTAAGACGTGAAACTATGAAAATTCTAGAATAAAATGTAACAAAAACTCTTCTGAATATTAGCCTAGGCAAAGAATGATTTATGACTAAGACCACAAAGGCAAACACAGCAGCAACAAAAACAAATAAATGGGACTTGATTAAATTAAAAATTCTGCACAGCAAAGGAAATAATCAACAGAACAAATAAAAAACCTGCAGAATCAAAGAAAATATTCACAAATTATATATTCCAGAATTTATAAAGAACTCAAACAAATCAGTAAGATAAAAACAAACAAACCCATTAAAAAGTGGGCAAAAGACATGAACAGAAGCTTTTCAAAAGAAGATAGACAAATGGTCAACAAACATATGAAAAAATGCTCAGTGTCACTAATCATCAGGGAAATGCAAATGAAAACCACAATGAGATATCACCTATCAGAATGGTTTTTATTAAAAAGTCCAAAAACAAAGATATTGGCATGGATGCAGAGAGAAAGGGACACTTATACACTATTTGTGGGACTACAAATTAGTACAACCTCTGTGGAAAACAGTATGGAGATTCCTCAAAAAACTAAAAGTAGACCTACTATTTGATACAGCAATCCCACTCCTGGAAAAGGAAGTCATTTTATCGAAAAGACACCTGCATGAGACTGTTTATTGCAGCACAACTCATAATTGCAAAGATGTGGAATCTACCTAAGTACCCATCAATTAATGAATGGATAAAGAAAATGTGGTGTGTATGTGTATAAATATATATATATATGTGTGTGTGTGTATATATATACACACACATATACATACACACTGTGGAGTACTACTTAGCCATAAAAATAAATGAAATGTTTTTTGTAGCAATTTGGATGGAACTAGAGACTATTATCCTAAGTGAAGTGTCTCAAGAATGGAAAAACAAATACCACATGTACCCTCTAATAGTTTGGAACTAATTATTGGGCATATAGGGGCACAGAGAGAAGTAAAAACCATTGGAAATCAAGAAGTGCGGTGGGGAAAGGAGGGAAGAGGTTAAAACCTACCTAATAGGTACAATGAACACTTTTCAGGTGATGGGCATACTTACGGCCATGACTTAAGCATTATAAAAGCTATCCATGTAACACAACATTTGTATCCCCTCGATATTGTGAAATAAAAAAATGAATGAAGAAAATGTGGTGTATACACACACACACACACACACATACACATACACAATGAAATACTATTCAGCCTTGAAAAAGAAGAATAAGAAGAAATATCATTTGCAACAGCACAGATAAACCTGGAGGATCTTATGTTATTATAAATAAACCAGGCACAGAAAGACAAGAGCCATGTGATCTCACTTATATGTGGAATTTGAAAAAATTGAACTAAAATAAGAAGAAAGTAGAACAATGATCAACAAGGGGTGTCGGGGAGGGAAATTGGGAAGAGGTTGGTCAAAAGATTCAGTTAGAAGGAATTTCAGTAAGAAGGAATAAATTCAGGAGGGCTATTGTACAACATGGTGATTATAGTTAATAACAATGTATTATATTCTAGAAAATTGTGAAGAGAGTAGATTTAAAGTGTTATCACTGTAGAAATTATGTATGTGAGGTAATCCATATGTTAATTAACTT
This sequence comes from Cheirogaleus medius, assembly GCA_008086735.1. Taxonomy (NCBI): domain Eukaryota; kingdom Metazoa; phylum Chordata; class Mammalia; order Primates; family Cheirogaleidae; genus Cheirogaleus; species Cheirogaleus medius. The sequence goes on along the minus strand of VBSM01003169.1, from coordinate 8,910,690 downwards.
GATTTTGTCATTTCACAATCCCTCTCTGGATATTAAAACATCATGTACACCATAAAATATATATGAAACAACAAAAAACTACAGTATTCCCCTATTATGGAATACTATGCAACAATAAAATGAATGAACTATTGATTCATGCTATAACCTGAATGAAGCTCCAGAGAATTATACTGAATGAAAAAATGCCAATCCACGAAGTTTTCACGTTGAATGATTCCATTTACGTAATATTTTTAAGATCACAAAATTATAGAAATGGAGATCACACTAGGGTTGGCAGGGGATAAGGAAGTGGTATGGTGGGAGGGAGGTAGATGTGGCTGTGAAAGGACAAAAGAAGGATTTTTGTGGTGATGAAAATGTTCTGTATCTTTACAGCATCATTGTCAATGTACTGGATGTGATAGAGTATTATAGATTTGGAAGATGCTACCACTGGGGGAATCTGGGTAAAGGATACAATAATCTCTCTGTATTATTTCTCTCAACTATATATGAATCTGTTAATTATCTCAACGTAAAAAAAAAATAAGAAAAAAAAGGGAAAGAGTTTTGAAGTATGTTAATTAACTGATCCATAAAATGAAGGAATTTTGTAGGATGAATCTCATATTTTTATATGTTCAGGAATATATAAACTTATCTGTAATTTTGCCATGCTAGTTTGTTTTCAAGTCCTGATTTGTTGAATTTAGAGAGTAAAAGGAAAATTTTACAGTCTCTCTTTTTGGAAAGGGTAAAAACTTTTTTTCTACTTTTATTTACTTCTGAATTGTATTAATTAGTAAGATAGAAAGTTTACTATCAGAAGAAGAGTTTTCATCTCACATGTTTTCTTTCCTTGATGAAATAGGAGTTCCAGTGTAAAAGAGATGAAATTTATTCTACAGAGGGGAAATCTTCTTTCCCAGGCTTCTTGTAGCTAGTGTGCAGCACTGTGACTGACGATCTGCAGAAGTAATGCATCTGCTGGCACACGTTGAACAGAAGCTTGTGCTACAAAGGAACAAGGACTACAAGGGGATCCCTCAAATTAAGGGTGGGAGCAATGGCCAATTTGTGTCTGTTTCCAAAGGAAGTAAACATAGAAAATCAATGGACACTACAGTGTCTAGAGCTGGTGCTATAGTGGTACTGTGGGTGTCCAGTGGCTGCAGTATTAGTGTCTTCAGTGCTATCGCATAATTTGGCATAATTTGGCATAATGCCATAATTTGGCATTTCCCTGGCATAATTTGGTGTCTCTTTTCTTCTTGATATTCTATTAGCTATGCAGTATTCATGTAATGCATTCCTTTTTTGTTTGTTTGTTTGTTTTGGAGAGGAGTGTTAATTATACAAATTAGCTTCTGTTGCTTGCAACTAAAAAGTATTAATGATATATTTAATTTGGTCTGTCACCAAGATGACAGATGAAAAGAAAAATTAAAATAATTTTTAAATTAAAACCAATGGCTATATATGTATATATTACTAACAGTGTATGAATGGTAATAGTATATATAATATATACAATACATATAGTATCTACATATACATATATATGCACATATATATTCACATATGCACATATATATACACAAATATATACACATACACAGAAATCATAAGTTAACTAGAATCAAGTTCAAATATTCCATACATTTAGTGGTTGCTATTTTTAAAGAAGATTCATATAATTTTTTTTAAGTATTTAATTCCTAATCTGAATTTCCTGCCTTTCACCATTTTTTCCAAGTTTACTTTAGGCTGAGGGTAGTATGGATTAAGGAGCATCTAATAATTCAAATCTGTGATTTATAATTTAAGTAAAACGTGCTTTTCTTATATCTATAATTAAGATAACATTTTTCTTTTTTAAATAAGACAACTTCTTCCTATTTTTTCTAACATAGCAAAAGCATCATGTGTCGGAAGTCTGAGACTCTCAGTTGGAAACAGGCTTTGGTAGAATAAAAGCAGATGTAGGAACTGGGCATTCTGCCAAAGTAGAAATACCAGTAAGAATGCAAAATATTTTTCTATGAGTCTGACAATGCCAAAAAAATTGGGGCTGTCATCAGCACTTTGGATTCCAGGGAGTAGCTTGATGAGGTGAGCCTGTGTAATGTTAAGTAGAATTATAAAAATTCTCAGCTACCTATTAGTCTCAGCTATAGCATAATTGGTTTGACATACAACCAATACTTCTAACATCAAGTAGAGATGAAGAAAAGACTCACTACCTGCATGGGCCAAGCTTATAAAGCTAGGCTGAATACACATTGCAATGATTATTCTTATCCTCAATCCCAAACACCGTACCTTTTTCCAGAATGCTGATTAAATTTTAGACTGAAGAAAAAAATTGCTGTCATATCATATTATTTCTCAGGTTCTGTCCCATCAACTTGATTAAACTTTGGCTCCTTTATTGTCTTTTGTTCTTCACATCCATTGCCTCCCTCTTGTACTTAAGTCCTTTGCTATATAGCTTAGATCCCAATGTTTACTGTTTTAACTGAATTCTTGTTAATACCTTACGTTTTCTTACCTTCCTGCTTTTGCCTTTCCTACTTGTGGTGCAAATGCTTAACTAGTACATTCAACTGATTTCCCCGCTCCTACACCTACATGTTGTGCTGAAGGAAATTATGTATTCTCCCAGATTGGTACTGCTACCTGTCTCTCCCCTTGATTGGGTGTTCACTTTCTGCTGTAATATTATTCTAATTTTTCAGTAAGTTCTTTTTCACCAGCAACTGTTTTAAACCTTTTCCCTCCAGTCTGCTAACCCCTCACCTTTCCCTTCTTATGGCAGATTTCACCCACTGAATGAAAGAAATGCCCTCAGTAAACACATCTTCAAATTATAGCCCATTCATCCTTTCGTCCTAATATCTTACCACAACAAATAGATTTCTTTGCTCAAATCCAAGACTAACATTCCACCTGTGCCTTGGATGCCATCTCCTTTTCCTAATTCTATTAAACATACACTTTCTTTCATGCATTCACTACATCTACTATTCTATTACTTCCTTTCAGTCTTTGTTTAAATAGCCTCAACTATCTTCCCTCATAAAATACCCTTTCCACCTGCCATCACTTCCTCTCTTGGGCCCTATCTCTCCCTTCTTCTTAATGGTTAATTGACCTAAATGTGTGGCTTTCAACTTTTTCACTCACATTTGTTGCTATACCTCACAAAATCTGTGTTCTACTCCTATCGTCTCCCTATGGTGGCCTCTGCTGCTAAAAAGAATGAAAACATTTGCTCCCTTTCTTCCTTTTGCTTTCTGCCTCTGCTGACCACTCCTTTTTTGAAGTTGTCTCTTCATTGATTTCTTCTTTCTCTCAGTCTCTTTTGTGAGCTTCTTGCTCTTTCCTAATACTTTCGGTGCCTGTTATTTTGTGAATATTGCCTTCTGATCTCTTCTTTCTCTTTACTCACTCTCTTGGGGATAGGATACCAATTCCAGTGATTTCAGTTACCAGCTCTATGTTCATGACACCTAAATCTATATTTCTAGTCTGGGTTTCCCTACAAACTCCTGTTTTACTTACCCAACTGCTATTGTTACATTCTGCATCGCTTGAAATGCAGTGTGACCCAAACACTCAGACTTCTCCTAATCGATGAATACCTTCTGTTTTCTGGATCTTATTAAAATGTCTACACCACCAGTGCAGCTACTTAGGCTAAATGCTGAGCAAACTGATGGCCTCCTTCCTCTAGTTCAATTCTACTCCAACCATCAGCTAGTCAATTACTAAGCTAATTTTTAAATGTATCCAGGTTGTGACTACTTCTTTCCATTCCCACTGCCACTATTTTGTCCTGGCTCCTTTCTCTCTTGCTCACATTGTTGCCTCAGCCTTTTTATCTGGGCACCTAACTTCAATTTTAAATCTTTTAATTTACTCTGTACCCTGTAGCCATGGTTATCTTTTGGAAATAAAAATCTGATTAAGTCTCACTGCTGCATAAGATTAATTGTTGATGCCCCATATCCTCAAGATTAAAGATAAACTTCTTGACCCATAATGTGAAATCACTTAACATACATAACTCTTGCTTACATCTCCACCCTAATCTGTGCATTTCTTCAAAAAGTATGTGTTTATTAATTATTTAAACAAATATATGCTTGTTTATTAATTCATTTCAGCAAAGGTAGATTTGAGATCTATTATGATTTAGGCATTGTTATGCATACTGAGGATATAGCACTGAAAAAAATCAGACAGAGTTCCTATCCTCATGACGTTTGTATCAAGAATGCGACACTGACAGAGGCAGAGGCAGGTGATGGAGTGATAGAACAATGGGAGTGAGGGGTTATTTTAGACAGGCATGTCCATTAAGATCACTTTGAGGAATTAGCATTTGAACAGAGAATGAAGCAAATGAGTAGCCCAGGGAATATTCAGGAAAAAAGGATCGCAAGCAAATAAAACAACCAGTGCAAAACCTCTGTGTGTTATATGCTTGATGTGTTAAAAGAAAAGCATGGGGCTGATGTGGCTGGTGTACCGGAGGATTCAAGAAAGAGAGTGACATGATATGACTTACTTTTTTAGAATGATTACCTTGGCTGCCAAGGGGAAAATAGATACTAGGGGAAAAAGAGTAGAGGCAGAGGTACCTATTAAGATATAATAACAGATAGTTGATTTTTTAATGTCTACTTTTTGGCAGAAACAGTTTCAGAGGGCTGACCACACGTAAATACACGAAAACACCACATTTCAGCCATCATAGTTCTTTGTATGGGCCATATTCTCTCCCACCTTTGAATCCTCTTACATCCTGCCATCTGTCTTTGCCTCACTTGCTTCTAATGTCAACTTGTCACTAGGATACAGCTCAGATGATACATTCCCTTGCCTCTAAAGCTTGGATAATATTCAATTCCTGTATGCTCTCAGTTCCCACCCCTATTATGACAACCATCTGTTTACTTATTTACTTTGCAATTTTCTCCAGTGGATGAAGGTTCTTGTCTGATGTGATATTGCCTGGCCTTATCACAGTGAGTAGGTTATATTTAAGTAAGATGAGAAAGAGCCATTCATTTAGATAAATCAGAAAATAAAAGAAGCAGGTAGAGAGATAGCAACTGCAAAGACACTGAGGTCAAGCAGGAGTTTGGTGTCTTTCAGGAGCACCAATGAGACAGTGTGGTTAACAGGTGGTGAGGCAGAGGAGGTGAATATGAGATAAGGTGCATCCTGGCCAAAATATACAGTTGTTTTAGTTTTTAAAAGTGGTTTGTCCCTATGTATGATTTATTCCCTTGCATTTATATAAGGCATTTTAGATTGCAACATAAATTTTTACACACAATATTTCCATTTTATCCTAATTACTATTCTAGGAACATTTCTATGCATTTTGTTTTCTTACCATACTCGAAACCTTCCAAAATCCAAGCTCATTCCCACCTGTAAACACCTTGCTTCTAGCCACATTGCTTTTGTGTATAAATGCTTTCAAATTCTCCCATTTGTATTTTTAAAATCATTCTTATTACCTCACATCACTACTGAAATTTTATCTTGCTCCAAAAATCAGCTTCTCTTGAAATCAACAAGAAACATTCCATCTTTCATTTCAAAATAAGAGGATCAGAATCTACCCTATTTCTCACTGCCATTAATCATTGCTCGGCCAGCATAATTCACAAATGTTGCCTTTTAAAAATTCTTTCAAAGTGCCAATCCTTTTTTCTAGCCATTCTCAATAACATTATTATGACATAGCAACATTTACTTAGGCTTCAATGATATGAGTTATAATGACATTTAGTTTTCTTAGTTCCTTTACTCCATATATTTGAATTGCCTTTTCTTATACTGTCTTATACTTTCTTACATATCCATAGATGCTGCCACTTTTTATAACATTTTATTACAAAAATTTTATCTACTACAAAGAGCTGGATCAGAACTTTGAACATCTTATCTTTAAAGCCTTCTGTTCTTAAACCTACTATATGTTTCTTTCTTCATCTATTTTGTGACACACAGTTCCTCAATTAAGCTCTAATTTTACAATCTATCATGGTTTATCTGTCTCTTTACCCAGTCTAGATGCAATGGTCAGTCAGAGAAAATATGTGCTGTGAAGTTTTTTCCTACCTTGATTTTATTTTCAGGGGAGGAACTGTATCCATTCATTCAACAATGTATAATAAACATTCACTATTTCTCAGATACTATTCTAGGAACAGTTGATATAGCAATAAATCAATCAACAACTCCACTCTTCTGCATCTTTAATCATGTTGGAGAAGATAGACAATAAGAAAATAAGTAAATATGTATATTAACTAAATATGTACATGATGATAAAATGTGCTACAGAGAGGAATGAAGCAGGATAGTGTGATGGAGAGAACATGTGCCTGTGTTAAAAAATAGAGGGTGACCCAGTGAAGCCTTTCTGTTAAAGGGACATTTCAACAGAGCACTGAAGAATATTAAGTGAGTTATGCAGGTATTTGAGGGACATATAGTTCTACACACTATATTATATTTGATATTTGAATAGCAGATATTATATTTGATATAATATCAATATATAGAGAGAGATATTATATTTGATATCTGAATAGCAGATATCAAAGCCCAGAGGAAGAACTTTATTTATTTCATGAGGATGAGCAAAGATGTGATTGGAACAGAGTGGACAAAGAGGGAAATTCTAGGAAATGAATTCATAGAGGTAGCATGTCTTCTTTGATGTTATGTATTTCTTCTTTGCCATACCCAACCTGGCATCACCCCATAGTTCACTTTTTTTTCTATTTTTGGTTTGTTATAATTGATTTTTTTCATTGGATTCATTGGGAAATGATGTGACTTAATTTCAATAATAGTAATTATTTAATTTGTCTTATATTGATCATCTATCATATTTTCCAAAATTAATACATCTTTCCAGCCTTCCTATGTCTTCCTCCTAAGCATATATATAGTCCATATATTTTACAATGAAAATCTACAACATCCACAGAAAGTTTTCTTCAAAATATTCATCCATATGTACCTACTTTTTCTTCTTCACCTCTATTCTAAAGGAAGAATAAAAAAAAGATTTAAAAAAGGAAAGAAGGAAGGAAGGAGAAAAACTAACATTTTAATTTGACCTATTCCTTCTATGGGCTGCAGTATCACAATGTACATTTTTGTGTAATTGAACCTATATCATCATTACAATGTTTTACTTGTATCTTATTTGTATTGTCTACTCTATTAAAGAAGTATACACATTATGGGCTGCTACTCAATGTTTTTCTTTTCTATATCCTTATCTTATCCTTATTCTTTCCATATCCTTATAAAATAATGTTTAATACATGTTCATATGTGATCATAAACACATATGCCTGATGAACTCATCCAGTGATGAAGTAATTGACAGTTTTCACAGGCAATTCCTTGTATTTTAAAATATATTTTTGTTATCAAATATTCCTCATATTAAATAATTGACTTCATTTTTGCATATGGATAAACGATTATTTTTGAATTTGAAAAAATATTAACATTTAGCATCGCAAAGTTACCAACATTTAGAATCATTCATTAACCACTTCGGTACAAGCATTGACTATAGTCTACAGCCACAGATGAACATGCATAGCCGAGCGTTGACTTTAGTCGACAGCCAGAAGCTTTTACTTTTACAGCTTTTATCTCTGCAGTTGCAGTGTGTATGTTCAGCTAAAAAGTTACTACGAATCTGTGACCTTTTAACAAGTCCTTAGTAGGAGTTATTGTAGTTATTTTCCTGAAGCTGCTTGTAAAGTAAAACAAGCTTTCAGTGCTTTAAAGATTTCCTCATCACACAAGAGCAAAACAGATTCGTCGTCAATGCACAGCACAAACTATCGTGCGGACTATGAGTGCCGGCTGTGGGCAAGGTTTCGCGGAGGTGAGCGCGGTACCGAAGTGGTTAAAGAATTATAATGTCATGTGCGATATGGCATAAATTTTTATTCCATTTCTTTGTGACATGTAAGACCTGGAGTTACTTTTCAAGATGAAACCTAGGATTTAAAAGAATGCAAGAAGACATAATATTTTATACAGAAATATATTGATGTTTGGGAAGAGGCTTTATGAGTGACAACAAATTTTTTAAAAGGAGATATATTTTTCATTTGTTTTTCAGGCCTGAAGTCCTAAGAGTTATGAGGCCCTGAATTCTGAATTATAGAACTAATCATGTTTATTTAATAGTCTATTAAAATTTAGAGATGTCATTTTGATTGCTCTTCCTCCAAACTATTTTACAATTCAGTTATTTCATTACTTACTACATTGATCCAATAAAATAAGTGTTCGTTGCGTCTTCCGTTGCTTGCAAAGCAAATTGCTGTTCACAAGCATCATGAACTCATGGTCAAAATGAAGACTTACTCAAAAGTAATAAAAACATTGTTCAAACAAAAATTGTATTCAAATATCCCCAAGCTACAAACTGATTGCACAGTCATTTCAAACAATATGTGAGAGAACATATTTCCAGGACAACAAGATATATATAAAAGCTGTGCCTTGGAGTTGTGATAAATTTGACTAACAACACAACACTCAAAATTTGCAAGTTTCCTGATAGCATTGTCCAAAAGTTTACTGTGAGGGTCCAGAGTTTTAATTAGCTCCTACACAGAATTTGTATTAGTAATAATAATTTTGATAATATTATCAATAATAAATGCAGCATTGTTTATATCATTATAATCTAAAAAAATAAAAATATTCTGTATGATTATATTTTTCAAGGGCTCTGATAGGTATCAAGAAAAGTTTTCTTTTCTTGATATGACTATTACCACTGATTAACTTGGTAGTAAAATATTGTGTATGATACTATAATAGTGAATACATAACATTATACATTTGTTCAAACCCATAGAACTTTTATAACAGGAACAATGAGCCTTAATGTTTGCAAATTTAAAAAGTCTTTAGGTTAGGAAATCCCAAGAAAGAATGCAGACTGTGATAATGTAGTCTAACTGTATTACAGGTATATGAAACAATCTCTTTGAAAGGGAGGAGGAAAACATGCTGACCTACTAATTTTGGAAATGACTAAAAACAAAATAAATTGTATTATATTCTAGTTGTAGTATTGTTGATAAGCATTGTATTCCAGTTGATAAAATTACTTTTGATGAGAATAGGGGTTAACAATTCTGATGCCTCTATATATGTATATTTGAATTGAAATATTTTATAAATGGATGGTGGACCCATCCTACCTGTTTCTCATTTGAAAACCAGGTTTCTTATTGTGAGGGTGGAAATTTACAGATAATCAAGAGATTGAAGCTAGAGTGATCAATGTGATTATGGATTAGAGTTGGAGACAACATTAAGAACTTATGTCTCATTTAATGTAGATACAGAAAGTTCCATATAGAAATGTTATCATATGTGTATATACATAGGTTAGTATACACACATTTATTTCTTTACTTTCAGTAGAGAGATAGCCTAAAACAAATAGTGCACCAGTGTTAATGAGCACACTTAACTCCCAGATCTGGATTTCTAATACCATTTTTCATTAAAAAGAATCAGGGCTCCTTGGAGAAATGGCTAATTCTAGGACTGGGGCAGAAAATATACAATATGAGCATGAGGGATCTTGCTTGCCATGCTAGAAATTAAAGAACTGCTCAAATAAACCTAACCGAACAAACAAAATACCCATCAATGGGGATATGTTAAAGGAGCAGTGCTGACTGAACGAGCTCCCCAAAACCAAACATGGATCAATTTGAGCAATGAGATAAACAAATAGTATTGGATTATAGCCCAAAGTATAAAATACATATCTATGAGTAGATACTGATATAAATAAATGATAAAATAAATTAATAAATATTTGAGAAGAGACAACTCTCCCTTGCAGAAAAATTCCAAATAAATTTTGTAGATATTCCACTCTGAAGGAGAGGGAGCTTAACATCCCAGTCCTGAGTATGGACTTTGTATAGTAACTTCTTTCCTGGGAATAGAACATGGAAAGGTGTCAGGGTGGAGAGTAACTTAACAGTGGAGAAACCTGACACTTTAGCCAGGAGATCAAAGTCAATATCAAAAGTCATAAATTATGTTGAAAATATGTACCTTTGATATGATGTGATGAAAATGATATTTTATCTCTGTAATCTTCTCCCCAAATTCTATAATCCTAGTCTAATCATAAAAGCACACCATTAGATAAAAAATAAGAAAATCTGAACTAAATAGGTACTTTAGTTAAGAACATGGTATCAATGTTACTTCATTAATTATAACAAATGCATCATACTAATGTAAGATGTTAATAATAGGAGAAACAGTGTGGGTATTGGTATAACATAAGGACTCTATTCTCTGCTAATTTTTTTCTATTTAGATTTATATATCTAAAACTGTTCTAAATGATAAAGTCTATCAATAAAAATTAAGCTGTATAGTATTCATAATATTTATCTTAATATTCCTAATTTGCATTTCACTGTCCTGAGAGAGCTTATACAAATACTTACATTTTCTAACTTACTTCTGAAAGTTTTCTAGCCATGGATAATATCTGGCTTCATGCTTGTAAAAGATATATAAACAACACTATTGTGTTTAACACCTAACCAGGCTGTAGTTCCACAAATTCGGAAACTTTGTTGTTGGAGATGACAATGGGAAGACATAAGTATCTTACTTTTTATTGAAATACTTTAATTGAAGTAATTTCATAAAAGAACAAGTTCAGAAAAATTTATGCAGGAATAATGAAAAACTCTTTTCTATGAGGGATATTTATTGCATGTGGTATGTGATGATATTTTTATCATTATACCAGATGACAAGCTTTCCATGTCAATACTATTGATACCATTCTACACACTGGTAATGCTGTAAGTGGATCTAAATGAAATAATATCAAAGTAACCCAAGTTCCATTTTAAACGCAATTGTGGGATCAGATTTTCTAAGTTTTGGGAAATGACATTGTAGTCACGTCACATTGTTAGTTCATTTAATCATCAAGATGTTTAATAAGTACTTTTTGAAACTGGAAAGTAGTTTACAATTCTCATGTGGAAGAATTCAACAAAGTAGAAGGTTATTTTTAAATTGGGATATATTTAGTCCTGAAACTTCTTGGTAAATACATTTGAATATAATGTTAAGGACTGGGAATGTGTGTTGAAAGCACTTGATTTTCTTTTACAAGGAGCTTTCTCTTTTCTCTCTCTCACAGTAATGACATTTTTCCATCACACAGATTAAATATGTACATTGGGAGGCTGGATGGACTTTGAACTCTAAGAGAGCAGAAATTAAACCCTGACTCTTATTATCAATTAACTCTGTGACCTTAGGCAAAGATTTAAGGTAACCTGTGCCTCAGTATGCTCATCAGCAAATTGGTACTGGCAGTACCTTCTCCCTGGCCAGACGATAAGGGATGCAAAGTTGTGTCATAGAGTGAATGCTCAATGCATAGTCACCATTCATTACTAATGAATAATTAGTGATCATATATTTTTAGAATTTTTGAAGTTAATTCTTCACATAAGTGCTGATTAATAAGTTTTTTCCTCTCTTCTTTCTCCTCTCCCCTAATTTTTTCTATTATTTATGCCTACATAAAATATTACAGATAATATAAATTAGGACAATACTTGAACCAGATAGTATTCAAGAGAAGGCTTTTGTCTGAAAAACTGAGAGTAAACATGGAAATTTGTGTTTTGAAAATCTGAGGAAGTAGTGAAAATATCTTAATATCTTAACAAATCCGGTGGTGCCCAACTTTAATTTATTTGTAAGCCACATTTCTTTATATTCCCCCACTCCAGCCAGCCACACTTGCTGTACTCCAGTGCCTCATCATTGCTAAAATACCTCTCAAAACAAAGGCTTTGCAACTACACTCTCCTCTTCCTGGAATGCTAAGTGTACACATGTATATGTATGAACACTTGCTTAATTCCCGATGTGTTTGTATCTAAAATCCTTGTGCATGATTTTTCTGATATGCGTGTTTAAGAACATTTTCTATTATATGCTTTCATAATATTCTATATCTTGCCATTGTGGATAATTTAACAGTTTTACATTTAAATTACTTTGTGTAATTGATTAATGTCCATCTTGCATGCTACCGTGAAGACATCTTCAGAGACATACACTATGTCTTGTTTTGTTTACTACATAGCCCCTAGTGTCTCAAACACTTTCTGGCATATAATACACTCAATATAAATAATTGTGGAATGAATAAAAAGACAACTTGCCTCATTAAACTGAAATAACCATGAAGCAAAGTAGAAGAAAGGTAGTCTTGTTGTTTATTCTTTGTTATCTATACTCTTCCAGAACAGACTGACATTAATTGCTTCCTGAGAAACAAAAAATAAGATAGCACCCCCACACAAATATACACAGATTTAATATTATCAATTCTTAGAAAAAGTATTGAAAGATCAACTTTTCCATTGACTTTTATAATCAAGACTTAGATTAATTCAGAAGATTTCTTTCCAGAGTAAAATGATACAGGGAGTGATTTCAAGGTAGCTGCGATTCTATAAAATTTTGGGGTACTTTAAGTTTTAAATATTAATATAATTTAAATAAATCCCTTCTTCATGAACTGCATATTAAAGATATTCCAAACATAAAGCAAGAGCTTTAGCATATAAAAAAGGAAGAATCAACTGATTGCCTTCTAACAATTTGTATTATATTACTTTGTTTGTATTTGCTTTTTAATATAATAGGTTTTTTAAAGATCATACCATGTGCATATCAATAAACATCTTTGAAATCTTTTAATAACCAGCTCTGTCTTGAATAGCATTAGGAGGTTTAGTCTTGGGAAATGCTATTGTAATTAAGATTGTTTTGAGTCAAAAAAAGAGTTCAAAGGAGATTAATTTTAAGCTTTGAAAACCCCATGACACTTAGTATGGTGGCATGCATCCTAAAACTAATCTAATTATTTGATGACAGTTCTAGCATTGAAGATTATTTCACTTAATTGTTTTCACTTTGCCTCTTTGGAACCCTATCTGAAATAAAGTCAGGAAAAATCTTTTTTTTTCCTAGAGGCAACTAGACCTACTCTTTGAAGTGAATTAGTGATCAACTATGCCTTCTTTAGTTAAATAATTAATTGAAAGATTATTTTCAATTAATTAATTGAGTTTGTATGTTTGTGTTTGTTTTTTAAGTTTTTTAAAGAGAATTCACTTAATAAACATATAAACACATTCTATATCATTTACGATACTGATATAGTTTATGTTATGGTCATAAAAATTAAATAAAACAAAAAATACAAAATAAATTTCAAAGGTTTAGTACTCTGGTGTTCACTGTGAGCCTCAGCAACATTAGAAGAGAGTGCTTATCCATGCAGTGGCTTATTGAGTGTATCCACATCTATATACGTTCCTGTGTTCATGGAGTCAGGGAAGAGGTACTTAGGAAGCTGAGCAAAAACAACTAAATGATTCCACATGCAAGGGCCAAACGTCAATTCTGTTCATACTGAACTGCTCAGAGCAAGTCATATTGCCATTTCTTACTTCCCAGAGTGGAAGGTACAGTTCTCCCATTTGCCTGGAAGTAGACAGAAATGGAAGTAGACAGAAATAGAAGTGGACAAAGTTTTGGTAATATGTGCCACATAGTCTCAGCAATGATAAATTGAAATTTGATTATCTTCTCTTTCTCCATAACAGTTTAGGGAGACTCCATGGAAGTATTGTTGGAGTCACCTTCTTGATCTTTCTAGTCATAAGCTTCATAAAAGCACCTAGCAACAAGCATATTCTCTACTCTTTATGATCATCACATTTAGAAACTGGACAATGAGTGATTACATCTTGCATATTTATTCCTCATTTTTTACCAGTGGTTCTTTCTTTGCCTGTTAGAATCCTCTTGGGAAATAACCCCAGTAATTCTTAATGTGGAGATCTAGTTTGTGGTTTGAGGATTGGTATTTTAAATCATCCTTAGGGAGTCTAATAAAAATTATCCATAGTGATGCTTTGAGAAGCACTGATCTAGTGGCATGAAATTCTCATGTGCTTACCCAGTTGAAAAGTAAATTTAGCTGTGTTTTTTTAAATCCCACATGACAGTTGAGGGCTTTAATTAAAAATAGGAATAGAGGCACCCATAACTCTGTCAGCTGTTTTTCCTCTAAGAGACAGCAAACCAGAATTAGAAAGAGCAGGGAATTTGGAGACAGACAGATTCTGGACTTGAATCATAATTATTCTGCTAATTAGTTATATGATGTTGAGAAACATGTTTACTTCTCTAACTCATAATCTCCCTCATATTTAAGTAGAGATTATAGTACCTACCAAAAAGACTCATGGAGAGAACTTAATGAATAATAATTGTGAAGCAAGTAGTACATAGATTAGTTACTCCATTCACCTTGAATTGTGTGATGCCAAAGTAAATAAATGAGAAACAGAATTCCAGAATTTTAAGCCTAAGTAAAGATAAATAAAGGTACATGGAAAAGTAGGGAGAGGGTAAATTATTAGATTATTACATATTAGATAGGCAAAATGATTTATCTGTGGCCACAGAGCTAAGAAGTCAATTCAAACATGGATTTGAGTCTAGCAATTCAACTCCACAAAGTCAAACAGAGAAGAAAGGTTGTGTCTACATGTTAAGGATCCTTTTTTCTTTCATAGATACTACAGTGAATCACTGAAAGAATTTAAGAAGAGGAGTATTATTATTAGAATTCAGTTTCGTAAAGAACATTCTGAAAGTAGTAAAGATAAATTTCATTTTCTTTTTTTTAACGTTTTTTAATTTCAGCATATTATGGGGGTACAAATATTACGGTTATGTATATTGCCCAAGCCCCCCTCCCCCCTCAAGGCAAAGCTCCAAGCGTGCCATCCTCCAAACGTTGCACATCTCACTCATTATGTTTGTATATACCCATCCCCTCCTCCCCCTGCCCACCCACCCACCCAACACCTGATAAACGTTATTCCTATATGTCCACTTAGGTGTTGATCCGTTAATACCAATTTGCTGGTGAGTACATGTGGTGCTTGTTTCATTTTCTTTTGAGAGAAGAAACTCTGAAGTCAAGAACTATTAAAAAGGTAATTATAATAATACACACAAGAATAAAAAGAGATTATACTAAGTTATCGATGATTGAGAGAAGAAATATTTTTAAGTACACTATAGATCTATAGAACTGAATAAGTGATTAGATATAGATATTTAGGGAAAATGGATATTAAAACTTGACTCCCAAATATTTTTTTTCTTGACAGGTGAATGATTGATTTCCATATTTACCAAGGTTGGGAAAATCACAGGAGAGCACCACAGCATGATGAGGAGATGGTGATACAGTCATATTTGAATATATTAAGGCTAATATTTGGGGCAACATTCATACCTTACGAGTCCAATAGAATGTGTGATACATGTTGGGCATCTCAAAGAGGGCAATTGAGACTAAAGAAAGAGAGAGATGACATCAGCATTTGACGATAAACTTATACAGTTGAATAGCTTGTATATGGATAGTGAGTAGAAATGGAAAGGCAAAGTGTTGTATATTAAAATAGTAGAGGTGAGGAAACATGGTTAAATACTAATACCAATACCAGGTAAAATATACTGTATGTTTACATTGTATTAGGCACTGTACTAAGTAAGTCCTTTATATTAAATGCCTCTTTAATATTTATTAATAGTATAGCCTTATGAGTTAGTGCTATTTTATGACAATTTATTAGAAAGGAAAATTGAGTCAATGATATTAAGAAACTTCCTATATGTCACATATCTAATATGAAAGTTTTGAGAATTGAAATGGAGTCACTTATGTTAAAAAAAATTCTTGACTAATAGAGCTGGGAGAGATCATAAAGAAAGGATTTTCATGTATGGATTTCTGATAACAAAAACTAACACAAAAGACTGCAAAATCCACACCCTTGCAGAAAGACGATCAAAACCTTACACAGAAAATACTTCTATGAAGACATCTGCCCAGTAACTGCCTGTCCAACCCCAGACAGGTGCCACCCTTGTTATTGATCCTTGTAGCCAAGTGCAATTATCTCAAAATTATGATGTAATCCTTCTCATTTTTTTCTTTAAAAACCTTTGTCTCTACCTCTCGGAATATATGCAGAATTTACTTCTATATATGTATTCCCATTATAATACCTTATTTTCAAATAAATATCATATTCTTATACAGAGTTTCTTTGTTTGCTATTTAGATTGACACTAAAGAGTGAATAAGCTGGAGTTTAGACTTAGGCATTCTTAACCACTGTGTTATCCTGTACCCACTATATTGTTTCCAACAAAATAACCAGGTAAGAAAACAAGAATGAACAGAAACTGCAAAGATTTAGAGCAAGCAGAAAAGAAGTATCTGCAAATCTTGATGAGGTTGAGGAATAGTGGTAGGATTTGAAGTGGGAGTAGGCAGTTGTAGCTTGAAAGTGGAAATGCACGTATTTAAGAATTCAGAGATAGAGCAGTTTAGAAAATGAAAAAAATTGAGGATGTAGTATTGGGATCAAATGTCTGAAGTAGAACAAATGTAAAAGTTAACAAAGTATAGAATGAAACAGAACAATGAGGCTATGTTGCTAAATGTTACATGCACAGGATTGAGGTTGGAACAGATGGTGAGTTTCCTGGAGAAAGAGAATAGGATCAATGTTAATATCTTCAAACAATTGGAGGGAAGGACATGTCTATCTGGAGTGGCTGTTTAGAGATTAGAAAATAATTATAGGTATATGTATTGAATTTTCAAACTTTCCCCTTATATGTCTCATTTAGATACTCAGGCTAGAATTACACTCTTTTTTTTTTTTTTTTTCCTCACATGGCAAGAAAAAAACAAAGAAACCTGTCAGAAAAAGTCAAGTTGAGTTTTTTCTATGTGTTTGATTCCATAATGTTTCTTTCCAACATTCTCAGCCTTTTTTGACCTTCTGCTTTTGAGAACCTCCTGAGACACTAGAGTTATCTGTCTTACCTGACCTAGGAGTGTTTAACCCACTGCCTTCATTTAATATGCTCTGATTCCTGCCTAGTCTTGACCTGTTTATCATAGACTGACAGCTACCTTACTGACCCAATTCACTGCATTCTGGCAACTTTCTGCACCTTTAATCTCCTTGGTCCTGACCTTGTATAGTATCTTCCTCACATTTTCTGTAAGGCTCTGGGCTAACTAAGCTGGGTGTTCATATTTTCCTGTTTAGGAGAAATACATCTTTCGACTTGCTTAAGGTTAGAAGAAAACTCCACAAAGGCAATTCCTGAAATACTGCAAGACCATAACATTTTCTTGATAATAAAGTATCAACTAAGCCATATGTGGTTTAAGTCTTGTCTCCTAAAAACAGAACTTTAAAAAAAAATAGACTTACTGATATACTATGGGAAATAAACAGCTCTTATTTAGTATGATAGAATTTTGGATTCACAACTCAGTGGGGGTCTGGCTTTTATAAGCTTCTTTCACTATGAAATTAATTATTTAAATAATTACAACAATGTAAATGAACCATCATCTTAAAATAGAACCCAATTTACTTCCTGCTAGCCCGCTAGGGGACCTTTTTCTTTAGTTCAGCATAACCATGACATCTCTCCAATTCACCAATGTGTGTTTCCTGCTTTATGGATTAAGCACTGTAGGGGCTATAATGTTCTAACTACCTTTGTTTCCCCTTCTTCTCTAGTGCCATGTTAGTATTTTACCAACAACTGACAAGGTTTGGTGGGAGGCAGGAAGTGAGAACAGCATGTCCACAGGGCAATTCAGGTTAAATATATGTACATTTAATTATTTACACTTGGATTTACACATTGTGATTTGGAGTTCTGGAAAGGAATTAGAATCTCAGTTTATTGCTAACAGCATGAAGCTTGGATTTTCAGAGAAGAGCTGATATGGGGCTAATGAGATTTAGTATCAGATATTTGACTTTGCCTGAAATTGCCTTCTTCACTTTTTCAATAAGTAGTGAGATTTCACTAAGTCCCTTATCTTGAGGATATTCCTTTAAACTGAAACCCTTAATACTACTAGGAGATTAAAGAACTAAGTTTCGAAATGTATAACAATATTCTTTACTTGTTAAAACCTTGGAAGAAGCAGAGCTAGGTAAGTACAATAGTCACCCCTACCTACAGGGAATATGTTTAAAGACCCTCAATGGATGCCTAAAAGTGCAAATAATGTTGAACCTTATATATACTATGTTTTTCCTCTACACACATACCTACTATAAACTGTAATTTATAAATTAGGCACAGTAAGAAGTTATCAACAATAGCTAATAATAAAATAGAACAATTATAACAATATGCCAGCATCACTACTTTGTGCTTTGGAGCCATTATAAAGTAAAATAAGGGTTACTTGAGCACAAGCACTCTGACACCACTAAAGTTGATCTGATAACCAAGACTACTGGGCAGTCACTGGGCAAGTGACTAACTGAGCAGTAATGTATACAGAGTGGATATTCTGGACAAAGCGATGATTCACATCCCAGGTAGGATGGAGTGGGATGGCATGAGATTTCATCATGCTTCTCAGAATGGCATGAAATTTAAAACTTGTGAATTATTTACATCTGGAATTTTCCATTTATATAGTTTTAGACTACAACTGACTAAAGGAAACTGAAACTGTGGAAAGCAGAACTATAGATAAGGAGGGACTATTGTACTTGATTTTATTTGTGTGTGTGTGTGTGTGTGTGTGTGTGTACAGGGGGAATTAGAAAAATAAAGCAGTATGATAACTAAGAAGAAAACATATTTTCAAAAGACTTGTTTTTGGATATAAAGACAAGGATTGTACACCTTGCAGCTAAAAAGGTAACCATTTATAAGCCAATCAAAATGTGATTCTTAATATTAATAATTACAGGGAAAGGTAAAACTTCAACCAATTATACTTCACTAACTTTTAAAAATAATGTTGGTTGCCAAACTAGTCATAATCTAACACAAATCTGACTATGGAGGATATGGAGTAGATTTCATAGAAAGTAGGAAATATACTTGGAAATGTCCACAGTTTTGCCAAGTAAATAATGGCTTTCGTGTGGTTCCCTATTGATGGAACCCAGAAAGTCAGCAACCCTACTAAAATTTATGAGAACCAAGAGAGGTTGGCAGTATAAAAAGAGGGAGTCTGAAATGGTAAGATAAAAGGCATGAAGGTAGGTCTTGTCTAAGTTTTAACAATTTTGGTCACATTTTTAGTTATTTCAGAGTTGTTTGTGTAGCACAAATAACACGTAAATTGGGGCAATATATGAGCCATAGAAATACAGACAAATGCCTTTTTATGCATGGGTGCTATATTCCTAGATAATAAAGTAACTGGAAAATTCATGAGTGACAAGAAACACACAAAAATAGAAAGTTGAGAAAAACATATAAAAAGTAATTATATTATAAAATATTCCCTCAACAACCATATACTTTAACTGTCTTTCATATTTAGTCTCTGTGCCTCTATATAGCACTCTACAGGATATCCCAACATTAACTTCAAATTCATTAATTCTCTTCCTAACTGGGTCTACTTATAAGTGAATATCATCTATTTCATCAATTAAGAAAAACAATTCTAAGGTCTATATTTCTATTGCCAACATTTTAATTGACTTTAACATATTCGATTTCTCCTTGTTTTATTTCTATTTTTAGATAATATTGTGAAATATAAGTTATACCTTCATTTATATTTTCAAACATGAAAAAGATAATTTTAGAATATTTTTTCAACTGCTTTATGAAATTATTTGCACCTGGAGAGAATTTATTTCTGATTTTTGTTGTTAGTGGTAGCTAATTTTCAGGAATTACATCTCTTTATGTGTTATTAGATTTTATATTTTATACTTCTTTTAATTGTTCTTCCCCACCATTCATTTTTTTCTTCTTTTAAAAATTATTTTCTTATTTCAATAGATTTAGGGGGCTCAACTGGTTTTCATTACATAAATGAATTGTATACCGGTGAAGTCTCAGCTTTTAGTATACCTATCACCAGAATAATGTACATTGTACACAATAGGTTATTTTTTTATCTCTCATCTCCCTCCCCAGCTCCCCATTTTGAGTCTCTAATATCCATTATGTCACTGTGTATGACTATGTGAACTCATAGATTAGTTACCACTTGTAAGTGAGAACATGTGGTATTTAGTTTTCTGTTTCTGAGTTACATTACTTAGGTTAATGCCCTCTAGTTCCATCCTAGTTGCAAAAAAGGACATTATTTCAATCTTATAATGGCTGGGTAGTATTCCATTATTATATATATATATACACACACACACACACACATATATACACACACATATACATACATACATATATATTACATTTTATTTTTCCATTCATCAGTTGCCAGGCACTTAGGTTGATCCATATCTTTGCAATTGTAAATTGTGCCATGATAAATATATGAGTGCAAATGTCTTTTTCTTATAGTGACTTCTTTTCTTTTGGGTAGATATCTAGTAGTAGGATTGATGGATTGAATGTTAAAACCACTTTTAGTTCTTTGAGAATTCTCCATACTGTTTTCAGTAGAGGTTGTACTAACTTACATTCCCACCAACAATGTGTAAGAATCCATGTCAACATATGTCTATTTATTCTATTGATTATTTCTTTTTTAGTTTAATTAAGTCACATTTATTAACATTTATTTTTGTTGCATTTGCTTTTTGAGTCTTAGTCATAAATTCTTTACCTAGGCCAAGGTCCAGAAGAGTTTTTCCTAGGTTTTCTTCTATAACTTTTATGGTGTCCAGTATTATATTTAAGTCTTCAATTCATCTTGAGTTAATTTTTATATGGTGAGAAATAGGGGTCCAGTTTCACTCTTCCACTTGTGGTTATCCTGTTTTCCCTTCACTATTTATTGCATAAAGTGTCCTTTACCCATTGTATGTTTTTGTCTGCTTTGTTAAAGATCAGTTGATTATAGGAAGGCAGTTTTATTTCTGGGTTCTCTATTGTGTTCTGTTGGTCTATGTCTCTATTTTTATACCAGTATCATGCTGTTTCAGTTATGATAGTCTTGTAGTATAATTTTAAGTGGAATAATGTGATGCCTCCAGCATTTTGGTTAGGATTGCTTTGGCTCTTCAGGCTCTTTTTTGGCTTCATATGAAATTTAGGATTTTTTTTCTAATTCTTTGAAAAATGACACTGGTATTTTGTTAGGAATTGCATTGGATCTGTAGAGTACTTTGGTCAGTATGGTCATTTTAATGATATTGATTCTTCCAATTCTTGAGCAAGGAATACTTATTCATTTGTTTGTGATCTTTAATTTCTTTCATTAGTGTTTTGTAGTTCTCCTTGTAGAGATCTTTCACCTTATTGGTTAAATATATTCCTAGGTATTTTATTTTCTTTGTTGCTATAGTGAATGGTATTGAGTCTCTTTGATTTGATTCTCAGCTTGACTGTTGTTGGGTAGGAATGCTGCTGATCTGTGTTCATTAATTTTTTATCCAGAGACTTTGCTAAACTTATTTATCAATTCTAGACAAAATTCTCTGGACAGAATCTTGGGGTTTCATAGACATAGGATCATATCATCAGAAAAGAGCAATAGTTTGAATTCTTCTTTCCTCATCTGCATAATTGTGATTTCCTTCTCTTGCCTGATTGCTCTGGCTAGGACTTCCAGCACTATGTTGAACAGCAGTGGTGACAGTGGGCAACCTTGTCGTGTTCCAGTTCTAAGCAGGGATGCTTTCAATTTTTCCGCATTCAGTGAGATATTGGTGATGGGTTAGTTGTATGCAGCTTTTTATAATGTTAGGTATGTTCTGTCTGTGCCTATTTTTTAAGAGTTCTTATCATAAAATGGTGCTGAATTTTGTCAAATGCTTTTTCTGTATCTATTGAGAAGATCATATGGTCCCTCCAACAGAAGCATAATACACTTTTTATTCCAGTGCATGTGGAACATTCTCCAGGACAGACTATATGTTAGGCCACAAAAAGGCTTTAAAAATTTAAGAAGATTGAAATATTATCTAGTATCCTTTCAGACCAGAATGATATGGAAGTAAAAACTGATAACAAAAGAATCTTGCAAAGTTCACAAATATGTGGAAAATAAACAACCTTCTCTTGAATAACTGATAGGTCAAAGAATTTAAAAGGGAAATTTATAAATATCTTGAGACAAATGACAATGGAAACACAACATACCCAAACTTGTGAGATGTAGCAAAAGCAATTATAAACAGAAATTTGTAGTAATAATGGCTACATTAAAAAAAAGAAGAGAGGTCCCAAATAAATAGTCTAACACTACAGCTAAAGGTAATAAAAAAAAGAACAAACTAAACCTAATATTAGCAGAAGGAAAGAAATAATAAAAATCAGAACAGAAATAAATTAAATAAAGAACAGAAAACCATAAAAAGAATCAATAAAGCTGACCATTTTTTGAAAAATATAAAGTTGACAAACCCTTAGTTATTAATAGTTTAACTAAGAAAAAAAGAGAGAAGACTCAAATAAATAAAAACAATAAAAAATGAAAGTGAAAAAATGACAATAGTTGCTTCAGAAATTTAAAAAAAAGGATCATCAGGGACTATGATGAAGAATTATATGACAATATATTGGATAACCTACAGGAAATGGATAAGTTCCTAGAAAAATACAACCTACCAAGATTGATCAATGTCAGGGAGAAATAGAAAGCCTGAACAGATCAGTAATAAATGAAGACATTGAAGAAGTAATAGAATACCTCCTGACAAAGAAAAGCCCAGAACCAGATGGCTTCACAGCTGAATTCTAACAAATATTCACAGAATAATTAATACCTATACTTATTAAGCTCTTCTGAAACACAGAAAGGGAATTCCTCTAAACACATACACGTTTTATGAGGCCAGCATTGCTTTGATACCTAAGCCTGACAAAGAAAGAACAAGACAACAACCTACAGGACAATACCTCTGATGAACACTGAAGCAAAAATCCTCAATAAATTAGCAAACCAAATCCAACAACACATCAAAAAGATTGTACATAATGATCAAGTGGGATTTATTTCTTGCATATGAGATAGGTTTAACATATTCCAACAAATCAATGCAATATATCAGATTAATAAAATGAAAGATAAAGCCACATAATCATCTTAATTGATGCAGAAAGTATTCAACAAAGTCCACCATCATTCTTGAAATAAACTCTCAATAGTTTATGTACAGAGAGAAAGTTACTGAACATAATAAATACCATCTGTTAAAAAAATAAAATACAGGTAAAATTAAAGTCAACAGAAAAAAAACTGAAAGCTCTCCCAGTAAGACCTGGTACAAGGCAAGGATACCACTCTTGCCACTTCTATTCACTATGGTAATGGATATATCTGGGTGTATTTGATATTTTTTTCATGATTAAACTGGAGTTATTGATTTTGGGCAAGAATACCACAGAAATGATGTGCTCTTCTCATCATATGCGTGGATACATGTCATTATTGGTGATATTAACCATGACTTGGTTAAGGTTGTGTTTGTCAGATTTCTCCACACTAAAATTGCTTTGTTTCCTTTTTAATATACTGTATTCTATTCCTTGGAAGCATGTCACTAGATTCAGCACACTCTTAAGAAGGAAGAGATTAAGCTGCACATCCAGGAGGGAGGAGACATTAGATATATTCAGTGGAAGTCTCTAAAGAAATAAGGAAGAATTCTCTTCTATCCCATTTTATTATTTAAATCATTATGGTTCATTGCTATTTATTTAACACTTTAAATTATAATCCCGTACTACATTACTCATTTTGTTGTTCAAATTGTTCTAGTTTTGACCATTGGGAACTATTTCTCATTGGCTCAATTTCTCTTAACATTTAAACATCCTTCCATTTTTTAGGCAACTCCTTATATTCTGCTACTAACAGATGCCCCAGAATTATATTTATTGTTCTTGTCCCAACTAGAAAAAACCATGTCTCCAAGAAACCCTAATTCTTTTTATAGAAATAATAGTTAGAAACCAAGATCTGGGCATTAGGTGTGCATGTTGCTTCTGAGATACCACTGATTCTAGGCTCTTTCAATAAACAGAACTAGGTAATATACAAATATGTACTAAAATGTGAATACACAAATATTTATAATTATTTTTATCTTCTGTATGTATATATATAAACACGCATCTATACATATATGTATATGTACACACACATATGTACACACATAAACTAAACATAAGTTCATTCTTATTTTGCTGCTTCTAATCAGGTACCACATGGCTCCCTCTAACCTTCCATTTTTGCTTATGTGTAACTTCTCTCCCTGAGAGTAAGAAAACTGGCTTTCAGCATCCTCTACCCATTTACTTATGTGTTCTACTGTATTATACACACTGTAATTTTTGGACCTCATGATTTGAGATAACAACCTGCATGTTTTAGGTAATAGAATGGAAGTAGGGATGGGGAATTATAGGCACATGTTTTAGGTAATAGAATGGAAGTAGGGATGGGGAATTATAGGCAAAGAACACACATGAAATTTTCTTCAAGAAATGTTCAGAAGCTGCCTCACAAGTTATCTGCTTGTATTTCATTGGCCAGAAATTAGTTACAAGATCACATCAAGCTGAAAGGAAATTTGGGAAATATAATCTTTATCCTGGGAAGCTAAATGCCAAGCTTAACACACACGTATACACGCATACACAACACACACAATTAATATGAAAGATAGAAAAGTAAAGGGGAACAGAAATTGGAAGATAGGTAAGAACTTCTGCATACATTTCCTATGTATATTTTTTTCTGAATATTATATTATTATTTTAATGAATGAAACAAGGAAAGAAGAAACATCCAATTTTATAATTCATTTGGGAATTATAGAAGCTCATTTAAATAGACTGAGAAAATAATATTCTTCGCCTGTTAAATCCATCTTTTATACCCTTTCATCTTTGGCCTTATCTATAGACCAGTTTACTTAAGGAAAATGAACAAGAGCTTAATATATTCAAAGTCAAAATGAGTCTAGGAATTAGGCCGGCAAAAAGTGGTAACTGCTGTCATTAAGGAGTCTGAAGAGATTATTTCACCACATTTTCTAAATTTTCTTTAAATGTGTGAAAGAAATAGCACTTTTATTTTTATATTGATGTTTCCTCTTCTCTCTTAACAAGGATTGTGAGCAGTGACATTAATCTGTTGACTGTTGCTGAATATATCAGATATGCTTCATAAATGCACACCTGCTGTGCTGCTGAAAAAACCTGGTACTTTCTGATGCTTCATTGAGTACAATGGACTGACAGCTTAAAGAGGCAGAATGAAAGACAGGTGGGAGGGAAGTCCAAGAGTAAATGGGTTAATAATACACCATAATACATTCTTCATTGAAACCAGTTATTACTGAAAAGAATGGAGGAACAGCAAAGTCTTAAATAAAGGCTATCTTATGAAATGTAATAACACTAGGACTTGTGCTAAAATATATATACTCCTCAGGCTGAACTGATTATAAATTCGTAAATGCAGGATATTGTGGCTTTTTTTAAAAAATCAGAGTTATTTAGAGGTGATGGGCTTGACTATGAGCTAGCCACATCATGAATAATTCTTACACAATATTAAAATGCAAAGAACTTTTATCAAAAAAATGGCATATCATACTCCCCTATGTAACATTGCATTTTTAAAGTTTCAACAAAAGGCCTATAAAACCTCTGTATATAGCTGCATAATGGTTCCCAATTGTTCTAAAAAATAGCTCAGTCTATGGAAAACATTATAGAGAAATTTCATTCAGCCCTAAATATATCTATTCCTTTGACATAATCATAGCAATTCAAGCATGAGAATGAATACAAAGTAGGCCTTACTAAACCTGAAATGGGATTTTCCTGTATTTTTAAATTATATGCCCCTTCTCAGAAGTGAGCAGATTTGGGGATAATTCAATTTAAGCTTACTAGATACATGGACCTTCAGAGTGAAAGTATTTCAGTAATTAGTCTTTCCTTCCTAATTATAGTTGTGGAAATGTATTTTTTCTTTTCCTTTGTGATTTCTGAATATCTTACTATAATTTTCAAACTGAAAAGCTCATATATAGAAAATAATTGAACATTTTGTACTTAAACAGAATGTTTACATCGTTCAGGTTTCTATATATCATCATATCAAATATGTACTAATCACATGAATATAAACATATCTCTTCTTATAGGAAAATACCTTACATTTCACCAATTAATAACAATAATGATGATCACAATATTAACCGAATAGAAAAAATAGTTTTCCTACAGAGTTTTGTTAGTATTTCTAGTTTTGTGTTGGAATAAATTTATGTTTTGCAGCCTGCAAATATTTCTGGCATTGTTTTCTATGCCTCTAAAAATTATTGTAACAATAAACTTTTAGTAATATTTTTACATTTCAAAATTTTTTACTTTTAGTATGTTTTAGTGAATTATGGTCCTTATTTCATCCAGGAAACTATGCTATAATCCTTTCTCTCAATGGTATCTACCCTATACACATAATAATTATATCCCAGATAATTATTGTATTTCTCCTTAAACTTTCTTTGGCTAAATTTTACATATTTAAATTTTTTTTCAGAGATGGGGTCTCAGTATGTTGCCCAGGCTAGTCTTGGACTCTTTGCCTCAAATTATCCTCCTGTCTTAGCCTTCCTAGTAGTTGGGATTACAGGTGTGAGCCACCATACCTGATTTATGTAATTCTCTAAACTTTATTTTTTCTCCTAAGAAAACCATTCTGACTTGTCCAGAACTCTAAGGGTTGTTTTCAGAATTTATTCCCATTTCTCTTCATCTTTTGGGAAAGATTTCTAACATTTCAGGCATGATAATATTAGAGAGAGGCTGATTTGTAGCATTTCCTGATTTCTGTTGTGTAAGTATTTTCCTCAGGGTTATTTCCAGCTAAGAGATATTTGGCCTTTGAGAGTTTACAGGAGAAGGCTTCAGTTCACCATTGAAAAACTATCTTTCCTTTTCTCTTTGTGGTCAATTGTTTCATAACCTACTAGAGTGTGCTATGGTTATTCAAGAAAGAATTGCCAGTATTAACTAATCTCTGAATTGCTCTTAATGGTATTTTCTTTCATTCTTACAATGTATATGCATGATTTTCCACATTAGAACATGATTCCAATGGAAGTTGGACACTATTCTACCTCTGAATTCACATTGTACTCTCTCAATACAACTCACTATTCCTTCAATAGTATTTAACATTTTATGAATATTAGTATAACCGCATAAATTCATTATTTCATTCCTTTTATAATTTCTATTGTTTTTAATTCCTTGTTTCAACAAATGAAATGAATCTCTTTCCTGTGGTTTTTGTTTCCCAATTCTCTTACTTCTTTTAAGTCCTTCATTCAAGGCTCCTCTTCCTTTACCAATCCTATAATTGAGTGGATCTCACATTTTAGTATATGAAAGAATCAAATGAAGAGGTTTTTGTTTTGTTTTTTGTTTTTTTAAATGTAGTAAATGTAGTATCCTGGACCTAACAGATTCTGATTTAGTAGGTTTGCCTCCCACATCAGGTACAGCATTTTAATAAACACTAAAGTGATATTTTAAGTGGATGATTCATGGGCCACATTTGGATAAGCACGACATACATCTTGTTCTTCTTTAAGGTTCTGTCTTATGTCCTTTCCTTTAGTGACATTATCTTCTCTAGTTTAAATATGGAAAATATCTAAAAATCAGTAACCTAAGTCTTATTCAAATATATCACCAAGCATTCTCTTTAACACATTAAAGAATCTAGTATAACATCAAGATCACTGGCTCATTGTGACAAAATGTTTTGTTTGCATTTATCCACAAAAATATGGGGGTGTTTAGCAGATCACACTTTTCATGGGGTTTCCCCCAAAAGTAAAAGCTAACTTATACATGGAAAGAGCTTAAAATAATATGGTTTAAAAAATAAAAACAAAACAAAAAAACTAATGTAATATCTGAGTTTGGTGTAGAATTGCTCACAGTAGAGAATAAATGGGCATTTGAAAATATTTTAATTTTTTTCCCAGGTCTCTAGGTATACTGAAATGTCTCCATAATTGTTTGCCAATATGTAGTATCTCACAGAAGGGAAAAAAGTGCTGCCAAATTAGAGCATATTGGTTTCAAAATTTCAGTGGTTCTGCCACTGAACATGACTAGTTATGTGAATTCACTAAGTGGCTTAAGCACTTTAACCCTTCACTTCCCCATTCTTGAAAGAGGCATATTAAGGCTGTGGATCCCTAACAAATTTGACTCAGGACTCATTAATTACAAAGTAACAGATTTTGGGAACCTCATTAAGGAAGCAAGTTACCTCACTAAATTGTCACTCATCTCTGATCCTTGTTTTTTGAAAACAAAATTGGTGCATTTCTTCCATTAAATCTGTCACTCCCCATGTCATAAATTTCATCTTCACACTTAAACCTCCTTAAGAATTTAATGATTTCCTTAAGCTCATATATGAGTTAAGTCCATTAATGTTTTATGGAACATCTTGCTGTATTTTTAGGATAGAAAATTCTTGTTCAGATATTAAATTTGTATTTTATTAGATATTTTATATTTGAATAATTTATTAAGTGCCTGATACATGGTTGGAGATTTCTTTATCAAGTAACCAATCAAATTTTCTAACAAATTATTAAAGCATTTCTTCCTTCCTCATTAATTTTGATATTAAATACTTGATCATATGTTAGACTATTAAATATGCCTGTGCTTTTACTCTTAGTTGTCAATTTCCTCATGATCTCAATTTTTATATCAATAAATTCAGTGATTATGCCATGATTGATTTATTAGCATTATTATCTAAAAGACTCATTATATCCCTTATCACTCTAACTTTATAATTTCAAATATCTATTATAGCCTTTTAATTATTCAAATAGATTTTAGAATATATTTTATAAATTGTAAAGAAAGAATATATGGAGAATTTTATTGCAATTAGTTTAAGTTTAGAAATTATTTTACAAAGCTTCTTCTATCTCAGTCTTTCCTTGGTTCAAATAAAAAAACATCAGAATTTCTGTAATTCAATCTGATTGCACACTCTTTGTGGGTAAATAAATGCATCTATAATAATCGTAATAACCAAAGGTGTTAAAGATATGGTGCTAGAGCCTAATCAATGGGATTGGACAGGCTGAGCAAATGAGAAGAGGAGGCTTAGACCTAAGATTTAAGATGAGGGATACCAAAAGTCCCACAGCATATGGCAGTATGAAAAATAACAACCAGTATCGACAGATAGAGGGCCAGACTAATTTCATCTCATTTCCCACCTTAACTAACATGTCACTTAACTCTAAGACTTCTGAAAGTTGGGCCCTAAGAATTAGAGGATGAGAGGAAAGCCTGGGGAAAAATGAATTGACTAAATTCATTTTTAATTAGTGAGGATATATTACTCCAATAAATAGATTGGAGGCTTGGAATAAAAATTATAATAATTTATCTAATTTTTGGCATGCTACCAATTTCCAGTTGGGATCTCAAAAAATAAATGTTTTTTTTTAAAAAATAAAATAATTATGTTTTAACATCCAGTCTACTTCCTAGCATTTTTTTATTACTAGGTTGGAATCCATCTTGGAATCAATAAATATTAAAACAGTTTTCTTTTATGCAAATATATAACTACTCCGGGATAATCACACATTGGACCTTTAAAATAAAGTTTTAAAAAGATTTTTCCTCCTCTTTTATCAATGAATGTTTCATGTTAGAATTAATTATTTTTAATTGTATATTTAGAAGGTGACTTTTCCACATAGACAATAATTTTTAAGATTCTGAGCCTCAGAGCACTAATTTTTACTTAATTAGTTTATGCATTTGTTCAACTCACAGTTTCAAGGTCCTTGCCCTATTTCAGAAATTACACATCCTTATCTGTAAAGACAGAAATATTAACTCATACATATTAAGCAGAGCTACTCATGGTTGAAAGTGATAACATAAGATGTGTGTAAGCATAGAATTTTAACTTTTATTGTGTTTAGCCTTCTTTTTATGAGCTATTGCTATAGAGAGAGGAGGATTCTGGATAGCCAATACTTTTTCTTTTTTCTTTTAGTTTTATTCTCTCACCTTTTTACATCTAACCCGCATCTATAATATTGGAGCTTATCTTTTATTTTTTTCTGGATCAGGATTCTTTATCATCTCAAAGCTGAAGTATAGAGGAGTCTCTCTATCAATTGATGCTATAAGTAGTCATCTTTTTGATAACAAACTCAACTAAGAGTCTTCAGTTGTATATGGCCCATAAACTTCTCCATGCCAGATTCTGTATTATATAACAAATTCAGAAAACTTGTATCCTACTCTCAGACTATTTAACTTGCTTTTGTATGCCACCTAGATGATCTCTAAATATTGAAAGCAACCTCAAGAATTCTCTGTAACAAAACTGAGGAAGAAGGGTACAGATTCCAAGCTACTATACGCCCTCAACACCCAAACACACTGTGCTATCTCTTGCTTCAAAGGAGGTGTGATACTAAAAGAATGTGGAATTATCAAGGATCTTTCCTTACCCAGACATTCATGGAAATCTTTCCACAGCTCTCACTAGACCTCAGGAGGGGAAACCCTTTGTTTCCCAGGACAAGCAGAGAATGGGCAGGTAAAAAAAATGATAGAGAACTAGATTTTTTTTTCTTTTTCTTTACTTCATTTTGGATGTACTGACGTCTAGCTCCAACAAATCCTATGACTATTAGCTGAGCAACTCAGTTCCATAAAATCTGATGAGGCCCTGAATGTGTGAACCTATTATTCCATATCCTTCTCACCAGGTTGTTTAGGTTCCTGCCAAAGTAAGGACTAGATACTTTCCCTAGTTCAGGCCTAATTTCTGAGGCAGAACTTTTAGATAAAATATACCTAGAGATAGGATAAAATATTTTTTCTATTACTAGTTTTTTTTCTAAAAACACTATTCCAATCATATACTGTCATATTGGGTTCACACTCTCTTATTATTCCATGGACTCTTTCTAAAGTCTTGGCTAACTGTGTCCTCCACATTTTATGAAGTGGTAGAGAGAGAATTTTGCCTACAAATGAATTACTTGCTCAAAGGAAATGAATGTTCTAAATATTTTATAACCTGTCCTGGAAAGCATCCCATTATAACTCCATTACCTAATTAAAACTAGTTTAATAGTCAGGTATGTCCACATCCTTCAGTGTGAGCAGTAAAAAGCAAGCTGATGAGATTTTTGAACCAAGGTTTCTCACTGGAACTTTATAAGCACTGCACGCTCCATTTATTGTAATTATTTGACATTTATCTTTCTAAGAAAAATATACACCTATCTTGGCATAGTTTTTTTGAGAAAAATATCTAACTGTCACACTTCGCTATATCCATCTTTTTTCCCCATTCCTAAGAAAGACAAAAAAATAGAGTATTAAAGAGCTATAGACCTATAAAACATAATTGAAACTCAGACTTTGAAAGAAGTTCTACCAATCAAAAAGAGAGATAAAAAGAGACCCTAAGAGATATATTGCCTCAGTATGCTTTTTGGAAAGAAAATTGAGCAAACTTCAGGTCACTAAATGTATTAGGAAACTGCTTCATCTACTCTCCACTTCATGCCCATTGCCTTTAAACCTCTAGTGCTAGGCAACTGAAGGTCTATTGCCCTGTTCCTTCACCCAACCTTCAGCAGACAGAATGCTCTTTTCTCCTTTTTCTAGCTCCACTTTCTCTCTCTTTTCCCTCTCTTTTTCTCTACTCCTTTTTTTCTCACTTATAAAAAGTATGGTAGTTCTATTTTTAGTTTTTTGAGGAAACTTCATATTGTTTTCTGTAGTAGCTGTACTCATTTACCGTCCCACCAACAGTATAAGAGTGATCCTCTTTCTCTGTGTCCTCACCCACACTGCTGGGTATATATCCAAAAGCAAAGAAGTTAGTATATCAAACAGATATCTGTACTCCTATGTTTATCGTAGCACTACTCACAATAGCCAAGACATGGAATTAACCTAAATGTCCATCAATGGATGAATGAACAAAGAAAATGTGGTGTATATACATAAAGGAAATATTATTCAGCCAGAAAAAAATAATGAAATATTGTCATTTTCAACAAGATGGATGAGAGTGGAAGACATTATATTAAGTGAAATAAGCTAGGCATAGAAAGACAAATATCACATGTTCTTACTCATTTGTGAGTGCTAAGAAAGTTGATCTCACAAAGGTAGAGAATGGAATGATAGTTACTGGAGGCTGGGAAGGATAGTGGGGAGAGGGGATAAAAAGGGGTTGGTTAATGGGTACAAAATACAATTAGATAGAATGAACAAGATCTAGCGATTGGTAGCACCATAGGGTGACTATATTTAAAAATACATTATTGTATATTTCAAAATAACTAGAGGAGTAGATTTGAAATGTTTCCAACACAAAAAAATGATAAATATTTGAAGTAATGAATATCCCAATATCCCTGATTTGATCACTATACATTGTATGCTTGTACAAAAAATATCACATGTATCTCATAAATATGTACAACTATGTACCCATAAGAATTAAAAATAAAACATTGAATTAATTTAAAATTTCATATTTTAAAAACCATTTTATATGGGAATTGGGAAGCAAGAAATAGGAAAAAAATGAAATACAGCTGGATATATTTTAGACACATTATGAAGACTTTTTAAATAAGGGAGTTTACACATTCATGTGTACAAATTCATTTTGTCCTTACTTTTCTTATCTTATTTTACATTTTCTATTTGTTTCCTAGTCATAATCCTGTTTTTTTTTTCTTTTATGGCTTTTGGTAGAGTTATCAGCATTTTAAAAATTATATTCTACCCAAGTGACTTGTGATTTATACACTGTATTTTTAATCTGCTGGTGTGTTTCTTTGAATATTTTCAAAGATATATGAATTATATTTCTTCATTAAGATAAGGAAGACAATAATAAGGCTTATGATAATGAGATACTTAGCATGGATTTATTTCTTTTTGTGTCCCCTTTCTAGCCTCCACATTAACATCAACCACAACAGCAGCACTGACAATATTAATATTTTTTGTGCTCTTTTTCTTTGTTAATTAAATTTTTTTCATAAAATAAGAACAATTCTGCATGCTCAACATCATTTCACTTGACAGTTTGCTCATAGCTGAATTAATAAGATAATATTGTTTTGAATCAGTATTAATGAATACAGAGGTTTAAGGGTATGTCATTCATTCCTACTTCATTGTACATTCCTATAACCTTTCTGAAGGTCAGTTTTTCATTAAGTATTAAAATCTTTAAAATTGCTTCTGAACTTCAATACAACAAGTACTTTTTCAGCGTTTCATCCTAGGAAGATAAACATGAACATGCACAAAATTTTGTGCTAGAGAAATAGTAGTTACATATTTTAAAAATGACAGAATATTAGAAACCTTCATGCACATCAATTTCATGTTTTTGAATGAATGATGTAATATTCATAAGGTCAAATAACATGTTGATGGATTGCATTGGTAAATATTTAATGGCATGGATAAGGGATCATAACATATTAAAAGAATAAAATGTATGTATACAAAACATGAAGTCTAATTTTATTTTTGTTCAAAAATAGATATGCATGTAAAATGCCTATATTTATAAATTGATTTTCACATATTTATGTCAAACATGATGTATCAAAATTTTGTTGGTTTAGGGGAGGTGGTATCATTATATGTAATTATTATTTTCTTCATAATATTTATCTGTACTTTCATGTATTTTACAATAAATACTTAACTAATCTTGTAAAAGCTAATAAAATAACATTTTTAAAAATTATATATCAGAATTATAAAAGAAATGATATAACTATAGTTGAATAAAAACTATACATATTTTTATGCAAAATATATCATAAGTAAATGATAAACAGAAGGAAATATTTGCAATACATACAATCATTTAAGAATTGAAGGCCAAAATATACAAATAGCTAACTTCATTTTTAGACCATCTGTGAACTATGGGGAGAATTGATGTGCAGTTTGTCATGGACTTCCAAAAATTACAACTGATTTGAGGAATATTAATAAAAGTGAACTCTGATAAGATTAATTTTGAAAGTATATTTTAGGTTGTTTTAAAAACCACTAAGCAGATAAAAGCATAGGCAACAGAAGGTTCAGAAAAAAGAAAGAACTAAATAACGTACATTTTAAAAGTTTTTTTGTAAGATTAATTTCTCTGTGAGTCTTAAACATAAAACAAAAAAGAAAGCCAAGGAAGAAGATAGAAGGCTCAAATGTTCAAAAAGTGATCTGTCTCTGAAGAGGGATAGACATGCAGTGGACATTATTGCTGGAGCTCTGGGGGTGCAAGGATCCTTGTGTCTCTAGCCTGGATGTGCTGTCAAGCAGCTCTAAAGACTGTTTCATCTCTCTACAATGATCTGCAAGAAATGGGGCATTTCACGTAACATGAAAATGTCACAGAATGGGAGAATATATTTTCAAACTACCCATCTAACAAAAGATTAATAACTAGAATAACTCCCATGTTTATTGCAGTGCTATTCACAATAACCAAGGTTTGGAATCAACCTAAGTGTTCATCAACAGATGAATAGATAAAGAAATTGTGGTGCATGCACACAATAGGGTATAATATAGCCAAAAGAAAGACAGAAACCCTGCCATTTGCCACAACATGCATGGGACTGGAGAACATTATGTTAAATGAAATAAGCCAAGCATAGAAAGACAAATGTTGTATGTTCTAACTCATATGTAGGAGCTAAATATTAAAAGCAATTGATCTCATGGAGACAGAGAGGAGAATGATGGTTACTGCAAGCTGGGAAGGGTAGTAGGGAGGGGGGATAAAGTAGAGATGGTAAATGGGCACAAAAATATACTTAAATAGAATGAACAATATGTCATAGCACTCAAAGTGACTATAATCAACAATAAATTAGGATATACTTTAAAATAAATAAAAGAGTGGAAATTGGATGTTCCTAACACAAAGAAATGATAAAATGCCTGAGGTGATAGATACTCCAATTACCCTGACTTGAATAATTCACATTATATGCCTATATCAAAACATCACATGTACTCTATAAGTGTGTACAACTATTATGTACCCATGATAATTGAAAAAATTTAAAAAATGATTCACACTAGATCTCTCTGATTATAGAGAAAAATCTCCTTACTCCTATGCTATACTGTTTCCATTAAAAATCATGTTTGCACAATGTTGATGGGCATAAAAATTACACTGTTTTGGAGTGTAATTTGTAAGTAAAAAATGAATACATGTGTATTCTTTGGAGGGGGGTGAGAATAAAATGCCACAGAAGGAAAAAGCACTGGAATCTTGATGAGGATTCAATACCAAAATGGTAAGGTAATATCGGATACACGAAGCCAAGAACTGTCAGACACTAAGAGAATGAGTGCCAGAGATCTGCAGCCTTTAAAATCATCTCTGTACAATGGACTGAAGCACATTTCCCCCCAAAATTCATACACTTAAATCCTAATACCCAAGATGATGGTATTAGGAGGTGGGGTGTTTGAAAGGTGATTAAGTTATGAGGACAGAGCCCCCATAAATGGAATTAGTGTCCTTACAAAATATGTCCAGAAAGCTCCTTTGTCCCTTCACCATGTGAGGATGTAATGACAATGCACTGTCTATGAAACAAGGAAAGGGCTTTCACCAGACATCAAATCTGCCAGAGCCTTGATCTAGGACTTCTCAGCCTCTGGAACTGTGAGAAATAAATTTCCTTGTTTATAAATCATTGTGTCTCTGATAATTTGTTATAGCAGCATGAACAGACTAAGACACACTATAAGCAAACAATTTCAGGAATTGTGGTGGAATATCTGAGTCTAGGTTTTGAGGAGTGGTAAAAACCAGAGAACACTACCGGAGGTTGGTGAAAAATGTCTTCACTTAAAACTAGATTAGATCACAAAGCACAAAGAACCCTCCTCCCAGGGGTTTTAGATTCAGGACGAATGGTTCAGGTCTATTTTCAATAGATAAGAGAAGGAACAAAATTGAGTGTCAAGCTAGTCACCAAGACCAATCCAACAGAACATAACATCCATCAGAAGATGGGGCAAATGAAGAGAAGGATAAGGAATAGAGTACCTTTCTTTATGCAGAGGAAATACAGGAATAGATGGTGATTTCTGTGTCACCAGACTAGACCCTTCCAATTAGAGGACTTTGAAACTTTTTAAAGTAGCTGCCACTCTGGAGACTTTTGGGAAGTCAGGTAGGAGAAGCCATCCCTGAGAGTGAGTTGTAATGGTGTCAAGATGAAGATGCACTGTCAACTGCATACACCTGTTAATCTTGTGGCCAACTGCTGACCTGATGGGTAATCTAGGAGTCACCATGAAAGCTGGAGAGAGCTGCTCAACCTCAGAGGAGGAACATTGCCACAATATCTGCTCAGACTTAAAGAAGCCCTTAAACCCTTGATTTTTATTTATTTTGGGGGGATGATGGACATATCATTGTATATTATAGTCATGAATAGAACACAGAATTAGTAAGGTGAAATACAACCTGCTTGTCTCCAGGAAAATAAAAAGAGATCAGAAAAACCAGCTTAACCTTCAAGAGCCTAGGCTCAGTCTGTACTCCAAGGTTTCTCTACTCAGGCAGCTAGGAACCAGGAAGGGACAAGAAAAAGGAACCTAAAACCCATGATAGGTCCCAAGCTTCAGTGAGCAGAGTGGCTCACGTGACAATATTATCCAACCACTATGGTGAGTGTTGTGGAGAGAGACTAACTTTCACTCAATGCAGCCTAGAAATCGGAAGACCTAGTTGAGAAAGATATATCTAAAAAATTGAGGTTGAGAATCAGCCAACACTTCCTGTCAAAATGTCATCATTATGTAGCTGCCTTCATGACAAAGGTAAGCTAATTACCAACCTCCTACCCTTGGATGGAGTGGTGCTATGTTGGAAGAAAATTGCCTGCAATCAGAGTAACATACCCAGCTTTTCAAGATCAGAGGAAAATATAAACCTCACAACCAGATACTTTTGTGTGGGGAGGAAAGATTTCACATCTGTGAAACCTACCACTGGACAGAAAGTTAATTTACCTTCTAATTCTTGGGAGAGGTAGATGCAATAAAGCTGCGGTCCCAACCCCGGGGCTGTGGAATGTCACTGGTACACATATGTGGCCCGTTAGGGACTGGGCAGCAGAGCTCCATTGCCCTTCCCACCTCTGTCCCTGGAAAAACTGTCTTCCATGAAACCTAGGAAAGGGCAGGGGGACACACAGCAACACAGTGAGCGGCAGGGAGCAAGCAAAGCTTCATCTGTATTTATAGCTGCTGTCCTCCCCCATTGCTACCATCACTGCATGAGCTCCACTTACTCCTCCCCACCCTGTCTGTGTTAAAATTGTCTTCCATGAAACTGGTCCCTGGTGCCAAAAAGGTTGGGGACTACTGCAATACAGGATTGAAAACACTTTGTTTTATCTTTGGTTTTGTGTTAACTCAAAGATGGATGGAAAAGAGAATGTGGCAGAATGGTCTTTTGAGGTATTTTTCTTTTTTGTATTTTTCTTTCTTGTTTAAGATTATTTTGAAATATATCAAAAATAAGAGTGCACATGTTATGTTTGTTTTAAAAGACCACTATAAAGCACATACTGTGTGCCCAAAGCACAACTTAAAAAGAGAACATAAAATGAACTGTTGAACTTCCCTGTGCGCCTCACTATAAACACCTTCACTCCCTCACTCCAAAGGTCACTACATCCTGAATTTTGAAATTTTCATTCCTTTGCTTTTCATTGCAGTTTTACTACAGGATATGTTACTTATATAGATAAGCACATATGTGCACAGGCACACACACTCACACATATATATGTAGAGAGAGACTAGTTTGTGGGTGTATGTGTGTTTTGTTTTTGTGTATATGTGTGCTGTTGATTTCCATGCCGGATGTACAATTTTATAATCTAACCAAAGTATTATATATGAGATTCCCATTTCTCCACATCCTTGCCAAAATTGGCATATTTAGACATAAATGTCAGTCTGATGAGTTTTAAATGGAAACATTTTAATTTTAATTTTTTTAATTTTAGTTTTAATTTTCATTTTCCTGTTTACTAATGAGATTTGGTACATACTCATGTATATTGGCCACTTTCAGTGATACATTTTTATGTCTTGTGCTCATTTGTTTTCTTTTTATTTTGTCCTGTGCATCACAAGATGTTTAGAAGCATCCCTGGCCTCTATAAATTAGATGTTAATAGTGCCAAGTAATGACAACCTTAAATTTCTCCAGACAGTGCCAAATTTCTCATAGGGGTCAAAATTGTCCCCAGTTGAGTAGTACAGAATGATAAAGCCATAGGAAGGAAGTCTGCATCCTGAATCACTGCTTGGAGAAGAGTAGTTCACCAATTAAGAATGAATGAGATTTTGAGCTTTATCGGTTACCTTATCTAATGCAATTACATTATTTAAATCTTCAATATAATTTCCAATTTTTTGTTTACTTGATTTATTGCTGAGAAAAATGTGCTCAAACCACCAACAAGAATAGTGGATTTGTCTATTTGCTATTCAACACTGATAGTTTTTTGCTTTGTATATATTATTGAATAATTTAATATATTTATATTTGTTGTAATTTGTTTTCTAATTTTCTTGTTTTATTTGGATTAAATTTTTTTGTTTTGTTTTATTATGTTCCATTTTGTTCAAAGTAGATTGAAATTTATATGGATTATTTATATTCATTTAGTAGTTACATGCTTATATAAGTTTCAAAGGACTAAAGTTAATCATATATCTATCTCTGCCTCATGAAAATGCAAGAACCTTAGAATCTTTTAATTTCAATTGTTTCCCCTTTCAACTTACATGCAGTTGTTATACACATTCTTGTTATTGCTTGTTTTTCTTTAATTTTACAAAATAGGCATTATTTATGTTTCATTAACTTGGTATTTACTTTAGTTCACCCAAATAATTTTCAATATTTCTCTTACATTTTAGATAATTGTCTGGCATAATTTTTATTTCTCCTGAATTATATCCTTTAGAGGTTCTTTTAGTGAAAGTCATTTAATATCTTTATTGTATCTTCATTCTTGGAATACTTACACTGACTATATAGAAATATGACCATTTTTCTCCTAGAACTTTGAAGACATAAACAGTATTTCTTTGTCTTTTGACTTCCATTGCTCTTTTGAAAAGTACCAGTTTTATTGTTTTTCCTTTATTGTTTTCAGTGGTATTAAGTATATTCATTGAAATGTATTTACTTTAGCTTATTGTAATTTATTCGTCTTGAGGATTGTTTATATATTCTATTTGAAAATTAGAAACCTATCTTTCATGAATTTTGGAACATGCTCAAGCATTATCTCCTTTACTAACCCCCTTCTTACTCTCCATTCTCCTATTATCTCATATTATACTTAATTTTGATATATGCTAGGCATTTCTGTTCTTTCTCTTATAAGTCTTAACTGTATTTTTACATATCTTTATTTTTCTGTGCCTCATTATGATTAATTTCTTCAAACAGACTTATATTCAATTTCTAATTTTCTCTTTTCATATATGTCTGTTTAGATCATCCCTTGAGTTTCTAATGTATTAATAAATCACTATGTATTTTTAAAATTTTATATGAGAATTAGTTTCTTTTCAATCTTCCTGGTCAACTATGACAAGTATATTTCCTATTAATCATATATTTTATATTATTTACATTTTAAACATTTTAGCATTTTATCTTTATATATATACTTATTTTATATAATATATATCACATAATTAAATATATAAATTATAAATAAAATATATATATTTTTTATATATGTATATAAAATAGTATTACTATCCATAATATCCTTAGGTCTGATCCCAAACTTTTTTCTATTGTATATCACTCTGTATCACTTTCCATGTTAATTTTTTATTTTTGTAATTTGTCATTGTTAGCTCATATTTCTTGGAACTTTATATGTAGAAATAATTTGAACTCCACATTTAACATGCTTTTTTTCCCCCTGAAAGATAATAATCATTGTTTCTGCTAAATCCCCATGATACATTACCTAGAACTGTTTAGGTTACATGATTGGATTTCAAAGTAACATACTGCAATTGTAGTTTGTGGTTTGGTATGCTTAGAAAAGATTCTCTTCCTTTTTTTCCTTCCTTCCTTCCCTCCCTCCTTCCTTCCTCCCTCCCTTCTTTCTTAAATTTATTTTCTCCCCATGCACAGACAAAATGAAACAGCCCAGGTATCTCCATCATCTTCCTCTACAAGTGGGGTTATAATTTTCTAATTTACTCACTGAGGATAATGGCTCCCAGGTCTCTTGATTTATGCAGGGTCTCCAGTTTTCCCTCTTTCACCTGAATTATTATTTGACTTTGTCTTCTATCTCTTGCTTACTAACCTACAAACTTTTCAGAAAGCCACTAGGCAAACACTATAAGCTTAATTCTTAAATTTTTATTTGTTTTTTCTCTTTCCTTTGCCAATCCAAAGATATAACTGGAACGTTTGTGTTTTTATCTCAGGGAGTTGCAGGGTCAAAATCAGAAACAATGAAGGCATCCTTTTCTCTCTCTCTCTGGCTTTTAAAAAGCTACACCTTCTTAGAGGCTCTGCTCACAGTTCTTGAAAGGAAAGGCAAAGGAGCCAGTGCTCCTGCAGATAACTAGAGAGAGACAAGTGTTCCCAGACTGAGCCTAGAGTGAATGTACTCAGCTTCCTGAGGAGCTGAGGAGACTGTGCTTCTATCCCTGGCAGCATCTGAGGAGGCCAAAATGTGCACCTACTGGTCCTGTTCCCTAAGTAAATGAAGTTTACAGATTGTTGAAGATTTTTATACCCAAATGTGATGCAGTAGCACACAGAAGTCTCTTGGATTTGTATCCATGAGACTGTAGGGGAGGGGAGGCCTTATAATAACTAATGTTTCTTTTATTATCAGCCAAAGAGGCTGATGAAGAGAGCTGGGGAGATGGAAAACAGAAGAATTTGGATTTTAAATTACTTATGTAACACAAATAAAGGATATTTATTTCTTATACAACTTATTTATACCTGTTATTCATATTTGCAGTTTTCACATGGTCAGCCTCTAGTACTGTGATCTTCCTTGAAGAAAACTGTTCATTGCCTTGATCTTATCTTTTTCTATATTCAGGAAGTTCTTACATATCTCAAACCATATGCAATTATTGTGTGAGTGTGTCTGTATACTGACATCATATTAAAATTTTTATAGAAATTGCATCTTATTCCATGTTTTATAGTAGTTATCCAAGCTCAAATTTTTGTTGAATAGTTACAATTGTTTGGGGATTATACATGTATATATATATATTAATATATAATCCCCAAAGTTATTTACAAATTGATTAGCATTTGTTGGCACAACTGTAAAACTCAGAATTACACAGTGCAATGGTAAAGCAGGTTACAACAAACACTAATAGCTTCAGGCCATGAATTATTTTCTTTCTTAACATCCATTTTCTCTGGATTTTTCTGCTGTAATACATTACAAACAAAGATTTTTTAAACGGACTCAACCATCTTGTAATTTATTTCCATAATTTAAAGCAGCACTGATGATACTTTACAAATAGTGAGGAAAGCAAAAGTCTAGTCCAAAAGCCAAATTCACTGGGTGCACTCTAACTATCTTTTAATTTTTAAAATGAGGCATGTTAATTTCTTATATATTTCAATGTTATTTAATGACTCAAATGAGATAACAAATGTAAATGTGCTTTAAGAGGAGCAAGAACAAAATATAAGGTGTTATTACTATTCCCTGTTCTTTCTACAAGTACCTCAGCTTGCTTTTTGCAAAGAGAATTATATATTTACTGTGTCATTTGATAGGCTGCTCCGAGGTTTTGGTTATATTTTATTTTTAGTTTTTAAAGTTTCTGACAGAATTTTCTATAAGAAACTAATGATGGCACTTTTTAACAGCTACTGAATTCCCTTGCATTTGATTGCTGTAATATTTTCTAAGAACTGCTAAAATTTGGCATGACGTTCTTTTTTTCAATATTGAAATAACTGGGCTGTGTAGTAATAAGCTTTGCTAGTATTTTCTCCCTTACAGCCCACTGATTTTCTGAAATGCACATCTTCAATTGATTAGGATATAATTTCTTGATTTATTCCTGAATAACAACAACAACAAAAAGGCAGAAAGATCTGTTATTTTTCTTTCCCTGAGAACGTTTCTAAGCCTAATGAAATTTTTAAAAGGTCGAGTAAAGGTTTACTGATTTATTTGCTCTTTTCCCTTAATCTTCTTAATGCTTTGTATGTCATCTAAAATGGGTGCTTTATTAATTTCAAGTACATTTTAGTCTTTTTAAAAAATTGCTCTTATTTTTCTTTGTTGCCTAGCCTGTCTTGCCTGACAAACAAATCAAACACTTGAATCAGTGCAGTACACTATTAATATAAACCGATTTCAGTTATGATTCAATTTTATATTCTGAAAAAAGATAAATTTTCTCTTACTAATGCATTGACACATGCACAAATTACAGATATTAGCTTATAAATCTCAAAGTTATGCTGTTACCTTCTTAAGAAACAATATGAAAGTATTATAAAGAAACATTTCCCATATGATTATAGATTTGGGGGTAAATAAACCATCTTCCCATCAAATAATTAAAGTTGTTTTCCTGGTAAAGTGGAATACATTTCCTGGTAATATCAGACATGCAACTGTCTGATAATAACTTGTATATATTTGGAAGCATGATGAACTTTATTAGGCCATGATAATTTATTAGATTGCCACGAAATAACAACTTAAGTTTGTGGTTACCAGTAACATGTAACATCATAAATAGCAGAAAACATTCCTGCTCTATTTTTCTACAAGGTAAAATATGTTTTAACTGAACTTCAAATATGTCATATGTGTACCAGAATATAGCTTCCCAGATAGCTCCCATTTAGATAAAGTTTATTTCTACTACATATTTTTATTGATATAGTAGTTTATCCAAGATAAAAATAATTTGTCTTGATTTATTTTTTGTTTGTTTACTTTATGCTTTTCTCAAGTATACATACTATAATGCAAAGTGAAGGAATATATCTAATATTTATTTAAAAACTTCCTTGCATCAGGTATCTTTCATACATTATCATAAGCCTTCTTCCAAAATAATTCTCAAAGAAGGCTTTTTCCTATTTTGCTTTATTTTTTGACAGAAAGCAAACTAAAAACCAGTGGTTGATATTAAGTAAATTTTTCAAGAGCAAAATAACTATGAAGACTGCAAAGCCAGGATAGGATACCTTTGTGATCATGGAGTAAGGAAAGACCTCTTAAAAACATCAAAACACTAGCTATATAAGGAGAGATTAATATATTGAACTATATTAAGATAGATAATTTCTAGTTATCAAAAAAATGATTGATAGAATATAAAGAGATCACACAGAATGGAAATATAGTCATTATATAGTTCACTATAGATACATTAAAATATATAACTGTTTCAAGAACTTTTATGATCAATAAAAATGACATACAACTCAATTGCAAAATAGGCAAAATGTGAATACATATTTATTAAAAAGAATATATAAATGTCTATAAACATATGAAAATATGCTTAACCATGTTAATCATCAGGAATTTTGATTTAAAGCAATAATCAGATTCTACTACATACTCATCAGAGTGGCTACAATGACAAAGATTGAAAATCTCAAGAGTTTGTAAGGAAATTTCAAGTGTTTGGAGAAACTGAAACTATTCAGTAAGAGTACAAGCACTTTTAAAACCTGTTTGACAATATTTACTATAACTAAACCTAGTGTTTTATAGCCTAGCATTTCCAATCCTAATTGTATGCCCAAAATAAATCCAGGTGTATGTACAAGAAAAGACACGGGAGAAATTTCATAGCAATGTCATAGATAACCGCCAAACCTGGAAATAACTTAAATGTCTATCATCAGTATAATGGATAAATAAATCATAGTATATTTGTAAAATGGCATATTATACTGCAAAGAAAATGAACAATTAAACAATTGCATGCTGTAGTGTGGATGAACACTTCACAAAGACAATGTTGAAAAATGAGCCAGCATTAAATCATACTCTATGTTCCATTTCTATGAAGTGCAAAAGGAGCAAAAGGAAGCAAAGGTAACTTAGGCTCTTAAACTCAAGACAGTAGTTAGACCTTGGAGGGAAAGTAAGGAACAGTAATAGAGAATGAAGGCAACTTTAAGAGAGTTAAGCAAGACATTGTAATTAATTAGACAAGCATTATAAAAAATTGGAAGATTGGCAAGTCTGTAAAGACCTCTCTGAGGAAGTTAAGATAAAATATATCTTTTGAAGCATGAGACCATGGACTAGGAAAGTGGCAGTGCAGAAAGAGAGAAGTGGGCTACGTGCTGTATTTGGAATTGAACCATTGCCATTTTCTCACTTCTATGTAAAATTCTATCTACAGTTTCTCACCTCCTAGTAACTGTGGCCACAATCTGTCCTAAGTTCATCGTG
The DNA here is from genome assembly GCA_008086735.1 of Cheirogaleus medius. Lineage (NCBI taxonomy): Eukaryota > Metazoa > Chordata > Mammalia > Primates > Cheirogaleidae > Cheirogaleus > Cheirogaleus medius. The sequence goes on along the minus strand of VBSM01003169.1, from coordinate 8,865,949 downwards.
TATAGGTTTCTGGAACTGGTATGGTAAAGAGGGATGGACTTGAGGTGGAAGATGAGAAAGAGAGATGTGTTAGAGTCCTAGGTTTTAGGGATGAGCCTAGATGTGCCAGCTCAGATTAGGAACACCAGAAGAGTAACTTGTTTAGAGGCAAAATAGGGAGTTGAAATTTGGTCATGGTAAATTACTCAACCAGGAAGCAAAACCATTTTGATGAAATAGATTGATTAGTCAAATGCTGAAAAGAGACTAGCTGAATTCAATTACTTGCCCATAACTCTGAAATAACTACTTGCTAAATGGCTATGTATTGCCTGAAAGGGATTGTAAGTATGACACATTAAGTCACTGAACTTCATATATGAGTCAGGAATCAACCAGAGAAACAGATTCAGTAGAAAATATATATTAAGATTTTTACTGCAAGGAAGTGGCTTACATGATTTGGGGAGGTGGTAATGCAAATTTGAAATCCTTAAGGCAGACCTTTAGGTAGGGCAGACTGAATACTCTAGTGTATGACCAGAAACTGCTACACACAGGCAGAGTTTCTTCCTCTTTAGAGAAGCCTCAATTCTGCTCTTTCAACAGATTTAATCAGGCCCACACAGATTAAGTAAAATAATGTCCTTAAAGTCAACTGCACCTGGGCTTTAATCTCATATATAACTTGCCTTCCAGTAACACCTGGATTAGTATTTGACTGAACAACAGGGGACTATGGCATAGCCAACTTGTCACAGAAAACTAAGCACCGCACTCTACTCCCTTTTATACTGCAATTTTTATGAATTCTTTAATTTCAATAAGTTATAGGGTATTTTTCCCCAGTTCAGGGAGAAATTTTCATATAATTAAATACATTAGTGGTCCATTTGCATTAACACTTGCTAGATATTTATTTTAACATGTATATCCATAAATTTACCTACTTTCAGACTTTCTTCTTACTTGTTTTTTTTTTTTTCTGGTGATTTTTCCCACAAGAGTGATTACATTTTCTGAATGGTCTACTGTAATTTGGAAAAAAAAAGTCTCCACCTCTTTGCTATGCTAATATTAGCTTCTTTGAGTGTCAGGAATTTCAATGTCCTGTAAAAGTAACTGTTTGAAAAAATGCATATTAATATATTTTGGTTGTACAAAACAGTTTTATTTTTCACTTTTATATTTGGTGCATGAGTTTTTCAATATTACCATGAAGTAAATCATTATCTTTTCTCTATTCCAACAGCCTACTTTGTTGTGAAGAGACAAAACAACCACATTTCTTTCTGATAGCTTAGTATTTAATGAACAGCCAATAGACTCATTTCACATTATTCTTTTATAACACTAAGATTTTAAATGATTTTTAAAAATTTTCATCTCTCACTTTCAGTAAAAATATAACTTTGAAGTATATTTTTAATAATAATGTAAATGAAGAAAAAATAAAATATTTAGGGAATTCTGAGGAGAAAGTGAGTATCTTTTTCTAGAGGATTTAGAAAATATTTTACTGATTAAGATATAACTTGGACCCTGGTCTTGAAGTAGGTGGGAGTCTGACAGGTTAAGAGGGGGGGATTTCATTTTGGGAGAGAGGGGTATATCATGGACAAAAGCACAGAGAAATAAAGGGACACGGAATATTCAAGTAAAGGGGAGAAACTCAGCCTAAATGGAGAGTCGGGAACATGAAGTGGAATGAAGAGAAATCGAGCTACAGAAGTTGGTTGGGTTAGGAATTGGATTCACATATTTCAAACTGAAGAGTGAATAGCCAATAGAAAACTGTCAAGCGTTTTTAGGCTTTTATGCCTTACTGATATTTATCTTTCCTTAGGGTCCCCAGTGCTTACACAGTGCATAACACAAAGCTGGCACTCAATAAATACCTTTGGTGATTGAACACATACTGTGTCATGTATGAAGACCAGATCTGTTCTTAAATAAAATAGCTCTTTTTATTGTATTAAAAAGTGGACTTGCATGGCAGTGGTGAGAAATGGGTGGCAGAAAGACTAAATGAGAGGTTACAAAAGAAGAGAAGAATAGGGTTGGAAATGTTTTTCCTAACTATGATCATTTTAAAAGAGAGATTTTATATTGGTATCGAAAGTTTAAACATGTTTTTATGAAAAAGAGGCAATTGTGCATTGCAGCATTAAATCACATTGAAAATTTTCTGTGAACAATAATATTTACAAACATAGAAAACTACTTCAGGTAGAGAATAGTGTTATGCAATTTCATAGAGTTTTTATATTCTTTTACATTGAAGGAGATTCTGAAAAATGTCTTCCAACACTGGATCAATGTTGTTAATTTGCCAAAGTATTTTTCTGTGACAGCAAAGATATTCAAGAGATAACTAGAAATTGGATCTGAAATAATAGTCTAGCTCTAGGTTTGCATTCTTTTTCTGTGGATAAGTAATTGGTTTGTATCTAAGGGTATTGCTTTCTCATAGGCCGGTGTATCCCACTGTGCCTCTGAAAACTTTTTATCCTCTTTTCACAAATTGATCCCGAATATTAAAGAATTCATGGCTGTGATTTAAAGTTGGATTTATTGACACCCATTTTTATTGAGTGCAAAAACAGACTGATGAGCAATTTGTTTTAATCCTCTTGGGAAAGAGGTGAAGTTATTTCAGAATGCTTGTTGGTTAGTTTTTTCACTGGTGTCTGCCAACTTTAACACCCAGGACAAATTAATTTGATTCTAAATTTTGTGATTTAAGATAGATACTGCATATCAGAAAGCAGAAAAGAAAATCTCTCAGAGCTTACATTTTGCTTACAATTATAACAGAGTTGAAATAAAGCCAACCTAAACAACTATTACATACAAATCAAAATCAAATATGAAAAATACTTTTTCGATACTAGTAAGCATTAACTTTTAAATAAATTTATCAAAATGTCATTTTTTTAAAAAAGAAACTTTGAAAAGAAAAATGTATATATATGCTTTCAGAACTACCTAAGCGAGGTATAGAGATAGATATGTGTCCAGCCAATTTTTGTTTACATGAAAGCAGTTTGTATAAGCAGCCACATATCCCTGAATACTTCTTTTGTTTCTCTCTCAACATGTTCATGAGTCCCTAAGATGTGCACCTACTGTGTACCTAATGTAATGTCACAGATGTATCTTAAAATTGCTAATTAGGCCTCGGGCTCTACCTTCATCCATTAGCATTAAATAACTTCGTGCTTCAATTATATGTTCTAACTTATTTATAAATCAATTAGTGTATGAACAACTGAACAAGTTTACATCATATTTAGTGTCAAGATGTTTAGGGTAGGGTAAAATTGTCATAAGACCCTCCAACGCCCTTGGCACAGTTAACTTTTTTCCTTAGAAGACATGTAGGATACAAGTTAACTTTTTTCCTTAGAAGACGTGGACTATTTGTTCTCCCAGTAATTTCTCATGCATACTGAGATCACTTAGGACTGTTGTTTTTATATGAATAGACTGAGAAACACAAAGAAATCTTCCATTTTTTGTGAATTTTCAAGGTTGTATCATATTGACTTTTAATTTATCAGTGTACCAATTTACCAAACTAAGCCCAGGAAAGTGATAGGACACGATAAAAACAAGCAATGAACTTTACATTAAGAGGATACATACCTTTATATGGGAACTTTGGTGTCAACTGAGATTGAAGATAGACTGCCTGGGGGAGGGGTGGCGGATTATAGAGACATTTCAAGTAAAGATTGAACCATATATTATTATTCACTTCACTTTTTATAAATAGAAAATACCTGCATTATCTGGCAATGTTTTTATGATTTTTATGATTGTGACTATGCAAATCAAAATCGTAATGCACAATCATCATGTATGCAATCTTAACTAAAGAATTTACGAACTCTACCAGTTGCCCAATAAAAGATTTTTGGGGGGAGTCAAGGCATCATAGGAATACTAAGGAATATGATACTGTTCACTCTATGTTAGAAGAACAATTGCAGAAAGACTGCTATTTTTATAATATATTTGCACGCTAAAAGGTTGCAAACACAAATTAACAAATGCCCCATTTATTAGTTATTTTTAATTTATGCTCTATTTCTGTTTCGATAGGATTAATTATTTTCAGTCCCCTTTGTCATTGGCAATCCTCTTGGTGAGCTGTAGTCATTAACTTTTCACCTTCTCCAACTTCCTTTTTTTTATTTCATAATATTATAGGAATACAAATGCTTTGGTTACATATACTGCCTGAGTCAGAGCTTCAAGCGTGCTCGACCCTCAGACATTGTGCACTGCACCCATTAGGTCTGAATTTACCCATCCACTCCTCCCACCTGCCAGATACCCTGCAAATGTAGCTTCCATATGTGTACATAAGTGTTGATTAATTAGGCCCAATTCAATGGCAAATACATGTCATGCTTGTTTTTCCATTATTGTGATACTTCACTTAGAAGAATGGGCTCCAGCTCCATCTGGGACAATACAAAAGGTATTAATGCATCATTTTTCTTTTATGGCTGGTTAGTACTCCATGGTATACATATACCACATTTTATTAATCCACTCATGTATTGACAGGCACTTGGGTTGTTTCCACATCTTTGCAAATGTGCTGCTATAAACATTCGAGTGCAGATGTCTTTTTTATAGAATGCCTTTTTTTCCTTTGGGTAAATACCCAATAGTGAGATTGCTGGATCAAATGGTATTTCTACTTTTAGTTCTTTGACATATCTCCATATTACTTTCCATAGAGGTTGCTTTAGTTTGCAATCCAACCAGCAGTATAGAGTGCTCCTATTTCTCCACATCCACACAAATGTTTGTTGTTTGGGGACTTTTTGATAAAATCCATTCTCACTGCAGTTAAGTGATATCACACTGTGTTTTTTGGTTTTTTTTTTTTTTACTTCTTTTTTTAAAATTTCATCATATTATGGGGATACAAATGTTGTTAAGGTTATATATTGCCCTTGCCACTCCTCCTTCTTCGAGTCAGAGCTTCAAGCGTGTCCATCCTCCAAGTGGTGCACATCGCACTCATTAAGTATACACCCATCCCCTCGTCCCCCCTCCCACCTGCCTGACACCTGATAAATGTTTTTTTTGTTTTTTGACATTTTGGTTACATTTTATATCTTTGCCTCTCCCTAGGAAGGGTTAGAAATATGCCCTTCCCCTCGACAATGCTCAACACATCCCTAAGATGTGGATCTACCCCCCCTAAACCCGAATCCCTGGTGAACACTACCACCATTTGAGCACCACAGTTTTAATCAGTCAGTACCAATTTGATGGTGAGTACATGTGGAGCCCATTTTCCTGATCTTAGGTCACCTTCACTTTGGATAATGGGCTTAAGCTTAATCCAGGGTAGTTTAAGCAGTGCTAGATCGCTGTTGTTTCTTAGAATTGAGTAATAGTCCATTGTGAACATATACCAAATTTTAATTATCCACTCATGAATTGATGGGCACTTGGGTTGTTTCCATGTCCTTGCAATAGTGAATTGCATTGCCATAAACATTTGGGTGCAGATGTCTTTATAATAGAGTGACTTATGCTCTTTTGGGTAGATGCCTAATAATGCTATTGCTGGGTTAAATGGTATTTCTATTTTTAGCTGTTTGAGGTATCTCCAAATTCTTTTCCACAAAGGTTGCACTAATTTGCAGTCCCACCAGCAGTGTAAGAGTGTTCCTGTCTCTCCAGGTCCTTGCCAGCATTTGTTGTTTTGGGATTTCTTGATACAGGGCAATCTCACTGTGGTTAGGTGGTATCTCATTGTGGTTTTGATTTGCATTTCTCTAATGATTAGAAATGTTGAGTATATATATATATATATATATATATATATATTGCAGGCCATTATTCTGTCTTCTTTGGAGAAGTTTCTGTTCATTTCCGTTGCCCATTTCTTGATGGGGTTGTTTGATTTTTTTCTTGTTAATTCTTTTGAGTTCTAGATAGATTCTTGTTATTAGACCTTTATCAGAAGTGTAGAGAGCAAATATTTTCTCCCATTCTGTGGATTGTCCATTTGCTCTACTGTGGTTTTGATCTGCATTTCCCTAATAATTAGAGATGTTGAAGATTTTTTTCATATGTTTGTTGGCCATTAGTCTGTCTTCTTTTGAAAAGTTCCTGTTTATTTCCTTTCCCCACTTTTTAATGAGGTTGTTTGATTTTTTTCTTGGTGATTTTCCTGAGTTCTATATAGATTCTAGTTATCAGCCCTTCAGTGAACATGTAGCATGGAAATATTTTCTCCCATTCTGTATGTTGTCTATTCACTATTTGATTGTTTCCTTGGCTATGCAGAAACTTTTTAATTTGATCAGGTCCCACTTGTTTATAATTGTTGTTGTGATTGCCTTTGGGGTCTTCTTCATAATTTCTTTGCCTAGGCCAATATCTATAAGAGCTTTTCCAATATTTTCTTCTAGAATTCCTATGGTTTCATACTTTAAGTTTAAATCTGTTATCCATCATGAGGTGATTTTTGTGAGAGTGAGAGGTGTGGATCCTGTTTCAGTGTTCTACATGTGGCTATCCAATTTTCCCAGCACCATTTATTTAATAAGGATTGTTTTCCCCAGTGCATGTTTTTGTCTGCCTTGTCAAAGATCAGATGGCTATATGAGGATGGTTTTATATCTGGGTTCTCAGTCCTGGTCTATTGGTTTATGTCTCTATTCCTGTGCCACTACCATGAGGTTTTGGTTACTATGGCCCCATAGTATAGCTTGAAGTCTGGTATATTGATATTTCCCAATTTGTTTTGTTGCTTAAGGTTGCTATAACTATACGGGGTCTTCTCTGGTTCTATGTGAAGCATAGAATTATTATTTCTAGATCTGCAAAAAATGATGTTGATATTTTAATAGAGATTGTACTGAATCTGTAGATCACTTTGGATAGTATAGACATTTTAACGGTGCTGATTCTGCTGATCCATGAGCATGGTATGGTTTTCCATGTGTTTATGTCCTCTGCTATTTCTTTCCTCAGTGTTTCATAATTGTCCCTGAGGAGGTACAATTATGTACCTTTCACCTCCTTAGTTAAATATATTGCTAGATATTTTACTTTCTTTGTTGCTATTATGAAAGCTATTTTTTTATTTTTTTTTATTTCAGCAAACTATGGGGGTACAAATTTTAAGGTTTCAAATAATGCCCTTGCCTTCCCTCCCCCCACAAGTCTGAGCTTCAAGCGTGACCATCCCTCAGACGGTGCAC
>VBSM01003169.1:8812711-8844594 GCA_008086735.1 Cheirogaleus medius | reverse complement strand
TTCTCACCCCGAGAGCCGAGAGCCAAGAGGTCAGCCCTACTCCGCCATTTTCCACAGTCTCCTCCACTTTACTTTTAATCATAGCATGGAGATATTGCAGTTTTATTTATGCCTTAATATGTTAAATATCTTGTAAGTTTCACAATATTAAAATTAATAAGTTTCATGGAGAGAAGTTACTTGATCTATTATCTTCAATATTATAGCCCTAGTGCCTAGCACTGAGTAAATGCTCAATAAATATTTCTTAAATTATTTAGTACTGTCTTTCTCACTCACCCATTTAGTTTATCTCTACTTCCTCATTTTCTACCATTTTTGTTCCAGGTTCATTCTGATTAGCTTAGAGGCTGAGAAGAAAATGTACGGAGTCTGAGATAAAAATATAATGGAGACTGGATCTCGGCAATAAGCTCATAGTATAAATATGGTTTATTTATCCAGCATGCTTTTTTTGTGTGTGAAAGAAACTAGCCCAAAAATTACTGGCTTAAGCCCTCACATGTTTGTTATCGCTAAGTCTGCTGATCTGGGTGGGATAGATGAGTCTAGATGAGTTAGCTTGCTTGAGCTCAGCTGAGTTCATTCATGCATCTGCAGTTAAATGGAGGGTTGGCTGGGCTATGGCTAATCTCAGATGGCCTTGCCTGAGAGAGGTCAATACATGTGGTTTCTTATTCTCTAGCAGCCTAGGTAGTGATCATCCCCACGGTAGCTCTAAGCTTTAATAAAGAGAGCAGAAGCATTGGCCAAAGGAAATCACAAAGCTATTCCAGACCCCCAAATTAGGAAAATGGTCCCCACTCTTTATAGCAATAGCTACAATGTCATATTGTTGCAAAGGGTATGTAAACAGAGAGCAGGGGGAGAATTGAGGCCATTTGTGTAATCAACGTACTAACTCTTCCAATATGGAACTACTTCATCCTCTTCCCTGGTCTCCCTGTCAATTATAGTGATTGTCCTATTGCCTCCTGACTAGCTGCACAACTCAAAATGTGGGCCAATCAGTGTACCCCCATATCTCTGATTCAGTGGTTAATCAGGGCTGAGAATGACCACATAATCATAATCGATTATACCATGAGATTTAATTTATAGATGAAATTCCAGAAAATTCACTCTTCCTTACACAATAAAAGCTGAAAACATACATGCAGAAGAGAAAGTGGACAAAAGGAGACATGAAAGACAAAGGGAGATATAAAGCCCTGACACACTACTTTAACATTTAAATCTAAACATCTTGATATTAGAATCAATATAAATTCCTAGAAGTCACTTTTACATTCCTTAATAAATCCTTTTTTCTTAACAAGGCTGGTTTGAATTAGGTTAGTGCATGCATCAAACTGAAGTAGTCCTAACAAGTCAAAGATAAACTTATAGGATTTGTCTGCAGGAAGATTAATTGTCATAAATTCATTTGAATGTTTCTTGCCCATTGTTGGTGCTTTATATTAATAATTTGAATATAATTGCCAGGAATAAGATTTTTCATGAATTACTAACTTGAGGGTTATCTTTCTAGTCTTTTCACTTTTACACGATGCTCATATACTGAAATAAGATCCTTTTTACTCATTCATTAAATTGATACTTATTCAAAGAAATATCTATTAAGTGAAAGATACTGTGCTAGGCTCTGCATTTTATAAATGAAAGAGACAAAGTTATTATCCTCATAGAACTTATTTTTTAATATTATTTAACATCTTGAGATAGATTTTCTGAAAAATAATTGACTTGTTAGTCTTAATATTGAAATGGTGAATGTTGAATGATGGATTATTTTATAAGTTAAGTTTCAAAAAACCTGTTCAGCTATTTTTGAGACATGACCAGCAGAGTGAGAAAATCTATTTTATTTCTTTCTCAAAACTTGCCCTTTTCTAATGTCAAGCAACTACAAAACGGATGAACTTTGGAAGTGTCAGTCTTGGAGTATTATGCAATTTGTTCTGAGTATGAATTAGTCAGGCTAAGCCTTTGAGTGCATTAAAAACAAGGAAGATGAGTTGAATACATCCCTAAAGGGCAAAAATACTTTTAGGTCTGCTTAGCTCAGTTTGCATGTCATTTCTTTTACAGTGGAGATTTCCCGCTTTTACTGTATCATGATCCGATGTGATGATATCTCCTTAAAAGGTTTATGGCCAAGGCCATAATAGACAGAAGAATTGGAATAATGACAGAATTTCTTTTGACTTACTACTCAGAAATGAATAAATCTGCTTTTCATAAAAGATGAAATATGTAAGGACATTTTTTTCTGTATTTGTGGTGGTTTAGCTTTGATTGTACTAGTTTAAAATTAAATAATTCATTTATTTAACCAGTGTTTTATCTGAAAGACATAAAACTATTACTGTGATTTTGTTTTTACTGAATTCATGAATGATCCAGCCAAAGTGGCCATGGTCTTTAATACTGTTATTATGACTTCTGATATTATAACTTTCAAAATATGGCTACATGTTGTGAAAGCACCCAGCCATATTCTAAAAAGACAATTTCCAATATGAGTTCTAGGACATGCATGGCAATTCCTACATGCTAAAGCCACAGCATGATCCTAGGATGCTAGAATGTAGACAGGGCTATGGGGAAAAAGAATACAGTGGAGCATAAAGGAGGAGAACCAGAAACAGTTGGAGAGAAGGACTTGGCTGGAAAGGTATCAACTCCTATTTTGTTTCCCCTTTTCTGCCTTCTCTAGTCCCTGACAGTCTTTACCTGAACACTGAAATCTACCTCTGTTTCTAGGACACTCTTAATAAAGACAATCCACAGCTAGAATATCTCTATTATTTTTTTCTTCTCTGATCTGGGTTTTGTCCCTCCCCCATTGCGTGCAATTCCAGTGACCTTGTTAGAGAAGAGGCCCTGTGCTTCCCACCCTGTGCACTGGCCCCGTTATGATTCTGCGTGCAGAGATTGGTCCACAGCTGAGCCTGTTACTTAAACAGAGCCAGTCTGGACCCTTACAATACTGACACTGTGAGAGAGACCAGTTTCTCTTACATTTATTTTTATACAACATTAATGGAATATTTCTTATATGCCAAACCCTATTCCAAGTGGTTTATATGGAAGAATCATTTAATTTTCAGAACTTTATTATCTTTGATTTTATTATTATTCTCATTTTAGAGATGATGAAACTGAGGTTCATCTGTGTTAAATTGCTTGTCCAAGGTCACACAGCATATCGTTACAGGGCTGGGATTCTACACAATACTGGCTTAAGCTACATTCTGTTAACCACCTTGATATCATTTCTCTTCTGGAATTGTAAATTATAACTACCACATTGCCTGAACATCCTAGGGCTCTTGCTTGAAAACAAAACCCACAGAATAAAAGCACAGATAATATTAGAGAGGGAGAGACTGACTCATAATAACATTATTTGAGCATGCATATTCTCAACCTTGAAATGAATCACACTTCCTCCCTTTGTCCTTTTCCCTCTCCAGTAAATATAGACAAAACAATTATTGTCATGTGATACCCAAGATTCTTTTCTGTTGTCTTCTGATAGGCTGGTTATATATTGAAATAACTGTTTTGAGGATTAAAAGTGAGGGTAAATGGCTGCTTTTCCTAGGAATGGCCTCTAGTGTTTATTCATTTACCTTTACTTCCCTCATTCTTCCATTCTAATGGTCCTATATTGCCATGGACTTTAATAATTTATATTTTCAATTGAATTCAGGTGTAAGGGAGTTGTCACATCTCTTTACATAGCAAAAAGTATTACATAGTAAAAGAAAACCATCCATAGATGCTTTCATGCTCTGTGTCCAGCATCATTTAGACCTCCCTGTATTTGTTATAGAACACAAAGGAAATTCTCTATTCTTTTCTATTTCTGTGCACCAAAAGAATCAGTTTGCAAACAGTAACAGAGAACTCAAGCACGATACTGCCACAGGCAAGGGTTGCATTTACATGCATATTTTGTGTCCCCTTCTCCACTCCAGGCCCTTCTTATGTCCTTACCTACTCATGCCATGTCTCTATTTGGGTAGTAATTATAAGAAGGTGTTTCAGAGTTTTCAGTAAAGTACTTCTTTACCAAAAGGAAGGAATATCTCACACTTTTCACTCCTTATTTCTAGTAGCATATAAACAGAAGTACCTAAATAGGAAAAGCTAAAGAAAGAGTAAAAACAATAAGCTAGTGTTGTTTTTGCACTCAGCACCCAGTAACACTAAGAATGCTTCTCCGTACTTGGCTGGCAAATCCTTTTAAACACAAAGCCAGTGACCAAACGTGATCTTTCCTTTATCTGGAAAGAGAGTCTGGTGTTTATTCTTCAGCAGTTCTTGAAGATCTAAACAAACCATGACTTTGTTTAGATACAACTCTGTTGACTCCTCAGGACCTGTAGCTGAATGTCTAACATCAAATAACTTTAGCCTTTAGAACTTATTTTCAAAGTCCTTTCTATTTTGTTCTTGTAAAGCTGCTTCCTACGTAGATCCAGATAAAACATGACCTTTTTTAATTTCTGTGGCTCTCTGTATTATTTCCTTTACTAGCTGAGGCCAAAGTTTAAATTATCAGTGTCATTTATTGATCTGAAACATTGTGATTTCCTTCTGAGGAAGAATTATTTTAGTATTTCGTTATAGATAAATATATTGCCATATACATTTTTATAAAGAAAGGCGTTCTTAGTCTTGCACTGAAAGTTGCTGCTTAAAGAAATCTTTTCTTTTCCTAAATTCAATTTTTGTAGACATTGGTTTGATTCATTATTAATCTTCAGAATTTTAAACACAACTGTGTTTATTTTTTTTAACTTTCCAAGGATTTACTAGGCTTCGTTGTCTTAAATTAGAAGAATAATAAGTGCAACCAGCTGGATGTGTGTGATAAGTGCATTTGTACCTTTAAAGTCAATATATTAGTTTTTGTTTTTGTTTTTTCTGTTTCTTTAGTTCTTTGTAGAGATAGCTGCCTTAGCCTTATGTAAATTGATGCACTGACTGAATCTAGAAGGTTTGAGTTGGGCTCCTGTTTTATACTCCCAGTTCCTTAGAGAACCATTAGGAACTCTGTTAACAATTACCAGTAGTCAATATGAAAGTTTTTTAATTGAGTGAGTCATGCAGTATATTCACACTGCAATCTGAAACGACTCTGTTGACTCTATAGTTAGCTTTATCTCCCATATCCAGTTGCTTACCAATCCTGTCTTTTATATCTGCAAAATATTACTTGAATCCATTTCATGAGGTCTAGTATAGGCATTTATCATCTCAAACCTGAAATATATTAATAATAATTTTCTGTGTAATATTCATGCATCCATTCTCTTCTATTCTCCCAAACTATCTTGAACATTGCTGGCTTAGTTTTTTATAAAGAAAATATTTGCAAATAATTCTCTTGTTGACAAATCTTATGACATTTTTTGTTTCAAGACAAAAATCTAACGTTCTTACCATAGCACCCAGGGACCCTTTGCAAATTGGTTACATCTTAGCTTTCCAGCTTAATCTTCTTCCCCACCAAAAACTCATTATGCTTTATCAGTACAAGCATGCTTTGGAATCTCCAAGCACTTTTTACTTTCCCTGACTACGTTAAGCGGATTTTATTCAATGATATTTACTGTGATTTTATTTTGTGTAAGAGAGTTTTCTAAAAGTTGAAATACAGGAAAGATAAAATAGACATGATCTCTATTGTCTTCTAAATTATACTAGAGAGAAAAATCTAAACAAATAAGTAAACATATATAGAGAAATGTGTGAATATATGTTTTTTATATATTATATATTATAATAATTTTACATAGTATTAAGTGCTTTGAAGACAATTTTAAAAGGGCAATAGGCTGGATAGTGTTTTCTTAACATTACTTGAAAGCAATTTGGACATAGCCATATTTGGCACTTAGCATAATCATAATAGCTAAAATGTGTGGTGTTATTACTATTAGTACCTGTATTAAACACTATGCATGCATTAACTCATATTGCCAAACCATTTTTACATGTAAAGTAACTTGCCTAACAATGACTAGGAAACCTAAGAAGAGAGTCTTTCTCCAGAGCTTAACGACTATACTATGCTGCCTTTCTACGCATGGCATCACTGTTGTCTATGTGCCTGCCATTCTCCACCCCTACATTGATTGTTGAGCTTCTTGTTGGAAGGGATCATGCCCAATTCATCTTTATATCACATGTTCCCAGTATTTATTCAATGTTAAATACTTTGTTATTTATTATATTTCCATTATACAGTATTCTTGAAGAGGGTATACAGGACTTACTAATCTTGTTAAATTACTCTTTGTACAGGCTCAATGGAACAAGAGAGGGAAAGAGGGAGAGAATTCCTAATAGTTTCAGTACAAATTTATTTGAACTAGATGGCATCATAGGCACTTTCTAAATAAAACAGTGTACGAAGTGGGGGAATGGGGTTGTACACTCCTCATTCATATCCTAAACTCTCAAAGTAAGATATAGCAATGTCCTCCCTTTGTTGGGAGTTAATTATCTGTGAATCTCTAACATTACAGCACATCTAGTTATTAATAGCTAAATTTGTCCAGGTTTGTTTATGTTCCAGTATAGTAAAGATAGAGATGTCTTCCTCCCATCCCTTGAGAATGTTTGCTTCCATTCCAGGATGGTAAAGATAAATGTGTCTTTATCCAGACTAGAGGTTGTACAGGTTATCAGCAGCCCCTATAGAAGACCAAGGGCTTCCTAATCTCTGGTTTTTTCTCTTATAATGCATTCCCACTCTGTGTGCATCCAGCACTTGGCCTTAATCATGTTGCTATGTGGAAACTAGAGCTCAGTTAATCAGTGTTAAGATATTTGGGTTACTGTCATTTCTGTCAGTAATAAACTATCTTTTTCTCTGACCCAGAAGGTTCATGTCTTTCTGCCAGCATATAAAATACAAAACTAGCAAGATAACTTATCTTGCAAATAGTGTAAAATATCAAGTCCTTTATAAATTTTTACCAAGTAGCCTACAAAAAGTAGAAGAGAGACTATATTCTGGGGAGTCCAAAGCAGAAACTTTCCACTACAGAGAGAACAACCTACTGATACAAGGAAGTGTGTTTTTTCCAAAGTTATCTCCCTGAAACAAAGCAGTATCTGGTTGTAGAAGATAATGGACGTTTTTCTATTAACAAATGAATGAATGATAATACGAATAGTAATACCCAGTTTTTCATTCTCTAGTGAGCTAAGAAGGATCATCATAAATAATATTTGTAGTTAGATTCCCTTCTAAGGGGTTCTAAGTTACACACAAATCAAAGATTTCACCTAAATATCTGTTTCAATGTTGCTGGACAATTTATGAGAGTTAGAGATCATTTTAATGATAACTTAGTTGATATGCTGTTGCCAAACTACATACACTATCCTAAGAGAATCTTATATCTAACTCAGTCAAGCCACTATTTAAGTAATTAATAAACACAAATTCACAAACTTTTATTTTCTGAGAGATAAACATATAATACAGATCTAAAAGTAAAAAGAACAATACACATTCTGATACTTCACCTTACTGTAATAACTCATGACAGCTTAGTATAAGCCCTTGTGAATAAATGTTCTGTTTCATGTTTCTTCATGCCAAGCCCCAGTCCTGCATAGCTAATCTGAGAAACTAATTTTGTGCTGAGTATTTTTAATGCCTCAGTTGTGTCATTTGTGAAGAAAGATAATTTTCCTTCTTTCTTGCCAATTGTGGTGACTTTTATTTGTTTGTTTACTTTTCTTGCCTTGTACTAGAATATTTGGTACAATGATTAGGAAAGGTTCTGACAGTGGATATCCTTGTCTTGTTCCCAACTTTAGAAAAAAGACAACGTTTTACCATTAGATATGATGTTAGCTATAGGTTTGTTATAGATTACCTTAATCAGTTTTAGGAAGTTCCTTTCTATTCCTAGTTTGCTCAGAGTTTATATCATGAAAGAATACAAGCATGTATGGGATCAGTTCCAGACCATTGCAACAAAGCAAATATTGCAATAAAGTAAGTCACATGAACTTTTGGTTCCTACCGCATATAAAAGTTATGTTTACCCTATTCTGTAGTCTCTTAATTGTGCAATAGCATTGTGTCTAATTATACATGCCTTAATTTAAAAATACTGCATTGAAAAAAATTCTAGTGATTATCTGAGCCTTCAGCTACTTGTAATCTTATTGCTGGTGCAGAGTCTTGCCTTGATGTGGTGGTGTCTGAAGTTTGGGGTGGCTGTGGGAATTTCTTACAATAAGACAGCAATGAAATTTGCTTCATTGATTAACTCTTCCTTTCATAAAAAAATTTTCTCTATAGCATGTGATACTGTTTTTGGTATCATTTTACTTATAGTAGACCTTTCAAAATTGCAGTAAATCCTTTCAAATCCTGCTGCTGCTTTATCAACTAAGTTTATGCAATATTCTAAATCCTTTGTTGTCATTTCAACAATGTTCACAGAATCTTCACCAAGAGTAGATTCCATCTTGAGAACTACTTTCTTTGTTCTTCTGTAAGAAGCAAATCCTCATTCATTCGAATTTTATCATGAAATTGCAGAAATTCAGTCTCATCATCAGGCTCTATTTCTAATTCTAGTTCTATTGTTATTTCCACCACACCTGCAATTAGTTCTATGACCAAAGTCTGGAACGCCTCAAAGTCATCCATGAGGGTTGGAATCAACATCTTTCAATCTCCTGTTAATGCCAATATATTGACCACCTCTCATGAATCACAAATGTTCTTAATGGCATCTGGAATGGTGACAACTTTCCAGAAGATTTTTAATTTACTTTTTCCATATATCAGAGGAATCACTGTCTATGGCAGCTACAGTCTTATGAAATGCCTTTCTTTCTTTCTATCTTTCTTTCTTTCTTTCTTTCTTTCTTTCTTTGAAATGCATTTCTTAAGTAATAAGATTTGAAAATCAAAATTACTCTACAAATGTTATATTACCCAGCATGAAAATAACATTCATCTCCTTGTATATCTCCATGAGTGACTAGATGCATTGTGACTGAACAGCAATACTTTGAAAGGAGTCTTTTTTTTTTCTGAGCAGCAGGTCTCAACAGTAGGCTTAAAATATTCAGTAAACTATGCTGTAAACAGAGGTGCTGTCACATGGCCTTTGTTGATCCATTTATGAAGCACAAGTAGAATATATTTAGCATAATTCTTAAGGGTCCTAGGATTTTTTGAATGGTAAAGTGAAGATTTGCTTCACCTTAAAGTGAACAGCTATATTAGCCTCTAACAAGAGAGTCACCTTGTTCTTTAAAGATTTGAAGCCAAGCATTGACTTCTCCTCTCTAGCTATGAAAATCCTAGATGACACCTTATTCCAATATAGGGCTGTTTCATTTACATTGACTATATGGTGTTTAGTGTAATCAACTTCATCAATTATCCTAGTTAGATCTTCTATGTAACTTGCTGCAGCTTCTACATCAGCACTTGATGATTCACCTTGCACTTTTATATTATGGTGACAACTTCTTTCCTTAAACCTCATGAACCAACCTCTACTACCTTCAAACTTTTCTTCTGCAGCTTCCTCATCTCTCTCAGCCTTCATAGAACTGAGAGATTTAAGGCCTTGCTCTGGATTAAGCCTTGGTTTAAGGGAATGTTGTACCTGGCTCGATCTATCTAGATGACTCAAATCTTCTTCATTTTAACAATAAGGTTTTTGAATTCTTATCATTTGTATGTACATTGGAGTAGCACTTTTAATTTCCTTCAAGAACTTTTTCTTTATGTGTACAACTTGGCTAACTGTTCGGCACAAAAGCCCTAGCTTTCAGCCTATCTTGACTTTTCATATGTCTTCCTCACTAAGCTTAATCATTTCTAACTTTTGATTTAAAGTGAGAGATGTGCAACTCTTCCATTTACTTGATAGGATTATTAATTGTCCTAATGTTAATATTGTTGCATCTTAGGGAACAAGGAGGCTTGAGGAACAAAGAGATGGAGGAATGTCAGGTCAGTGCAGTTAGAACACACACAACATTTATCAGTTAAGTGTGCTGTCTTTTGGGGCACAGTTTGTGACACCCCAAAACAATTAGAATAGAAACATCTAAGATTACTGACTATAGATCACCATAACAGATATAATAATAATATAAAATTTGAAATATTGCAAGAACTACCAACATATGACACAGAGATGCAAAGTGAGCACATGCTGTTGGAAAAATGGCACTGATAGATTTGCTTAATATAGGGTTGCCACAAACTTTCTGTTTGTAAAAAGTGCAATATCTACAAAGTGCACTGGGCTTAAGCAATCCTTCTGCCTCAGACACCCAAGTACCTGGAACTACAGGCACACGCCACCATGCCCGGCTACTTTTTTCTATATATTTTTAGTTGTCCAGCTAACTTCTTTCTATTTTTAGTAGAGATAGGGGTCTCACTCTTGCTGAGGCTGGTCTTGAACTCCTGACCTTGAGCAATCCTCCTGCCTCCATCTCCCAGAGTGCTAGAATTACAGGCACAAGCCACCACACCCTGCCTGTTTCTCATTCTTGTCTAGATACCAACAGGCTAATTGGGATGTTCCATGTCACATAAGGTTGAGGCTCAGAATTGGTACTCTATCCCTTTCTGTCATGCTAGTAAAGTCACTTGATTGAACCCCAAATTAGGTGACACAGAAATATATTCTGTCTTATGGAAAAAAATCCAAAGTCATATGATTTTAGCTGTAGAAAGCAGTGAGTAATTGCAAAAATAATGCAATCTACCATCTAAAACAAATATAGGAAAATGTTAATAATCATTAAGGCTATAGAGATTAATTATACTCTTCTGTCTACTTTTATAAATATTAAAAAATTTAAATAATAATTTAAAAATCAAAATGATTGTACACAAGAGAACTGAAGGGCTACTATCTGTAATACACAGAGAATTTTTAGAAATTGGCAAAGGAAATATCTGAAATTGACATGATAAAGGATGTAAGTAGAAAATGTGCAATATCACATCTAAACTACCAATAAATGTCAATATCAAAAGTAGCCCAAGAAGTGGAAATTAACTTAAAGGTGGGTAAGACAAAACAATTTTTTGACACAAATTTTTTTAAAGGTCAAATACTACCAGTGGCTGTGATTCTTAAAGAAAAAGAATGTTTCCACACATTGCAGGTAGTTACTTGTATTGCTGTAGCCTTTCACTGGAAAACAATTTAAATTGAAAATTGACCCAGATACTTCAGATCATCTATCACATAAAAATATTACATCCCATCAGCAGATATTTCCTAAAGCATTGTAGTAAAAGAAAAAATGTATGCTCTTCACCTGACAAATGGTTGAATATAGTATCATGCTGCCACTAATGAAAAAATTAATTCTTTACCAGCTGATGAGAAAAGAATTCCACAGTGCATTCTGAACTGAAGGAGCCGAGACACAAATATACGTAGATATTATGACACTATATTTTTAAATGAACAATGACAAATACCATATATATAAAATATATTTGTACATGATAATGATAAAATATATTGAAGGACACCTATCAGGCTACTCTCATTGGGTGTAGAAGAGTGAGGAGTGGGGAAAGGATTGGGAAAATGGGACATAATAAAAAAGATACCTTTGATAAAAATGTCATATATTATATAATACTATTTGTATAAATTTCTTTATATGTATAATAGAATGCAGGGTAGGGTATTTCCTGTGGTTTCAGGATTCTGGGCTTCAGCCTCAAAGCTAAGGATGATGGATTATAAGAACTCCCTGAATAGAGGATCTGGACAAATCTTCATGGGACTAAGATTGGTTAACAGGCACAGTGATTATCACCCCAAAACCTTACATAAGAGAAGTCCATTTATTGGGAATGAGGATTTGAGGGAAGAATTTGTAAGAACAGATAGCACTAGGAATATCACTTTCCTTCTCTAGACCACAATGAAGGGAATTGGACTCCAAGAAGACTCCTCAGAGATATTGGAAGTTCTAGAATGTTCTCCCCTAACTGTGCAAAAGGAACTTGAAAAATGTCTTGCTAGAACATGCCACATGCCACTGGGTTTGAAGTATAAAGTGACTGGAGCTTTACTCTCACAGAAGTTTGAGAGTAGGAACTCTCTCTAATAGATATGGAAAGAGGAAAGCTGTGGGCAAAAACTTCTCTCCACTTGATGCTGGAAGTAACCTTGGCCTTAGGGCATGCCAGATTAAAGCTGTCTTAACAGGACTGTGCTTGAAAGGATCTCAGATGTAAGAGTCTATGAGGGGTTTATTGCCAGAGGGTAAGCCTGAGGGCCCATTGTGAGAAGTCAGCAAAGCCTATTGTCTGTGCCAACAACTTCCCAATGGAGCAAAAAATGCAAGTGAAAAATTCACAGTCCTATCTTCTATGACAGAGAAAAAGAAAAGGAGAAGAACACCATGTTTGGGCATTTAGACACCTGCACAAAGTATTGGCAGCCAATCAAATTAATAGATAGCCCTAGCTAATTGAAAGACTTTATTTATTTCTGCTAATCATAGTTGTGGAGGAAGAAAGGGGAGACATGAAAGAAAACGATCATACTTATTTTCTTTTGACTGCTATTTCCTGGCCTATGGAAAGAAGAGAAATCGTACATTGAATGGAAGATCAAAGTATTTACTTAGCTTAGACTAGAATTTTTCATTGCCTGAAAGTGACCATTAAGCACTGAGATCTGCCAAATTGCTGATAAGAGGTAGGGAAGTGAGAACCACTATAGCTTTTTAAAAGTTCCTTCATGAGTGGAAAATAAAACTGTTTCTTGACTTTTATCCTATTGAGTTCATTACATTGTTATATAATAAAACCAAGGTATTTAGGAGTTTTTACATCCCTTCACATACCTACACACAGAGATGAGTAAAAACTGGTCATGAAAACATTAATGTTACCTCAAAGGGATGGGATTTCAGGGATTTTAAAAATGAAAGCACAATTTTATTCAGTAGAACCCTTAAATTAGAATTAAATATTGGTGTTCATATTTCTTTTAAAGTAAATACATTCTCTTAAGGCTTATCTTTAACTGCAACTACCCAGATACCAGCAAAACCTCTCTCCCAATGTGCTTGCACACACATATGCATACATACAAGGATGCAAAGAGAATGTCCTCGAAACACTTCAATACTAAGTTTCTGAGACTTTCTCTGCACAGACACAATTTGTGTGGCTCATTAAAGCATGAGTCTCAATCAAAAAATATATAAAACCTTAAGTATTCAAATATGCAGCATAATCAAGCAAGCATACCAGCTGATTGTTAAAATATGCAGCCTGTTGAGTAAATCCCATTAAAGAGAAATTTAGAGGCTAAAATATGCTTAAAATTAGTAAAATATGTGATTTCAGTTGTCAAGTATATTCAAATATTTCAGAAGATGCAAGAACTTGTTGTGAGAAAAGATACAAAACAAACTGATAGAAAGGAAAGCCTGCAACAGGTCTATGGTAGTGGGTTCCAGTGAGATAATCATGAGGGGTGGGAGCAGGAATAAAAGATCTCCCATATCACAGATCTTTTGAAAATTTCAGAAAATTGGAACATGGTATGGTGAATATCATATTGTAAGATTAGTTCCTCCTTCATTCCCTAGAGCAGAGATCCTCAAATTTTTGGGCAGCAGAGAATGGTTTCATGGAAGACAATTTTTCCATGGATGGAGGTGGGAGGGTGGTTTCGGGATGATTCAAGCACATTACATTTATTGTGCACTGTATTTCTATTATTATTACATTGTAATATATAATGGAATAATTATGCAACTCACCATAGTGCAGAATCAGTGGGAACCCTGAGCTTGTTTTCCTGCAACTAGATGGTCCAGTCTGGGGATGATGGGAGACAGTGACACCAAAGGGTGTTGCCTGTGTCCAGTCTACTCCATAATCTCTTTTTGGTTGCTGTCACTGCAGAAAACCCTGATTCACAAAGATAGGATATTGAAAATGGAAGCAGGCTGTTCAGTGCTTTTGTGGCAATCTCAGGATATTCTGCCTTGACTTTAATCCAGAACATATGGATATTTGAAGTTGTCTCAAACATACTTTTAAGGTCACTGTCATTTGCAATCTCAAGTAGTTGATCCCCTTCTAGCACAAAGTCAATTCACC
The DNA here is from genome assembly GCA_008086735.1 of Cheirogaleus medius. NCBI lineage: Eukaryota > Metazoa > Chordata > Mammalia > Primates > Cheirogaleidae > Cheirogaleus > Cheirogaleus medius. The sequence goes on along the minus strand of VBSM01003169.1, from coordinate 8,830,427 downwards.
AGGCTTATTCACAAATGGGTCACAGATCCACTGCTTCCCATTTTGGGGGTCTTTTCTGGTTGGGAAGTAATGCTCAAACTTTGAAAGCTGAAATAGGTGATCATTCACTAGCTGGGAGAAAGAAGGGCATGGCTGGGTCTCTTTGAAAATCTCTGCTACTATTTAAAACATGTCAAAAATCCCAATGTTTGCTCATTGCCCCCATAATTCCAGTTTGGCTTTGAATGCAGCCACTTTATGTGCCAACTTGAACACCATTGTTGTTCTCCCTTAAAGTGACAGATTGAGTTTGTTGAGTAGGTTGAATATGTCACAAAAGTAAGCAAGTTTTGCAACCCATTCTGTGTCCCTTAAATGTGCTGTTAGTGGTGACTGTTTTTCTAAAAGAAATCTCTGGAGCGGCTCTTGTAAGTCAAAAACTCTGGCCAGTGATCTACATTTAGAAAGTCATCTCATTTCTGTGTATAAGAGAAGACGTGTGTGCTCTGTGTCCATCTCCTCACAGAGCTGCACAAACAGACATTAGTTAAAGGCATGTACTTTAATGTGGTTGATACTTTTAATCACATCCTGCAAAACGTTGTTTAGTTCAGGTGACATTTTTCAGGTAGCCATCATTTCTCTATGGATGACACAATGCATAGACTCGCCTTCAGAAGCAACCTCCTTCACCCAAGTGGTGAAACCAGAAAGCCGTGCCATCATGGCAGCCACTCCATTCATGCATGTACCAACACAAAATGACCAATTCAGTTTTCCTGATATGCAATCATTCAAAGACTTGAATGAGTCTACAGCTGTGGTGTTGGTTGGCAAGAAAAGTGCACATAATCCTTATGCACATCCTCCTGAAAAATGTATTGCACAAAAATAAGCCTTTGTTGCCTTGTTGTCAACATAGGTAGACTCATCAACTTGGATTGCATACCACAGTGACTCATTAATCCTCTCTAACAATTGTGCCTCAATATCATCTGCTATTTCATCAGTTTGTCTAGTTATGATGCTAGCAGCAGAAAGAGGAACATGTGCCACCTTTTGAACTTCAGCCTTTCCTAAAAGTTCAAGGCAAATGTCCTTAGCAGCAGGGAGGATTAACTCTTCACTAATAGTCTCCAATCTAAGTACTAACCAGACCCAGGCTCTGCTTAGCTTCTCAGATCACATCAGATCAGGCACATTAAGGATGATATGGCTGTAGATGTAACTCTTCACTAATAGTAAAGGGCTTCTTAGCTTTAGCATGTGGTTAGGCACTAAGAATTATGCTTTCAGTGCAGACACATTTGATGAAGTGGTGGCCTTTAGTAATTTCTTCCGTTCATGTTTTTGAAAAACTCCAAAGACTTGTCTTTTAATACAGGGTGGCTTGGTCTCCATGTAGTGATGCAGTTTTGAATGTTTCATGGCTTTATTGGCCACCACATATTACACAAAGTGAGCTTGGAGAATGTGAATCACCTGTTGCAATTAACCCATAATTTAAGTAGGCAGTTTTCATTTTGTTGGCAGTCTTAGAGTTGTCTCATCCTTGGGTCTTTCCCCCTTTTCAAAGAAGCGATCCAGTGACCTTTGTTTTTTACTCATTTTTTCTTGTAGGCTTACAAAACCTGTGACTGAGACAAGTGCATAGTGCAGGAAAGAGGTGAAGATAGAAGTGGTAAATGTAATAATGGGCAGGCCACAAGTGGACTAAAATAAGTGTCAGATTCTGACTTAAAGCTTGCCATCAGATATAGCTTTACAATTGAAGTAAGATGCTCATTTGCCACTATAAAACATGCCACTAGATGCAGCTTAATTGTCACTTGCCATTTACTGATAGGGTTTTGATATGAGTCTGCAAGCAATTATTGTATTATGGTCTCTGTTCAGTCAAACCTCTCTGCCAGTGATAATGCAGCCACTCCCCAGCACTAGCATCACTGCCTCAGTTCTACCTCGGATCATCAGGCATTAGATTCTCATAAGGAACATGCAAACTAGATTTCTCACATGCACAGTTTACACTGTGGTTCATGATCCTATGAGAATCTAGCGTGGTGGCTGATCTGACAGGACACCAAACTCAGGTGGTGATGCCAGTGATTGGGGAGCAGCTGTAACTACAGATGAAGCTTCACTTACTTGCTCACTGTTCACCTCCTGTGTGTGGCCCCGTTTCTAACAGGACTTGAAACAGCACAGATCTATGGCTGGGGAGTTGGGGACCACAGCACTAGAAGAATGGCATCTTAGTCTCCTGGAGAAAATATAAAGAGCCTAGGGGTAGCAACTAAGGAAGAAAAAGGGAGGCATTTTTGTGAAATTGGCAGAAAATGCCTTTTCATCTTCCAAGAAAATGTTGTGAGGCAAAACTGTCAATTTAGCACAGCATTGCTTTAAGGCCATTTCCTTATTTTGTGCATTAATTTTTAAAACTTTTTCTACCACAAAAAAATAAAACTGTCTCTTTGAAATATTGTGGCTGATGCTTATACTATGTGCCTTGATTACGTTACATTAGTCACCTCATGTATCTTTATTTAATATAAGAAGGAACATTTAAAAATATTTATGTACTCTCTCTTTTGGTCAACTTGGCATGTGATGGGAAGGGATATGGCTGGTTTCACTTAGGCACTGTGCAGCTTTTCCATAAATGTGCAGATGGGTAGTTGGTAATATCAAGGAGTCTTTTGCACAGATGGGGGCATAAAAATGATTAGTGGAAATTACACAGGAAGATTCATTCAGATCATGGCAATGTAACAGTGTAGGAATTATGGTTTATATTTGTGAGCTAAAATAGGACATAAAGAAATTGGCCTATCAAAAAAAAAAAAACTGTAATCAATGCAGCATTCAGTACCCAGAAGTCCTATAACATATTAAACTTATGGTCATTTTAGAAATACACAGAAGGCTACAATTTATCTTTATTCTTACTCAGGCTTTTTCCTCAACTGGCTCTGAACACGTTTATTAGGAATCATATTCTCCTAGCAACAACAGTTTGGCTTAGAAACACTTTTGGGAAATTTAACTCATTTTAAGTTTCTTCATCTCCCTTTAATGGCTAAGCTATGCAACTTTTCATGACTATTTAAAAGCTAACATGGCATTTATGTAAAACAAACAAAAACAATTAAACAAACAAACAAACAAAAACCTTACAGATCCATCTATAAGAGTATTTGATTTTTCGCCAGTTAAGATATAGCTAAGTAATCTTCAGTTGCATTCTATACAATGTTGTTTTAACATGTGCATTTATTTCTCTACACCTGAAATCTTAATTAAAGTTTATTTAAATATGTAGGAAAAAAGAACATTTATTTTACAGATGGAGAATCATTATCTAAAATCTTGGAAAGATGATTCAATCACACTTCTAAAATATTTCATAAAAGCAAAGGTCTATGGGCTTCATCTCTAAAATTATGAGTATGGGTACATTTTTAAAGAAAAATGAAATTGATTTTTTAGACTCAAGGTATATGTAAGTTGACTTTTCTATTTTTTTGAGTTATTAATCCATGTTTTATCAAAACTATGTCTAAAGTTTAATTTAGTCTCACTGTGCTTTGTGGCATTATAATGTAGTGTCTCTGAGAGCTTCTAATGTGAGGTCTTTCAAAGGGTATTCAAAAACAACTTAGATGTAGAGTGGAAAAATATCCCATTCGCAATGGCAACAAAAGCATAGCATTCTTAGGTGTTGATTTACAAGAAATATTCAAGCCATATGCAAGGAAAACTATAATGTTCTCTACAGGCACATACAAATGAAGTCTTCAAAGTATAGGCATACATTGTCTTAAAAAGTAAGATAAAATAAAATGTCAAATTTGTTTAAATATTTTTCTAGACTCAATGCAATTCCAATGGGATTATCCAAAACTTGATTAAATGGTTTAAAAGGTCATCTGCAAGAATGTAAAGGCAAGATAGTATGAGGAACATCCTAAAATCAAAGTAGGAATGGGGCAGGTACTTTCAGAATTCCAAATGTTTTAGGAAAGTATGCTAAAAATCAATGAATAACACTGATTCAAAATAGGTGCAATAACCTATGGAACAGAGTAATGAATCAATAAATAGATGTAAATGAATATAATAATATAGAGAGTAAAGTTTAAAAAAAGGGGATAAAGCACAAATAAGTGTTCATAAGGGAATAAATTAGGCTTTTTTCAAATTGAGTCTATTATACATTCATTCAATATTTAATTTCTTGTATGTATACTATATGCCAGAACCTGCTCAGCTTGCTAGAGTTAGAAAAGTAAAGAAGAAAGACAAAATCCACCCTCCCACAGGGCTTAAATCCTGGTGAGGGGAGACAGATAATAAATAACAAATAAATATATGGTATATTAGGTATGTTAAAACTATTTTAATGCAATGAAACAAGGATAAGGAAGGCAGAGTGTGACTGCGGAATGGAGCTGTGCTATTTTATGGAGGGTGCCCAAGGAAGTTGTTCTTCTAAATGGCATTTATGCAATCTAATGATGTACTTTTGTGTAAAAGATTGGCAATGACAAGAAAAAGAGACAACAGTGGTATAAGGATATAAGGAATTAGGTAGTTTCATGTGCTGTTGGTCAAAGTGTAGATTAAATGTAGTTTTTTTGCTATCCATTTTGGCAATATGCCAAAGATTCTTTTTCTTATTAAGGAGATAAACAAGTGACAAGATTCATATGGAAGCTGTTTTTATATTCACATAAAAAAGGAAATTTCTTCAAATTTATTAAAAGGAAATGGTGAAATAAAATTATGGACTATTTATGAAGATGTTGTTTGTGTGCCCATGGAAAATTAAATAAAATGCTTTGTTTAATAAAAAAATTATGCAATTGAAAGTACAGCATCACTCCACAAATATGAAATTATGGATCAATTGATATTTCTTCCTCCCATCCACACATATGTATGAGTCTGGAAAGTCACTTCACCAAATATTAACATAGATTACATAAGGGAGATGGGATTTTGAATGGTTTTAAATTTCTTTTTTTTACTGTTAGAATTATTTTGAGTAAGCACATATAATTTTTATAATGGTATATAAAATAATTTTCTTATTTTAAAACACTTTGTATAAAAGTCAATTCTGGCTCAAGGTCACACAATTTCAGTTAGACAGGAGGAATAAATTTGAGAGATCTATGCTACATCATAGTGGCTACAATAAAAATTATATATTTGAAAATTGCTAAGAGAGTAGATTTTCAGTGCTCTTACCACAAAAATAGTTATAAGTATATGAGGTAATGCATATGTTAAATAGTTTGATTTAGCTAATCCACAATGTTCTCCCTGACATGTTTTTCCTGTTTTCAAACTTCTCACCACGCCCCTGCTGTTGTCCGTTTGTTTTAAATGAGGTTAATATTTACTAGGCTTTTAAAATCCAACACTTACATGACTGCCTCTGAGAAACTTTCTGTGTAATCCCCACACTCTCACAGTACTTCCATGTAAAAACTGTATCACATCCAGATTATGTCATATAAAGTTGTATTTTGTCAGTTTCCTCTATTTAGCGCTATTGATGGAAAGAGATTTTAAAAAATCTTTATATTTCATGAATCTGACATAGTGACTATGGTCAATAAATGTTTGTTGAATGTAAAATTACGAGGGAAAACATCTTATCTATTCAAATCTATCAAACCTCATCAAATGGCTATTCTTAGGCCATCAGGAGAATACCAGTCTCTTTTATTTTTACTTTTTTTATTTCAAAACATTGAGGGGGTACAAATGTTTTGGGTTACATGGATTGCTTTTGTAATGCTTGAGTCATGGCTATAAGTGTGACCATAGCCCAACTAGTGTTCATTGTACCCATTAGGTAGGTTTATGCCCATCCCCCCTCCTCCCCAACCTCTGCTTGATTTCCACTGAGTTTACTTCCCTCTGTGCACAAGTGTGATTATAGGTTAGTTCCAATTTAATAGCAAGTTCATATGATGTTTGTTTTTCCATTCTTTAGATACTTCACTAAGGATAACGGTTTCCAGTTCCATCCAAATTGTTGCAAAAGGCAATGATTCATCATTTTGTACAGCTGAGTTATACTCCATGATATACATATGCTGTATTTTGTTCATCTACTCATGAATTGTTGGGCACTTGGGTTGATTCCACATCTTTGCAATTGTGAACTGTGTTGCAATAAAGATTCGGGTACAGGTGTCTTTTTGATAAAATAACTTATTTTCCTTTGGGTAGATACCCAGAAGTGGGATTGCTGGATAGAATGGTAGGTCTCCTTTTAGTTCTTTGAGTAATCTTCACACCGTTTGCCATAGAGATTGTACTAATGTGCAGTCCCACCAACAGTGTGTAAGTATTCCTTTCTCTCTGCATCCATGCCAGCATCTATTGCTTTTGGACTTTTTAATAAAAGCCATTCTAACAGGGTTAAGGTGATATCTCATTGTGATTTTAATTTGCATTTCCCTAATAATTAGCGACATTGAGCATTTTTTTATGTTTATTGGCCATTTGTCTATCTTCTTTTGAAAAGCTTCTGTTCATGTCTTTTGCTCACTTTTTAATGGGACTGTTTGCTTTTTTCTTGCTGATTTGTCTGAGTTGTCTGTAGATTCTGGACATTAGCCCTTTATACGATGTATAGTTTGGGAATATTTCCTCCCATTCTGTAGGTTGTCTGTTTACTCTGTTGATTATTTCCTTAGCTGTTCAGAAGGTTTTTAATGTAATCTAGTCTTATTTATATATTTTTGTTGTTGTTGTAATTGCCATTGGGTCTTAGTCATAAATTCTTTAAAGAATGAAACCATAAGAATATGGAAGAAAATTTAGAAAAAATTCTTTAACTTTATTTTGTAGGAATCCATAGCATACTTTATGTTGTGTGTGTAACAAAACATAACATCATTTTTCTAAGATCATACATTAACAAATGGTTTTCAGATGTAGTCTGATAATAGCATTACAAGTGTGATCCTTATACTATGACCCCTATAAAATTCTACAGACATGAACATTTATTGATTCAGCAGATACATACTGGAGGTCTACTATGTGTCAGGTACTGTACTAGAGTAGATTCTAGAATAGAAGAAAAAAGGAACAAGTACATTCCCTATTCTCATGGAACTGTGTAGGACAAAAAAGCAATGCAATGAACCTCCTGCTAAAGTCTCTACCCTAAATAGAAATAGGAAAAAACTATAATAAACAAATACATTTGGTTAGACAAAGTGTTAGTGAAAATGGAAAAAAATAAAATTTATCATAATAAAACCACTTATCATGATGACCAACTTGCTTTCACTTATGATATTTAGGCTTCTTAAGAAACTGGGTTACTATTACACATTTCATGCTCTTTCACAGAAGGGAACTATTTATGATTGCCGGAGGTTCACGCCAGCAAGATTATTGCAATATAGGAAAGGGAGTGGAATGAGGTTTGACATGGTCCTTGATGAAAAATAGGATTTGAGCAGGCAGATAGCAAGTGTAATAACTGTTTTAGCAAAGGCAAAAAGGTGTGAAAGTGAAACAGAGAACAAAATCTGTTGGGTTTGAATATGGATTTGGAGTAAACGAAGAGAAGGCTTATCTCTGGAAAGGCAGGGTTCGTTAGATTGGCCAGTTCTTTGAGTTCTAACTTAAGGTGCTTGGACTTCGTCTTAAAGGCAGGTGAGTCAAGTGTCTTATTTTTGAGTCTGCAAGCCACACTGTTGAAACGATGTTTTAGAAAGGTTGATCTGGCTGGGGATTACAGGCTGCACTGAAAGGAGACAAACCTGCTGTCGTGAAAGAGGAAATAAAGGAATGCATAAGAGATATTGTCATGAAATAGAAAGTATGAAAGACATAGAAATTTGGATTTAACACTTGTGTATAATATACTCTAATGCATGTTTCATGTCTATTTTCCCTTTGTCTTTTTTATTGTTACCTAATATTACAATCAACACATTTAGATAAGCTGGTTGTTTCAAACATTTGGGATGTCTGGGAAGGCACCTAGATGGTTAACAGAAATGTTCACTTTTCAGAGAGTTGATTTGCAATTTCGAAAGTTCATATCCATCTTCTGGAAAGTAATCAGGAGAACAAAAGTGACATGCACAAAGAAAAATAACTGACTCCAGGAAAATGGGGAAAGTGCAAAATAGAAAAACATCTATTTTTGGATTAAACACTCTACTTTTGTACTAGCAATACAAACTGAATAACTTCCCCCCAAATCCATTAGCATCAACATTTTATCATGTGATGTCTTGGATGGAATTAGTGTGGATTTGAATTGAAATAAATGCCTGTGAATGTAGGTATGAAAAACTGTAGCAACTAAAACAAATAAAATAATAAATAAATGAGTCTTCTGTGAATTGCAAAAAGATAACAAAGAGGGGTTGTATAAAACAAGCTGTCATTTTCAATCCAGACTACACTCACATTAGGGGAATGTATTGTCAGGTTACATAACAATGCTTTTTCAGAGAGGAATATCATCCAGGTGTGAGAAGTATCTCCTGCTGTTAGGAATAGTTTCCTGGCAGGGAATACCTCCCACCAGCAGAGGTAATGATCAATCTGCCATATTGTAACAGCATAATTTTAATCTAGTCCCTGGGACAGATTTCAATAGGCAGGTAAGGCAGTATATAAGAATATCTCCTTCTTACATAGCTGCTGGAACAAAAGAAGAAATAATTTCCTAGTATCATTTATTTCCAAGTCTCATGTTCATATCTTTGCTAATGGCTTTCCTTTTCTTCAGAACATCCTATTTACTTTTCTTGTCTACATGATGCATCTTATTCTTTTAAAAGACTCATCTCGAATGCTACCTTTGCTATGAATGCTTACCCAACTCACTTTTCTACTCTAACCTACCATATTAAACTCTTCCTCTTTTAGAAACTCACACACCTCAGTCGCTATTGTGATGTAGGATTTAAATGATACATTTGATTTATATCCCTATTGGCTTGTAAGATTATTGAAGGTATTATTGGGTCTTAATTACTAACTATATATTAACTATCCTCAGAATCTACTATGGTACCTAATAAGCTATAGAGAGCTTAATAAATGTTTATGCAATATTTTCTCTCTACTCCTCAGGTTTAATAATCCACAAAGATGCTGGTATACTCTTTCCTGTGTAGATATGGCAAACATCGGATTAATTGTCTAGCTTATTACCAACTCGAAGGAATATATGGAGACATTGTACTTAAGTTAAAACTAAGCAGTGCTCACCTACATGGATGAAGTTCAGCTATTCTTAGGAATCTCAATATTAGTATTGCTTCTGCTCTTGGTTGTTGAAAGATGAAGTGATTGTTTATCTCATGCTCTATAATTCTGTTCAAGAGGCATTATTCTCCTTGTAGATAAGACACAGCCTAAATGTTCAATACTGTACCCATTTTTTTTAACAAACTCTTTCAAAAACTAACTGAAAGCCTGCCTGGGTATATATGAAGAATTTTGCTTGTGGTTACCAAAATTATCTTTAGTCTCAGAGACTATAGTTGCAAACAAATAATGATCCAGCATTCCTATCTCAGGATTTGGGGTTTATTTAACTCCTGGTCTATTTCTCAGTGCTCTGAATCTGCTTTTTAAAAGATGAATTTATAAGCTAGAAAGACTTATGATTTTATAATCATGGAAGCTTCATTTTGGAAAGTAACTTGTGGAATTTTTAGCCCACTCATGATTGCAGGACAGACATCTCCTCTCTCTTTAGCATCCCAGACAAGTGCCATCCAGAAAGTAGGATATTAATAGTATGGCACTCTCTGTGATGGAAATTAAATTAGCTTGAAAGACTATTGTTTTATATCATACATGGTATAATATAGTCTTAATGTTGTAATTAATGTTTAATCTAACCCATCTTCCATATATTATAGCTATTGAGAAATCCAATTTCAGTAATTTTTTTCTTTTTTTTGATATGACACAAGAGCTCTGGAGCTAAAATATCTAAGAAACTGGAGGAGCAACCTTTGGTGGTTTGTTATTCGTCACCAGAATGCTTATTGTCTGAATCCCCACATGCTGCTTTTAATATCAATTCCTTCTGGGCTAAATTTAGGCTGTTATGGCATCCTAAATACTAATTATTTAATCCTCTGGCATTCACATAGATTCCCCATCAGAAATTTAACACCTCAAAGATAAAATTTAGCACCTCAAGTCCTCATCTATTACAGAATTAAAAGGCAAAAATCTCCTAACACTAGCTTGAGAAAAGATAACTGAGTTGTCTAAAAATTCTTTTTGCTTCTTGAGATAAAATAATACTTGTTTGCTTGTCTTTCCTGATGAGTCTACAGCCTAGAGAAAAAATAAGATTGGCCTAATTTTTCAGTGAGTATAGTTCTAGCTGTTCAAGAGCTCTTCCATAGATTGAATTGATATTTACCTTTCTGTAAATTTTAATCCTTGTTCTTAATTCAGTTTCTTGAAGCCACAGCATAATAATAAGTAAAACAATAATAGGCACTTTTACAATGACCACTGTTAACATTTTACTTTTAAGATCATTTATTGTAAACACCTCTAGGCAATCTTTAAACATATGTTTATCTATGTACTTATCCTTTGAGGTATTTGCCACTGTTCCCACTTTAGAATTGAGGAAATGACAACCTGGAAAGTTTAAATAATCTTTACCCAACTAGGAAATTACCAGCCCAAATAAAGATTTTTAACTCAGTTTTAACTTCAGAACTCATTTTTATTAAGAATTGCACAATACCACCACGAAAAAGGTCTCTCGTGCTGTTTGGAGAAGGCTCTTTGGAGGCCAAAAGCCAGCAGGTCAGAGGAGTCATAAATGGACAGAGTATTGTTGTACTCTCTTGGTAAGGGCTGAAAAAGTATTTCTCCTCTTCCTCTAAAAATTTATAACTTAATTGAAATTTATGCTACTAGGTTGCACTATCTGTCTCTTAAGTTCTGAACACTACTTTATATCATTCAATATATTTATCCAAACATTCCTAATCCTATCTTTTTTTGGAGATAAGAGACTCAGGTTCCTCTGACCCTATGTCTTTGTAGGTATTCAGAACCCATTTCATGTCCTAACTCCCTTCACAGCTCACGTTAGATCCCACAGTTCTTACTTTGCAAAGAATCGTCTATAATCTTTTACCCCTGGGTTCCTTATTTAGATTCACCTGATTAATCTCTTTCTCTGGGTAAACTCAACTGAACTACTAAATAAATAGAACTAGACAAATTTACTAGGATGCACAGATTCCAAATTGACTTTTAATACTGCAAGACGATTCTGCACTTTCTCCTTCTCTGTGGGTTACTTTGATTCATTGTTACTGATGAAAATAGAGGCAATGAAGTGAGATTCAGCTGTATCTCTGATCATAAAAGCAAACCATCTTATTCCACCTTTGTTTGCATTGTACTCCTCTCTACCCGTGTAACAGAAGTGTCCTTGTCCCATATAAGCCCAATCCCTCTATTTGTGCTATGTATCTCAAGCAATCCTGCATTGGCCCTCTTTTACTTAAAGTAGTGTCAGCTAAGAGCTCAAAAGCCCCTCATATAATAGTTCAAGAACAGATTTCCTGATCTACATAAAAATGGCTTCCCTTAATTTAATGAATCATAGACCGAGGTTCCTTCTAACTTATGGATTCAGCTTGTGTTACCAGAATGGAAAGCAGAACATGGATCATGGCATACACACCTATTATAAAAGTGACATACATCACCTTATCTCACATGCCATAGCTGAGAACTAATTGCATGGCCATACCTAGAAGTGAAGTGGGAAGTGTAGTCTCTAGTAGCAGGCAACTAATTATAAGCAAAACAATGTTTTGTAAGAAAGATCAGAAACTCTTTGTGTACAGTTAAGAATCCTTTTCCATAAGAATATAATAAAGAAGACCAAAAGAGTGGAAAGTCTTGCTTAAAAGTAAGTAGGTAAATAAATAAATAAACCCAGAAGAGTGATTTTTTTTTTTTTTGCTTTAAAATAAAAACAACTTTCAAAAAGGAGGATGTGCTCAACTGTCTTGAATGCTGTTAAGAAATTGGATAAAATGAGAAGGAAGGGGTTATGGAAATTAGAAAGCCCTAGCTCATTCTTAAATTTACAAAATCAGTTCCAATGATTGATTGAGAAATAATATTGAATGGTGTGGGCTAAAGGGAAAAAAAATTAAGAGATTTTCTCTATTGTGTATGTTGTCAGTATAAACAACCCTTTTTAGTATTTTTGCTGTGAAGGTGAGTAAAAAAAATGATTCAATAAGTTGAAGAATGGATTGGTTAATTTTCAGAAGCGTATAGATATATGAGTAAACAAATAAAGGTATAAATATAATGCAAATATTTCTGAAATTTTTTTGAAATTGGTATTTTCATACAAGTGTCAACTAAAACAGCATATTTTTCATAATGTTGCATCCTTATCTCAGTGAAAGATGGATTTATGACTTTTTTGGTAGTTGTCACTTTTTCATAAATAATGAGAGTTTTTTTGATTGGAATGTTGTCAGCCTTCAGGAAACTATCTTGGCAGGATGCTACTTCTTTCTTCTCACTTATGTTACCTCTTCCTTTCAAATAAACAGATCCTTCACAGATAGGCTTCAATAACATGAGTTCTAATTACTTGACATTTTAATCTAAATAAAATATTTAGCATTATATTTTGGTACAACCTGAAAGCAGAAAATTTAATTCAAAAGAATCACCATAATCTTTTTAAAAATCTCCCCAGGTAAGGAGGAAAATACAGTCTAAAATGAATTTTATATATCTTTATATCTTTTTTTAGAAAAAGGAGATACCTATTTTAAATTACCAATATTTACAAGAATGCTTGCATTGTTTATCTTGTGGTAGGATAGATCACATAGTAATATTATTTACTGCCAACTTTTCCCAAACAGTACACCTTGTAACTCGATTTCTTCTTGAGACTCATGAAAAGTATATTTCTAAATATCTCAAAATCAAATTGTCAACTCCAGCTTATTCTCAGATTATTCCTTTTTGTCAGAGTCATAGATTCTGAGCAATAACCCATGAAAGTGAGTGTGTAATGAAAATATACACTGGGGGCTGGTGCCACCAGGACCTCCATGTCAGACTGCAGAATTTGTGCACTGCACAGAGAAGCTTGTCCCTGGGAGTGGGAAGATGAAATGCAGTTTACTCTTTGCTCATTAATCTATTCACACTAGTACAGGGCTGTATCAGCTGAAGCAAACATCTTTTTCTCATTTGTTCACACACAGGAGGCTTCTCTTTATGTCTCATCCCAGGTTTCTATGTAGACTGGTGATACCTCTGATACCCACTTCTCTGAAAAAGTCCAGACAACACAAATATGTAACTTCTAAATGCAGAGCTGTCTGGTTTTTTGACAGCTTGTTCCTCTGTATCATTAAATAATCTAAGAATTAACCACATTTATTGACATTCTACTATGAACACTTTTCTAGGAATCTTGTATATATTTTCTTTTTACATTTTCTAAAACAAGCCTTCAATACAGATACAGTTATTTTCCTTTTAAAGAAAAGTAAATTGAGATTCAGGGACTTTAATTAACTTGCCTTATACCTAATAAATAGCAGAAACAGTTTTTAAGTCTATGACTCTGAAGCCAAAGCTCATTTACTTTCTAATATGTATTTTAATATTTATATTGGAAGTTATAAAATTGCTTCTCACTGTGAACAATTTACACCATTCTCTTTAAAATATGTAAACTATGCCACTAAAGCCTCATAGTAATAATGTAAAGTGGAAAAGGCAGGTATTAATACCTTAATTCCACAGATAAGAATGCCAAAGCTTAGTCAGATTAAATTACTTGCCCTTGGCCACAGCCTCTAATTGGTAAAAGTAGAGTAAAACCACTTCATCTGATTCCTTTTCTCTTGCTCTGTCCCTCTTGACTAACAGATCCTGTTGAATAAATTATTTAAATTTTGTAGCAGATTAAAACACCTTTAATATTTCTATTTCTAGCCAAGATGGTGTAACTTGAATCAGATGGCTAAACTCACCTAATAATTTTAGTAGTTTTTTGGTTGATTCTATGAGATTTCTAAAAAGTAGATCATTTCATTTTTCAGTAAGAACTATTTCACTTCTTCCTACCCAATCAGAAAGCTTTTTATTTATTTTTCTTGCTTGTTTGCACTGATTCTAGCATACAGTAATATGTCAGATAGAAGTTATGAGAAGAGATATCCTTGTTTTGTTGCTGTTTTTAGCAACAAGATCAACAACAATTCTTCACCATTAAATATGATATTACCTGTAGATTTTTCATGGATACTCTTTATCTGGTTAAAAGAGTTCTTCCTTTCTTCCTATGTTTCTAAATTTTCTTATCAATGTTGGATGTGGATTTTGTTATTCTAGGTTCTTTACATTTGTAAATGACTTTAAGTTTGTCATTTAAAAAAAATTGAAACTCTGTTAATAGTTGCATGCATGGTTAAGGTCAGCGGTCCCCCAGTTTTTTGGCACCAGGGACCGGTTTCATGGATGACAATTTTTCCACAGATGGCAGGGTAGGGGAGGCATAGCTCAGGTGGTGATGTGAGCCATGCAGAGCAGCTGTAAATACAGATGAAACTCTGCTTGCTCCCTGCTGCTCACCTCCTGCTGTCTGACCAGCTCCTAAGTTTCATGGAAGATAATTTTTACAGGGGTTGGCAGTGATGTGCAGCCCGGTTCCTAACAGGCCATGGTCTAGTACTGGCCGCCTCCAAGGAGTTGGGGACAGTGGTTTAAGATCATTATGTCTTCCTTTTGAAGTGACTTCTTTATCATTATGAAATGACCTCTTTATTTCTAGTAATATTATTCTGATATCTAACTTGTCTAGTACTAATAATAATATAGCCAATCCAGCTTTCCTTTGATTATTGTTAGCAAGGTATATTTCATTTTATTCTTTAACACGTAATCAGTTTTTGTTTTACATTGGCAGAATATAGATGGGTTTCACTTTTTATCCAATGTAACAATTTCCACCTCTTAATTGGTATATTTGGACTGCATACATTTAGTGTGAGTAGTGATATGGTTAGATTTAAATCTATTGTCTTCTATTAGTTTTCTATTTTTCTCAACCATTTTTCATTCCATTTTCCACTCTTTCTGCCTTTTTTGGATTAACTGAATATGTTCTTATGATTATATTTAATCAAATTTTTCAGCTTATTAGGTATAACTCTTTGTTATTTTAGTGATTGCTTTAATGTTTATTACAGTTTACATCCTTAACTATTACATTGAACTTTCAATTGATTTATATGACTTTACATGTTATTTAAGAACTTAAAAATATATATTTTTATTTTTTTCCTCCATCATTTTTGCTATTATTGTCTTATTTTTAATTCTACATTTATAATAAAGCTCATGATACATGATTATTATTCTTGTTTAAATATTCAACTTTCTTCTAAAGGGTTTTAAATAATAAGAAATATCTCCTATAATTATCCCTATAGTTTCCATTTCTGGTGCTTATCATTTCCATATTTCCACCTAATACCACCTTCCTTTTGCCTGAATGACTTCTTTTACATTTCTTACAGTGTGAATTTGCTGATGACGAATGGTTTCCTTTACTATAAATCTTAAAAAGCATTTATTTTCCCTTATTTTTTGAAAGATACTTTCAGTAGGTATAGAATTCTAAATTGATATATAATTTTCTCTTCCAGTACTTTAATAGTGTTGTTACGCTGTCTTCTAACTTATATGGTTTTTGATGAGGAGTCTGCTGTCATTGTCATCATTGTTTCTCTGTGTACACTGTGTCTTTTCTTTTCTGGCTCCTTTTAAGATTTTTCTCTTTATCACTACTCTTAACAATTTCAATACAGTGTATCTTACTGTAATTTTCCTCATGTTTTTTGCATGTGGTCTGTTGAAATTTTTGATCTCTGTGTTTATAGTTGTCATCGAATTCAAAAATTTCCAGCCATTGTTTCTTGTACTAATTTTACTGACTACCCCTTTCAGGAATTCCTATTACACCTGTATTAGCTTGTCTTAAATTGTCCCATATCTCAATGATAATCTGTCAATTTTTTTCTGTTGTTTTCTCTGTGTCTCACTTTGCTTCGTTTCCATTGTGTTGTCTTTAAGTTTGCTAATATTTTTCTACCATGTTTACTTTGCTGTTCATCCCATCCAATGTAATTTTTATCTCAAATATTGTAGTTTCATCAATAGAAATTTTATTAGGATCCTTTCTGTTTTCTGTTTATCTACTTATCTGTGTGAACATATGTAATACAGTTATAGTAACTTTTAATGCCCCTTTTATGCTAATTCTCACATCTGTTATTGTGGTTGTTTTGATGAATTGACTTTTCCTCTCATAATGGGCTATATTTTCACAGTTCTTTGCATACTAGTAATTTTTATTCAGACATGTTTACATTGAAACATTTAGCTTATTGGTTCCTGAATGTTTGTGTGTGTATGTATATGTATTTTCTCCATTCTAATCTTTCCTTTAATATGTGTTTAGAACTACAGCCATTTTTAGTCCAGTGCTATTTTTCCTGGCTACTGATGTAGGATCCTCTGAGTGCTTTATCCAATATCCAGTACATCGTGATGTTTTTCCATTCTGGCTAATGGGAACTGTTAGTATTCTCTTGAGTTAGCATTGGGCATTATTTCTTCTAACGTTTTCATATATTTTTTCCTAGCCTAACTTTGGGTGGTTTCCTCATGCTAATGGACTGGACGGTGCTATAGGAAATATTTGTGATAATGCTTTGCAGATCTACACAGTGTTTTCTCTGTACAGCTCTTTTCTCTGTGTTATTCTTTCTCATGAACTATAGCTGCCTTGATGTTCCTGGGTTCTCAGCTCTGTTTCCTCAAATCTGGAATCTCTCCCTGCCTCAGAGATGGCCATAAACTTTCTCTAGGCAGTAAGTTGTGACAATCACAGGGCTCATTTCATCTGTGCTTTGTCTCTGAGGAATTACCATTCTTCATCTTCTGTACAATATCTTGAAAATCATTGAATTGTAGCATGTTCCTCTTAGTTGTTTTAGGCAGAAATATGAATGTAGTGTCTGTTACCCTATCTTCACTTGAAACAGAATTTAACTGTATTATTTTATAATCATTCTTTGAGGCTTAGGCTTGCATATTCTCTTGCCTCCCCAATCATATTGTAAGGAACTGATTCCCTTATTAAATCCTTTTATGCTTAAATTATATAGAGTGAGTTCCATTAACTACAGTGGAATACTGAATGGTACAGATATCGTTTAAAGAAAACATGTACATTTTTGTGTAAAATTAAAAATGTTTCCCATTATGCCAATGTACACGCATACCCATTCTCTCTTACAGTGTATTATATAAAAGTCTTTGTATGAGTCTGCTAGAGCTGCCATAACAAAACATCAAAGACTGGGTGGCTTAAACAAAAGAAATTTATTTCTCAAAGTTCTGGAATCTAGAAGTCCAAGATTAAGGTGTTGGCTTAATCTTGGCTTCTCGTATGATCTTTCTTCCTGGCTTGAAGAAGACCATCTTTTTGTAACAGCCTCACATAACTTATTCTCTGTATGTGTACATCTTACTGTCTCTTTTCTTTTTCTTATAAACATGCCAATAATATTGAATTAAAGCTCTGTACTTATGACCTCATTAACCTTAATTACTTTCTTCTTTTTTTTTTTTACTT
>VBSM01003169.1:8771669-8811397 GCA_008086735.1 Cheirogaleus medius | reverse complement strand
CTGCCACTCCAGCTTTCTTTTGGCTTCCATTTGCTTGAAATATTGTTCTCCACACCTTCACCTTTAGTCTAACTACATCCTTGCAAGTTAGATGTTTTCCTGAAGGCTGCAGATACTTGGCTTGTATTTTTTTTATCCATTCAGCTAGCCTATGTCTCTTGAGTGGGGAGTTCAAGCCATTCACATTTATTGAGATAACTGATAGATGGGGCAGATTTCTGTTCATTATGTTGGGTTGAACTTTGTTGCTTTGTTTTCTCTCTTGAGCCATTGTGGTATCTGGGCTTTGATCTTTAGCTTTTAAGTAGACTTACATTCGTGAGTGTTTATTGTGCTGATCCGTGGGTAACACTGTTTGAGTACTTCTTGGAGGGCTGGTCTTGTCTTGGTGAATTCCCTCAGTCTTTGCTTGTCTGAGAATGTCTTGATTTCTCCTTCATAGACAAAACTTAGTTTTGCAGGGAATAAGATTCTAGGTTGAGCATTGTTCTGTTTCAGAAGAGTGAGAATGGGGCCCCAGTCTCTCTTTGCTTTAAAGTTTCAGTAGAGAAGTCTGGCGTTATTCAGATTGGCTTTCCTTTGTATGTTACTTGCTTCTTTCATCTTACAGCTCGTAGAAGAGCCTCTTTAGTTGATATTTTGGTCAGTCTGATGGCTGCATGTCATTACGTCTTCCTGTTTGCATTGAATCTCCCAGCGGTCCTTGAGCTTCTTGAACTTGTATATCGAGAATTTTAGCAAGGCCTGGGAAATTTTCCTCTATTATATCTTCAAATAGCTTATCCAACCCTTGAGTGTTTTTTTCTTCCCCTTCGGGTAACCCTATAACCGTCACATTAGGTTTCTTCACATAATCCCACATCTCTTGTAAGCTTTGCTCTTTTCTCTTGTTTCTCTGCTCTATCTCTGTGACTGATTTATTTAATTGCAAGGTGTTATCTTCTGTCTCTGAGATTCTTTCTTCTGTTTTGATCTTCCCTGTTCTTGAGGCTTTCCACTGTGTTTTGTATTTCCCTGAATTGATTCTTCATTTCCAGGAGTTCAGTTAGAGTTTTCTTCATTGTTTCAATTTCTTTAGTGAATTTTTGTTCCATGTCCTGGAATCTTTTTGCATTTTCTTTGTGGTGGTTATCCAGTTGTTCTTGCAAGTCGTTGAATTTTCTTACGATCTGTGCTCAAAATTCTTCTTCTGTCATTTTAGTGGTCTGATTTTGGTTGTTGTCTGTTTCTAAAGGGCTGGGGTTCCTCTTTGGTGGTGTGCTTTCCATTTGGGTCTTCATATTTCCAGAGTTCCTTCAATGATTTCTTCCCATCTGGATCAGTTGTTGCTTCTTATTTTTAGGTTTTTGTTCAGATAATGATACGCCTTGTTTATTCTCTGAGCCAGTAGGTGGTGTTTGTGGGTGAGATTTGACCACACCCTGTATGATGAGTCAGTATATGCTATAAAATAGTGTGTAGAATGTCCTCCCTGTCAGTAGGTGGCGCTTGCTCAGAAGAGCAGGCTACGCTGCTCTTTTTGTGTCCTGTAATCAGCTCTTGTTCCTCTGGAGAGGCACTTTAGTGCCTCAGGTGGTGGGTGGGGCCGTGGAATTTCCAGGTGTGTCCTTATTATCCACTTCAGTGAGGGCTGGTCTGGGAGTGAGTCTGGGCAGAGCTGGGTTGGGTAAGCCTGCCCTCGAGCACCCCAAAAGCTGTTTGCAGGGGTGAAAGTCCTGTTCTCTGCTTCCGGGAAAAGCTGTCAGAGAGGGTCTGGGATGGCCCCACTCCGTCAGAAAGTCTGTGTGTGGGGGTGGGGCTGTCTGAGACCTTCAGTCTGAAGCAGGCCTCGCTCCTTTCCACACTCCCCAACTCCATGGCTTCTCTTGGGTCTTTGCCAGCAGGCAAGATGTCATGCCACCAGGTGTCCTCTAGCTGTGATGCAGGCCAGAGGTTCCCTGCGCTGGGTCGCTGCCTGGGCTAGGCACATGGCCCCCCTTTGGGAGCATCTGCCCCTGAAGGCACACACACCTTTGTAGGCTCCTTCCAAATATCCCTTCAGTGCCCTGTGCAATGCGAGACCTTGGTGCTCAGGATCTGGTCTGCAGGTCTGAGCTCTGGTCCCCGGAATTCAATCCCTGACCCCACCAGGGAGAGGAGTGCCAGTCCTAATTCCCCACTGGGAGCCCAAGCTGGGTGGATGTCTCTCAGCCTAAGGGTCTGCCCTGTTCTCCCGGAATCACCAGGCCAGCAGCACCTGGGAGGGCTGGTGGGTAGGGAGCTCTCCGTCTGAGTACCCCTCAGTCAGCTGTAGGGCCCCAAAAGGGAAGGTCCCATTCCCTGGAGATGCCTCCAGCTGGTGGCTATATTGTCTCTCTCGGCAGCCGCAGATAGGGACAGGGGAGCGGTGAGTGTAGCAAGATGGCGCTTGCTGTGCAGTCTGGTCTGTGCACACAGGGGTGCCCCGAGGGAGTTGGGAGCCTGGTGCCATGTCCGCTACAGGCTTACTGCTCACTGGCGGCGGCCATCTCTGGGCTGGTGTACGCAGGTCTCTCCAACCACTGGGGAGCCCGCCAGCAGTCCGAGATGCAAGGGAGGGGATAGTTAACCACTCCACCTACCCATCCCACTGGTCTCCAAATTGCTGGCTTGGGAGGTCTCTTCTCCCAATTCTCCTCCACAAGCTCCTCCCGTGGCATCTCCCTTAGACTCCGGTACCCCTTCTTCCAACCCCCATCCAATGTATGGTCGTCTGCTTGCTTCTTTCTTCTAATATCTTCTAGAAGCTGTCTTTTCTGCAGAGACACTCTGTCTGGCAGTGTTTCTCGTCCGCCATCTTGCTCCACCCCCAAGAACTTTCATTAATTACTTTCTTAAAGGCCCTTTCTTCAAATACAGTCACATTGAGGGTGAGGTATTCTCAACATATGAATTTTTTGGGGGGAGGGACACAATTTAATCCATAGCAATCCTGTTATTAAGTTCTAGTTATATGCCTTAACTGTTTTCCATCAATACTTATTTGACAAACTCTCCTATACATCAAACCTTTTAAACACTTATATAAAATAATTTTATAGCATTATGGCTATGTATATTATGGTAACATCTGTCTTTATATTAGCAAATATCTTCAAAAAATAGCTCTGTATTTTGTACCATAGAAGTTATACAGGTCTTTGCAATTAAACAGATAAGAACTTTATTTCTGGTTTCACCTTTTAAAAGCACAAGATCTGAAATCAGGAAGAACAGTGATTTAATCTTGGCCTTGCCACTTAGCAGCTCTGTGCTTTGTTCAAGTTCCTTTAACTTCTTCACCCTTTTTATACTCAAATGTAAAACAGAAAGAGATCTTGTGAAAATTAATTGAGCTAGTAATTATGAACCACTTTATCAAGTGTGTCTGGAACATAGTTAATGCCAGACATTCATTTATTGTCTTTATTGTAACTTCTACTCTTCTTAACAGTAACTATACATGCTAGATTGTCTGTTGCCAGGTCAGCATCAGCACTGTTAGTGCTAAGGCTAACTAAGGCTGGGAACTCTTTTTCTCAGAATTCTCTTTGCTGTGTGGTTCTGAGTTAGTGTTTACTAAGGAGAAATCATCTGAGATTTAAAAATATATATAGGCCAGAAGGTGTGGCTTTATGCAAGGTGGGAGCAGTTTGCACAATCATGACAGCTATTCAAATCTTCCCTTGAGCTTTCACTTTGTGGTCTCACTTGTGAAATGTGGATTTTCCATTTGTAACAGTCCTTGAGGTTGAAGATGTTAGTGACTGTTCTGTCTTCTAGCCATAGCCATTCTGACCTTCACACTTCTGCTTCTGGTTTTCCACGATCATTAAGTCTTATTTATTATATTAAACCCCCTTTTCCTGTAATATATGGAGAAGATATCCTTTCATAAAGGAAATTAAAGTAATAAGTTGCCAGGAGGTTATAAGGGATACTAAATGAGATAACATCCATCCTTAAAGACCTTTAGCAGAGTACCTGACACACAGGACATACTCAGTGTTTTGACCAGCAGAACTCATCTCTGGAGTCACCCAAAAGCAATTGGAAGGGAGTTCCAGGAAGGGAGTGCTCCAAACAGTTCAGAGATGGAAACGGATGGGATTCCAAAGAAAGAAGCACTATACCAAATGAATAGCTGTTTGTTACAAGAAGAAAGAAAGAAAGAGAGAGACAGAGAGGAAGGAAGGAAGGAAGGAAGGAAGGAAGGAAGGAAGGAAGGAAGGAAGGAAGACTAAATGCTAGGGTTATTAATCTGAAGCATCTATCAGAGAAACTTACATATAGAGTGATATAGGACTCCTTGCAATGGACAGGAAGAGATAGAGATGTTCTGCCTTGGTATGTATGTCCTCAATGAGGAGGTTTGATTATGGAGTTTATATGGGAGTTTAAGGAATTTGGCTCAGGTCTGAGACTAGTTTCTATGTGTTTAGCAACAGGGTTAAGCTCTCAGTATTTTCTAGAAACAAACTAACAGCTTTCTCCTGCAGGGAAAAGCATGCAGCTGTCCTGGTCACAGGGCAGTCAAGCTACTCTGTGCTTCTCTGTCAGGGCACAGGAAGAAAGTAGAAGGAACAGGGGACCATACACTTAGTAAGTATTAATTCCTTCTTCTTTCTATATAATATGTCATGAGTATAGATGTATAGCTTGTATAAGTATGCATTAAATTCCAAATTCCATAATTATTCTTTTTGGTTCATTACTTTAGTATTTCTATGATATAAGCTGGATACCTGAGTTTCAGTAAGTTACTTGCCCAATAGTGCACAGAAAAAAAATTAGATCTGGGATTTAAACCCAGATCTGGGTAACTCTAAGCCCCATATAATTTTCACATTTTGCCTATACAGATAAAACTTAATAAAAAACTCATGTATCACAGAATATGGTTTCTACTTTAGATGTCACTTACATGTCAAATTCTCATAATCCTTAAGAAATAATAAAGAAAAAATCCAATCACCAGCTAGATAAGCCCTGCATAAAAATAAAGTTTTAATCTATGGGAAAAAAATAAGAAATTTGGATTCTTATATCAATAACAATTCTTAAAAGACTGATATAATGAATGTCAATGTAAAGATAATTTGGGTATTTATTCTGGCTTTGAAATTTAGTGCATGTATGAGAGATATATCCACCTTGAGAGAGATTTTAGTAAAGGTAATAAAAGATGCTATAATAGTTAAACTCTAAAATATCAGAGGCTAAAAAAAATGTTTAGTTTTCAATAATGTAAGTCCAAACAGTGGTTCTGCCAGGTGGGTAGTCCTCTTTCATGATGTGATTTAGAGACTCTCACTCCTTGCACTTTGTGTTGTTTTCATACTCAAAAGCGAATTCCAATGTTGCCTTGCTCCTCTGCATGAAGCCCAAAGTGGGGAAAGCCAAGAGGCTCATGTGTGGGAGGGATTTAGGGATCTGGCCAGAATGTGGGGTACATTATTTCTCCTCCATAGCTGTAAGTCAGTCACATTGTTATACCTACTTTCTGAGGATGCTGAAAAATTATAGTTCAGATATGTGTACAAAATAGAGGAAACAGGATTGATGATTAAAAAGGAGATTCGGAAACCAAGGGTGATATCATTCTACTGGAACCAAAAATGTTCTAAATCCAAAAACAAGAGGCATTGGCAGCTTGAAAAATAATAGTTATGCATAACCAAATTTGGTTCTTGCATTATAGGTGAGAATAAAGGTTAAAAAAATGTAAAGCTTATTCAGAGTTCATAGGAATGTTAATGGAAACATTGTTTCTTGTTATAGTAACAAGCTAAAATATTAATTATAAGTATAATATTAATAAAAATAATGACAGGTATCAGGTCATTTTCTAATACCATTATGACTTTTTACCACTTAATCTTCTCAATAACTCATGGGATAGCTTCTAAATAACTCAATGTTCACTCAAAGAAATTGAGACATAAATTATGTTATTTGTTCAAATTATACAGCAATATGGTAGATATAGATTTGAATCCAGGTGTTCTCACTCCAGTGTCATGCTCTTAACCACCACACTCCAGATCCTTCCTTTTTATGGTATAGCATTTTAAAATAATTCAAATATTTTACTTTATCTAATCTTTTCAAATATCATAGCTAATACAACCAGAACAGTTTATTTCCTGTTGGCACTAAATATAAAAAACAAGAAGCCATGTGTATTTTTAAAATAAATGCTCAAAGAATCACAACATAGAACTATTCTGGATACATTCTCAGTTTCCTATTTTTCCAGGCATATGTAATTGCAAAACATACTTGAAAAAGTATAAATTAGCTGCATACAAACATACTAGTTTCTTTAACAGGAAACTACAGCTTCTAACAAAGTCGTTCAACAAAATGTTGAGGGTGATGGCATGAAATGAAGAGGAAGCAGAACACACACATGATGGAAAATTATTTTTTGCTATTATTTGGAAAGTCAAAGAGTTGTTGGCCTCAGAACTCTGCTACCTGCTCCTTGCCACAGCTGTCAACCAAACTACTCTTGTTCATCTGGCTCAGCCCTTCCCACCCAGACTTCTGCTTACTGAATATTTTCAGATGTTGTTTTCACTTTTCAGTAACTTCAGCAGAGCATGGCATATTGGCTAACATTTTTATGGTGTGCTCTGACATTTTTACTCTGGCACAATGTGTGGCCTCTTCTTGAGAACCTGAAAGATGTCAGTGCACTTTGTAAAAGGAATTGCATTTGATTTGAATTGTCTCTTGTATGTAGGCATACAAGGTTGGATAATGTCAATCTCAGTTTGCTGAAATTTTACTATTTCTGAATAAATTTAATTGACTGTGTCCTTTCATTTTCTCTTCAAATTAACATTGGCTCTTTGACATATTGCCTAATGAAACTTACAAACATGAGTCAATCCATAGGTTAACACATTTTTTTCTTTGAAAATATCATTTTATTTATACTAATAGCAAGGGGACAAATTAGGATTAAAAGCTGAGTTTCCATATACATTTTCTTTTTTCATTTTTCTCTTTTATTGATATATAATAATTTACATATTTAAAGGGTCCATGTGGATGTTTATTACAAGTGAAGAATGTGTAATGATCAAGTTAGGGTATTTGTGCTACCCATCATTTTGAATGTTTACCATTTTTATGTATTGGTATCATTTCAAGTTCTGTCTTCTAGTCATTTGAAAATATACATAATATAGTTGCTAAGTATAGTCACCCTAGCCTGCTACCAAACATTAGAACTTATTTTCTTTATCTAACTGTGTGTTTGTATCCACAACCAAACTCTCTTCATCTCTCCTCCCCTAAACCCATCCTTCACGGTTTCTGGCATCTATTGTTCTATTCTCTATGTCCACAAGATCAAGATTTTTAGCTCCCACATCTGAGTGAGAATATGTAGTATTTGTCTTTCTGTTCCTGGTTTATTTGACATAACATAATGACCTCTAGTTCCATCCATGTTGCTGCAAATAACATGATTTCATTCTTTATTTATGGACAAATAATATTCTATTGTGTATATATACTAAATTTTCTCTGTCCATTCATCCATTGATGGAACCTTAGGTTGAGTCCTTATATTCTCTATTGTGAATAGTGACACACAAAAAAAATGTGAGTGCAGATATCACTTACATATACTGATTTTTTTTTCCTTTGTATAGATAGCCAGGAAAGGGATAGCTGGATCATGTGGTAGGAGTATTTTTAGTTTTCTGAGAAATCTCCATAATGTTTTCCATAGTGGTTGTACTAGCTTAAATTCTACCAGTGTGTAAGAGTTCTCTTTTCTCTTCATACTTGCCAGCATCTATTATATTTTGTCTTTTTATATAATGGCTATTCTAACTAGTGTGAGATGATGTATCACTGTGGTTTTGATTTGCATTTCCCTGATTATTAGTGATGTACATCTTAGGCACATGTATGTCTTGTTTCAGACAAAAACATACACTGGGGAAAAGAATCCTTATTAAATAAATTGTGCTGGGAAAATTAGATAGACACATGTAGAAGACTGAAACACAATCCACACTTCTCATCTCTCAAAAAAATCAACTCACGGGTAGATAACAGATTTAAACCTAAGGCATGAAACTATAAGAATTATAGAAGAAAATGTTGGAAAAACTCTTATAGACATTGGTCTAGGCAAAGAATTTATAAAGAAGATCCCAAAGGCAATCATGGCAACAACAAAAATTAAATAAATGGGACCCAATCAAATTAAAAAGCTTCTGCATAGCCACGGAAACTATCATGAAAGCAAACAGACAACCTATAGAATGGGAGAAAACATTCTCATGTTACACATCCAATAAACGGTGGATAACTAGAATTTATGTAGAATTTAGAAAAATCAGCAAAAAAAAAAAAAATCAAACAGCTCCATTTAAAAGCGTGCTAAGGACATGAACAGAAACTTTTAATTGGAAAATTTATTTCTTTTACTTTCAAGGTTATTACTGATGTGTGAAGTTTTGTTCTTGTCAAATTGTTAAGTGTTTTCCTGTTATTTTGCATATTCTTTGTTCTTTTCTTTTTCTTTTTTGATTTTCCCTGTGATTTGCTGATTTTCTATGTCAATACCATTTGAGTTTTTACTCCTTCTCCTTTGTGTGTTTGCTTCAGCAGTGTGTTTTATATTTTCATATGTTTTCATGAAAGTAACTGTTTCTCTTTTGCTTCTCAGTTTAAGACTTCCTTGAGCTTTTGTTGTAAGTCTGGTCTGGTGGTGATTCAGTCAGCATTTGCTTATCTGGGACAAACTTCATTTCTCCTTTATGTATGAAAGATAATTTTGCTGGGTATAATATACTTCAGTGGCAGTTTTCTCTTTCAACACTGTAATATATTACCCCATTCTCTTTTGGCCTATAAGATGTCTGATTAGAAATCTGCTGTTAATCTGATAGAGGATCCTTTATAAGTGACTAGACACTTTTCTCTTGCTGTTTTTAGAATGTTATTTTTGTCATTTACTTTTGACAATTTGACTATAATATGTCATGGGAAGCATTTTTTTCATTTTTTCTGTTTGGAGATTAATGAGCCTCCTTTGTCTGGATATCTAAATGTCTTGCTAGATTTGGGATGTTTTCATATATCATTTCATTAAATAGATTTTCAAAATATTTCTTTTTCTTTTCACCCCTGGGGATACCAGTAATTCTTACATTTGGTCACTTTTTGATGTCCCTAATGTCAAGAAGGCTTTGCTAATACTTTTTCATTCTTTTTCTTTATTTATGTCTGAGTAGATTATTTCCAAATTCCTGTCTTCAAGTTCTGAGATTCCTTCTTTGCTTGATCTAGTCTATTGTTGAAGATTTCTAATGCATTTTGTATTTCATTCAATGAGTTCTTAGTTCTAGAGTTTCTGTTTGATTCTTTTTTTTATGACATCTATCTCATTGATAAATTTCTCATTCATATCCTGGGTTGTTTTTCAGATCTCTTTGTATTGTTTTTAACAATTTTTTTTCTATCTTAATAAGCTTCTCTTAAATCAATATTTTAAATTCCTTTTCTCATATTTTGATTTAGATCTGTTGCAGTGGAGTTATTTTGTTTCTTTATAAGTGTCATGTTTTCTTGCTTTTTCATGTTTTCTATGTCCTTATGTTGATATGTGTACATCTGGTTTACTAGTAGCTTATTCCAATTTTTTTGAACTTGCTTTCATAGGGGAGAAATTGTTCTTGAAGATATATCAATGCCTATGGTGGGTAGGGCCTTTTGTCTTTGATTCTGGGTGTGTCCAATAGTATAGTCTCTGAATGATTTCTTTGGTTGTAAACAACATCAGTAATATCTGTGATTTTGTTAATGTTTGAGGGTCTGTTTATTAGTGGAGGCTGTGGTGAAGTTGTGCTAAGAACTTCAGTGCTAGGTGGGCCAGTCTTCAGGTTACAGTAGTGGCAGTAGTGGGTTTAGTGTGCATATTCTTGTACCCCAGGGCCTTGTACACTAGCACGAGTGTTAGCAGGAAAAGACAGGCTGCTTTTGGGGCCTCCAGGTGGTTTGCTCTGATGCCAGTAGTGGAATCAGAGGCCCAAGTTGGTAAGGAGTTTTTTGGGTCCCAGGGAAATCAGCATGGTGTGAAAGATCACAGTGGCAGTGATGGGATAACCATTTGGGTCTTGAACAATGTGTGCTCATGTTGGAAGTGTCTGCAATTCAGGGTCACCTCCCAAAGCCCTAAACACAGCTCTCAGGCTTACCTGCTCTTGGCAGCAGGGCTATGCCACCTGGGGGAGGGATCTTAACTTTTGCACATGAGCTCGAGCATGGAGGCCACATCACTTGCTCTCAAATCCCCAGAAAGTAGCCCTCCAACTCACCCACCTCAGCCTCCAACAGCAGCAGTGACTAAGGCTGCATGGTGTGCAAAGTCGGAAAAGGGGTCCATCTCTATACCCCTATAGTCTTCTGAATGGACACTGGGGGATGTCAACAGGGGTTCTTGGCATGTGGAAATATGGGGACTGCGGTTTCCAAAGCAGGATGCAGTCCTTCGGTGAATGTGCTCTTACAATGGTGTCTTGGGGAGGTGAGTGACACATCAGTTCTCTATCTGTTGCAATACCCTTGTAGGGTTTCCAAATCACTGCCCATGCTAGTGTTGGGGTTCCTGTGAGTAGAGGAGCATTCCATGATTGCAGAAGTTCATGATGGGGATGTGTACCACTTAAGCTCTCTCACTTACACTTTCTCTGCAATACCAAGACCATCTGGGCTTCCAGCCAACTCAGTTGAGCTGGCTGCTCACATTCTTCTTGTTATGTGCCTCAGGTGTTTTCCATGACTTCTTTATTGGACTCTAATATTCTCTCCTAGATGTTCTATTTGAGGTGCAATTATCTCAAATACAACCAAATAATTTTGATTCTTCTTTATGGTGAGAGTGAATATTTGATGTCTCTAGTCAGCTTTTCTGAGCTGGAATCCTACATATACATATGTAAGATACATATGTATATACATACATTTTTGATATTTTTGTAGAGTGCATATAAATGAAAGTATACTATTTAAATTTCTGGGGTTAAAGTTATTGGTCTTTAAAACAAATAAGTACATCATAATAGGATGATCATTTTTCATTCTTGTGAAAGTAAAGCTCAGGAGTAAATATACTTGAGAAAATCTTTTATTTTTATCCTGTAATATCTTTAAAAATCAATTTTGAAATTTTAAGCCAGTGGTGTCTAAATTCTCCTTAGGAACTGTGAAACCTAGTGAGATGATACAAAGAATAGAGCCTGATAACAAAAAATCAGCTTCCCTAAAGTAAGTCACTTATTATGTGTAATAAAAAGACTGACTCTGTCTTTTGATGTGTGACTGCTGACAGCTTTTAAAGCTTAGTTCTCCCTCTGCCCCACATCTGCATACACTGATAAAAAGCCTGGATGCTTCCTCCTATGGCAGTGGCAGGAGGTCTAAACCACCCTAGGCTCTGCCCATGTGTGCAAATCCTTAGCAGCAATCCATCATTTTAGCAACTTAAAAACCTTAACCCATACTATGGTCTGAATGTTTTTGTCCCTCAAAAATTCAGGTGTTGAAACCTAACCTTCAAGGTAATAGTATTAAGAAGTGAGACCTTTGGGATCTTATTAGATCATGAGAGCAGAAGCTTCATGAAGGAGATTTGTGCCCAAATAAAAAAGGCCCTAGTGATCTGCTTTGCTCCTTCTACCAAAAGAGGACACAGCAGAAAGGCTCCATCTATGAGGAAATGGGCTCTCAGAAGACAATGAATCTGCAGGAACCTTAATCTTAAACTTCCAAGCCTCCAGAACTGTGAGAAATCAATTTCTGTTTTTTATAAGTTACCTAGTCTATGGTATTTTGTTACAGCATATGCAGTGGATTAAGACAGGCACATTTTCAGACCAGTTTTAGAACCTGCCTTGGTCTTCCCCAAAAGCCCCATTATTTGAGAAATAAAACTTTTCATGCTCTCTTGGAATAAGTGCATATGGGAGGGTGTCATCATTCTCAACAACAGAACCAATTTTGGGTGAGGTTGATACTGTTTATACAGATTTGCCACAATATTATGTAAAACAATTTTGAAAAAAATTGTTGAAAGGTTTAATTAATCTTCATGAACATTTCTGGTAGAATCAAGGCAAAATAAAAGTTTCTAAGAAACATGACACCTTAGACATCTAACATTTCAAATTTAAATTAAACCAATTGCATCAAATAAAATGAGATATTTCCTTCTAATTTTCTCAAATAAGAAAGAAATGATATTGATTGATTATAATATGGTGGGAGTGTAGAAAATATTTTGAAATGAGTATCTAGAATACATTCTAATGTTGTGCACATCAAGACCTTGCAAATTCCATTTTCTGTGAAGTATCATGCAAATTATAATACAATTCATAACTTAATTACCATTCAATAGTGCCATTGATTTAATTTTTCAAATAACTTACTTTAAAGATTTAATATTTCAAAAATCTTTCTTTACATCTCCTATACAGAAGCAACTACAGGTTCAATATCATTATCTGGAATGTTGGGGCCAGAAATGTTTGGGATTTAGAATTTCTTGGGTTTCATGATATTTTTATTCCAATTGAGCATCCCTAATCTGAAAATTTGATATCCAAAATGTTCCAATGAGCATTTTCTTTGAGCTTCATGTTGGTACCCAAGTTCTGAATTTTAGAGCAATTCAGATTTTGGATTTATGGATTAGGGATACTCAACTTATGTAATGATTTAGTATGTTATGATTAAAATTAATTTGAAATTTGAAAGTGATATGGGTATTAGACATAACAATTAGCAGTAATTTTCCTAGATGGGACAATAATAACTTTGTGGTTAAGTTAGAGCATGTCCTAATTTTTAGTAGATACATGGTTAAGTATTTAGGGGTTAAGTGTCATGTTGTCTGAAACTTACTTTGAAAATATCCAGCAAAAACAATAGGTAGGTAGTAAACAGAAAAACAGATAGAGAGATGTGGCAAATATGGTAAAGTATTATTAACTATTGAATCTGAGTTATGAGTATAGGATTCCTTTGGCTAGTATATTCTAAAATATTAATATTAATGTTGAGAAATCTTTTTAAAAATCAGAAGATGGATGACTAGAATCATTTCATCCCCACTTTCTCTACTTAGAAGAACCAGAATTGTGTATAGACAGTCACACTTAGAATACACATGGTGGAACTCAACAGAGAAGTAACAGGAAGCACAAGGAAATGGGGAAGGAGAAGGAAGACAAGCAACCTTCCTGACAGGTTCAGCTGGGAGCCAGAATGACTTCCCAATGTGAGGAAAGGATATGTGAGAGACTTCCAGCAGCTGATGTTTCCACCATGGAATGGTGCAATCATCCTGGCCATGAGAAAGAAACTCATGACCCTTGCTGGTCCAGGCTGTGGTCACCAAGGATGGCCCCACCCTCTCCAGTGGCAGGACCTCAGCAATGCTATTACCAGCTCCCTACCCAAGCACTCTACCTGTAGCCTGAGGATTGCCCCATCCTTGCCTACCACTGCTGGTGCCTGTGCTTACCACTGGGGGGCTTAATCACAAGCCCATCCAGACTAGCTTTGCCCCCACCCTCCACCCCAAGACAGAACACATAGTTGTGGGTTGTAGGGACTGCTCAGCCCAATCCACCATCTTAGGCACCTGAGCACTCTGCCCACAGGCCTAAGGTTGTGCCTTAACTCCTGGCTGCTACCAATACAGCTGGCATCAATCTGCAAGTGCCCCCTATGTGCCTTGAGAATGGCATGCTCAGCCCATCAGAGCCACTAACAATATTTAAAGCACACTGCTCATGACCCAGAGAATCCTCCTGGTCACTGCCACTTCCTTTGCCCATGCCACACTAGCTGTCTGAGAAACTGTGCATCACTGCCACCACCAGCAGCTGAGGATGACACCTGGAGGCCCACAAATTGATGGGAGAGTAATCAACAACACAAGTAACAGCATATACTACTTTGGGGCAGGAAGACATACACACTCAGCCCACTGCTGCCTCCACTCTCCACTGGGACCTGAAGATTGGCCCACCTGGCATTCCAGTCCCCAGCACAACTTCAGTATAGCTTCTACTAATAACTGCACTCTAAAACACCAAGAAAATCACAGATACTCTAATGCTATTTATAGCCAAAGAATTATATAGAGACTAAACCATTCCATGAACTCAGAATCCAAGCTGAAGTACCCTACCCAACCAATACCATAGATATAGCTTCAGTAAAAATCCTCCCCTATGAAAATAAATTTTAAAAATAGGGAATAGTGACCGTTATACTATATGTGCAGATATAAACATAAAAACACGGGAAACATGAATAAACAAGGACATGAGACACCTCCAAAGGAAAAATATATTTATATAACAATAATGTTAATCAAAAATACATTTCAAAATTCCAGATAAGCATTCAAAATATTCATTTTAAAGAAGTTCAGTGAGATACAAGAGAATTCTGAAAAACAATGCAAAGGAATTAGAAACAAAACAATTCAGTATATGAATGAGAAATTTACTAGAGAGATAGATATATTTAAAAAGAATCAAATAGAAATTCTGGAACTAAATAATTTATTGAAGAAAATACAAAATACATTTGACAGCTGGACTAGATGGAGAGAAGAAAGAACCTCAGAACTCAAAGACAGGTCTTTTGAAATAATCTAGTCAGACAAAAATAAAGAAAAAAAGATGAAAATAATAAACAAAACCTTCATGATATTAGGGACAAAAAAGTGACCAAAATTAATAATTATCAGTATTCCTGGGGATGAAGAGACAATGAAATATTTTTAAAACTGATTTAGTAATATATTCAAAGTGTTGAAAGAAAAAAAATTGCCCCCTCCTAGAATACCACACCTAGTAAAAATATTCTTCATAAAAGAGAGAGAGATATAAAGTCCTTCCCAGAGAAGTAAATGCTGAGGTAATTTAGTACCACTGGACTAGCCTTACAAGAAATGCTCAAGAGAGTCCTAAACTCGGAAATGAAAGGGCAACATGTGACATCATGAAAACACATGAAATTTTAAAACTCACTAGCAAGGCAATTACACAAAAGAAGAAGAAAAAGGACTCAAATGGTACAATTACAGCAATCTATTAAAGACAAACAATAAGAGAAAAATAAGGGAGAAAACAATATATACTACAACCATAAAACAATTAACATATGACAGAAGCAAAACTTCACATACCATATACAACCTTGAAAGTATATAGATTAAATTCTCCACTTAAATCATGCAGAATGTGTGGATGGATAAAAAGCATGATCCAACATTATGCTATTTACAAAAGACTCACTTTTTCAGTAAAGATATATATAGGCTGAAAGTTAAAAGATGAAAAAATTTAATGCAAAGGAAAACCAAAATCAAACTATATTAATATCAGATAAAAAAGGCTTTCTGTCTAGTAGAGTACAAAGAGACAAAAAAAAAAGTCACTTGAAAATAATAAAGGGATCAATCCACCAAGAGAATATAACAATTATAAATATATATGTATCCAATATAGGTGCACCCAGATTCATAAAGCAAATATTACTAGATTTAGAAAGAGAGAGTACAATATAATAATGGTTAAGTATATCGACACCCCCTCCTCAGCATACACAGATCACCTCAACAGAAAGTCAAAGAAACATTGGATTTTAACTGGATTTTAAACAAAATTAACCTAACAGACATTTACAGAACTTTCTGCTCAACAATGGAAGAATGTACATTCTGCTCATCAGCAATGGAATATTCTCCAAGACAGATCATATATTAGGCCACAAAATAAATCTTAACAAATTTTTAAAAAGTGAGATCATATCAAGTGTCTTCTCAGGATACATTGGAATAATATTAGAAATCAATACCAAGAGGAACTCTAGAAGCTACATAAATACTCAGAAATTAAAGAACATGCTCATGAATGACCACCAGATCAAGAAATAAATTAATATAGAAAACAAAAAATCCTTGAAACAAATGAAAATGGACACAAAACATACCAAAACCTGTGGAACATACAAACAGCCGTGCTAAAAGGGAAATTTATAGCAATAGATGCCTATATCATAAACAAGAAATATTTCAAATAAACAATCTAATGATATACCTCAGGAACTAGAAAAACAAGAACAAACCAAACCCCAAGTTAGCAGAAAAAATAATAAAGATCAGAGCAGAACTAAATGAAATAGACACCAAAAAGAAAATACAAAGGATTAATAAAATGATAAGTTGGATCTTCGAAAAGAAAAATAAAACTGATAAACTGCTAGCTGGGCTAACCAAGAAGAGAGAAAACCCAAATAAACAAAATCAAAATGAAAAAGGAGACATTACAACTGATACCACAGAAAAACAAAAGATCATCAGAGACTGTTATAAACAATTATATGTTGACAAATTGGCAAACCTAGAGGGAATGGATAAATTCCTTGACATATAATTGACTAAGATTGAATGAGGAAATAATACAACTCCTGGACAGATCCATAACATAGCAAGATTGAATCCATAATAATATATCTCCTAAAAAAGAAATCTCAAGACCAAATGGATTCATAGCCGAATTCTACCAAACGTTCAAAGAAGAACTAATACTATTCCTTCTCAAGCTATCTCAGAAAATTGAGCAAAAAGGAAATCTCCCTAATTCAATCTATGAGGCTGGTAACACCCTGATACCAAAATCATACAAGGACACAACTAAAAAAGAAAAAAAAAAAAACAGGTGAATATTCCTGATGAACATAGTTGCAAAAATCCTCAACAAAATACTAGCAAACTAATTCTAACGGCACATTAAAAGAAGTGGGATTTATACAAGGAATACAAGTAAGGTCCAACATACACAAATCAAGAAACATGATACATCACATCAATAGAAGGCAGGTCAAACCAGATGATCATCTCAATAGATGCATAAAAACACTTGCTAAAATTATTTTTTGGATTTTTTTGTCAGCATATTATGGGGGTACAAATGTTAAGGTTATGAATATTGCCCTTGCTCCCCCTTGAGTCAGAGCTTCAAGCGTGTCCATCCCCCAGTTGGTGTGCATCATACTCATTATGTATGTATATACCTCCCCCAACCGGTCTGACACCTGATAGATGTTATTCCTATATGTCCACTTAGGTGTTGATCAGTTAATACCAATTTGCTGGTGAGTACATATGGTGCTTGTTTTTCCATTTTGGGGACACTTCACTTAATAGAATGGGTTCCAGCTCTAGCCAGGAAAATACAAGAGGTGCTATATCACCATTGTTTCTTATAGTTGAATAGTACTCCATTGTATATATATACCACATTTTATTAATCCACTCATGTATTGATGGGCACTTCGCTTGTGTCCACATCTTTGCAATTGTGAATTGTGCTGCTATAAACATTCGAGTGCAGGTGTCTTTTTCATAGAGTGACTTTTGTTCTTTTGGGTAGATGCCCAGTAATGGGGTTGCTGGATCAAATGGTAGATCCACTTGTATTGCTTTAAGGTATCTTCATATTGCTTTCCACAGAGGCTGAGCTAGTTTGCAGTCCCACCAGCAATGTAGGAGTTTCCCTATCTCTCCACATCCATGCCAACATTTATTGTTTGGGGACTTGTTAATAAAGGTCATTCTCACTGGAGATAAGTGATATCTCATTGTGGTTTTGATTTGCATTTCCCTGATGATTAGAAATGTTGAGCATTTTTTCATATGTTTGTTGGTCATTGTTCTGTCTTCTTTTGGAAAGTTTCTGTTCATGTGTTTTGCCCACTTTTTGATAGGGTTGTTTGATTTTTCCTTGCTGATTTTCCTGAGTTCTAAATAGATTCTAGTTATCAGCCCTTTATCATATGTGCAGATTGTGAAAATTTTCTCCCATTCTGAGGGTTGTCTGTTTGCTCTCTTGACTGTTTCTTTGGCTGTGCAGAAGCTTTTTAATTTGATCAGGTCCCATTTATTTATTTTTGTTGCTGCTGTGATTGCCTTTGGGGTCTTCTTCATAAATTCTTTGCCGAGGCCAATGTCTCGAAGAGTATTTCCAATGTTTTCCTCTAGAATTCTAATAGTTTCACACCTAAGGTTCAAGTCTGTTACCCAGCGTGAGTTGATTTTTGTGAGAGGTGAAAGGTGTGGGTCCTGTTTCAGTCTTCTACATGTGGAATATTCCTTCATAATAAAAACTCACCACAAACTAGGCTTAGAAGGAATATACCTCAAAATAATATGGGCCATATATGACAAAGCTATAGCTAACACCATTCAGATTGGAAAAAAATTGAAAGCCTTTCCTCTAAGAACTAGAAGACAAGGATGCCCACTTTCACCACTCCTATTCAACGTAATACTGGAAGACTTAGCCCAGAGCAATCTGGCAAAGAAAGAAATAAAAGGCATCCAAATTGAAAAAGAGGAAGTCAAATTGTTTTTCTTTGCTAATGATATCATCTTATGTGTAGAAAAGCCAAAAGACTCCCCCAAAACACTCTTAGATTTGAAAAATGAATTTAGTAAAGTTGCAGGATACAAAATCAACACAGGAAATCAGTAATGTTTCTGTATACCAATAATAATCTCACTGAGGAAAAAATAAAGAAGGCAGTCCCATTTACAGTAACTACAAATAATATAAAATACTTAGAAATAAATTTATCCAAGGAGATGAAAGGTCTCTACAAGGAAAACTACCAAAGACTGGTGAAAAAAAATTGATCATGACATAAACAAATGTAAAAATACTGCATGTTCATGGAACAGAATAATTAATATTATTAAAATGACCATATTACTCGAAGCAATCTATAAATTTAATGCAATCTCTATCAAAATACCAATGTCATTCTTCATAGAATTAGCAAAAAAACCCCCATAAAATCCATATAGGACCACAAAAGTAAATAGCCAAAGAAACCTGAGCAAAAATGACCAAACTGAGAGCATCACATTATCTGATTTCAAAATATATCACATGGCATTGATAACCTAAATAGCATGATATCGGTATAAAAATAGGCCATGGTACAAAATAGAGATCTCAGAAATAAATTCACATTTTTACAGCCATCTTATCTTCAACAAAGCTGAGAAGAACTTGCATTGGGAAGGAACACCCTTTTTAATACATGGTGCTGGGAAAATTGTATATCCACACATAGAAGAATGAAACTGTACTCCTACATTTCACCCAAAACAAAAATCAACTCAAAATGGATTAAAGACTTAAACATAAGATCTGAACCTATAAAAATACTAGAAGAAAACAGGGAAATCTCTCTTGGTCTTTGGTCTAGGCAAATAATTTATTACTAAGAAATTAAAAGCATAGACAACAAAAACAAAAATAGACAAATGGCACTTAGTCAAACTAAAACATTTCTGTACAGTAAAGAAAATCATCAACAGAGTGATTAGACAACTTGTTTAATAGTAGAAAATACTTGCAAACTATTCATCTGATAGCGGACAAATATCCAGAATATGCAAGGAACTCAACTAAACAGTTAAAAAAAATCCTATTAAAAATGGGACAAGAACATGAATGGAAATTTCTTAAAAGAAGACATACAAATGGCCGAGAGGTATATTAAAAAAAAAAAAAGTTCAACATTCCTAATCATCAGAAAAAATGCAAGTCATATCCACAATGAGATATCATCTAGTCAGAATGACTATTACTAAAAAGACAAAAAATTAATAGATGTTGAGGAAAATGTGGAAAGAGGGAAACTCTTCTACATTATTGGTGGTGATGTAAGCTAATATGGCTACTATGGAAAAATACTATGGAGATTTCTTCAAAAACTAAAGATAGAATTACCATTTGACCCAGCAATCTCACTATTTGGTATCTACCCAAAGGAAAAGAAATCAATATATCAAAGGGATACCTGCACTCACATGTTTATAGTAGTACTAATTCACAATAGCAAAGATATGGGGTAAACTTAAGTGTCCATCAATAGATGAATAGGTAAGGAAAATGTGGGCTGTGTGTGTGTGTGTACATATATATATATATATATATATGATGGAATACTATTAATCCATAAAAAAGAATTAAAGCATGTTATTTGCAGCTACATGGAAGGAACTGGAGGTCATTATGTTAAGTAAAGTAAGACAGGGACAAAAGGCAAATATGACATATTCTCACATATGTGGGAGCTAAACAATTTAAACATGCATAGATATAGAGAGTGGAAAGATAGACAACAGATACTGGGGAGGGTAAGCAAAGGGGTAGGGGGAGGACAGAGACAAGTGGGTTAAAGGGTACAAACACAGTTAGATGTAAACAATAAATTTGATGTTTGATAGATTAGGATGAATATATTTAACAAAAATGTGTTGTACTCAGGTGATAGATACCCTAAATACCCTGACTCGATCACTATGCATTACATACATGTAACAAAATTTCTCATGTGCCCTGTAAATTTGTACAAAAAAAATCATAAATCAGCAAAAGTCTTACATTACATGATTGTCATGTATAAAAAATACAATTTTAGGCTAGGTACAATACCTCATGCCTGTAATCCCAGCAATTTGGGGGGCCAAGGCGGTAAGATTGCTTTAGGTCACGAGTTCAAGACCAATCTTGGTAACACAGCAAGATCCCATCACTACAAAAAAATTTAAAAATTAGCCAGGCACAGCGGTGTGTGCCTGGAGTCCCTAGTTACTTGGGAGGCTGAGGTGGGAAGATTGCTTGAGCTCAAAATTTTGAGGTTGTAGTGAGCTATGATCATGCCACTACACTCTGTCCTGGATGATAGTGTGAAATCCTGTCTCTAAAAACAAAAATGAAATAAAATAAAATGAATTTTTAGAGTTTGAGGATAAATATTTTCTTAAATTCCCTTGCCAAACAACATAGTAAAATAGCTAAAGGACTAGTCTATTTACTCATTATCAGCAGGATAACTGCTTAAAATATTTAATATTTACTAATGTCATACACCTTGCATTACCACTTATATAGAGTTGCAAATGTTTTATTTACTGTAAATAATTTCAAAGACTCAATGATTTCAATAGGCTTGGGAATAAATGAACTTTAATTATACTCTAGGTGTAATTGTTTAAATGACTAATTCACAGTAGGCATTTACTCAGTTTTGAAAGAACTTAAGTACTTAATAAGAATACACATTTCAAAGATGGCTACAGCAAGTCTTTCAAGACATTACTAGATAAATAGAAATTAGCTTAAGAGACAATTAAGTAATTAAGACACAGAAGCTATTATTCTTGAATTGAGTGGTGTTTAAGATATGTAGCTAGAAACATGAACCAAGCACCACTGTACCTGTTTGAACCATGAATGGGGATATGGATTTAAATGGTCCAGAGTCTGTAAGCTTCTGTAAAGTATCTTGAATCTAGAGTTGTATTCAGTGATCTCTCCTTTTGCTTAAGGGAGGTTGTTCAGATGAAAAGTCTAGTTGATTTAGCCAGATAAACAGTGTTAACTTTTCTTGAGAACTGAGATATCTTTGCCAACACCTACGACAATAGCTATGACAACATGGCTTACCCTATGTTAGCCAAAAATACTTTATTCGGTAGTATAAGACTGCAAACCAGTAAAATTTAGTGTTTGCTTCAGGAAACTCCTTCAGATCAATTTATCAGAAACAACAATCTGCTCACTTGGGCAAAGGCCTCACTTTTTATTTTTATTTATTTTTTGTTTTGTTTTAAATTTCCTATTATTCCTTTGTGTGTGTGTGTGTGGTTCTTTTCCTTTTTTTAAATTTCAGCATATTATGGGGGTACAAATGTTAGGGTTACGTATATTGCCCATGCCCCACCTCCCCCCTGGAGTCAGCTTCAAGCGTGACCATCCCCCAAACATTGTACTTTTTAAATAGTTTATCAACTTTTGCTTTAAATTCTTCTCTGTGTAGACCAGTCCTCAACTATTAAGTCGCTAATTTTGCTCAGTCCCAACTATTTCACACCTTGAAAGATCTGCCTCAAAAACAAAACAAAACAAAATATACCATAAGACCCTATGAACACCTCACTTCTGACTTCCTTCTTTTCTAAGACTCGCCTAAAATGGTGTTTTCCCTTCCTGAAATGATTGCTAATCAGTTTACGTTCGTTTGGTTAATAGTGAATAGGTGAATTGCATAGGTGAGGAAATCATCAATTACATAAACTATTATGGAAATATATTACTGATGCATGAAGTCATGGTAAGGAACACCATTGTATATACATATCCTCTGGTGTATTTCCTCTGTAGAAAAAGAAATTATTTTCATAAGAAAAAGTTTAGTAAAATGAATTGGCTAAAAACCAACAGCCAGAGAACACAATTAAAATAGCAGTTGCAATATTGTATTGCAGAAAGTTGCTATGTCATCAAAGAAACTTTGGAAAAAATTACCATTGGAACTATCACAAAACCCCTAAAGTCTTATAGAAGGTAAGATTTTAATAATATGACACAATATATAAGTCAGTGTAACACTTACAAGATATTGCCACATTGTTGTAGCCTTTGTAAAAAAATATAAAGTAGTCGAAGCTTGTTTACAGAATTATTCTCTTCTCTTCTTTTTGGTTTTCTCAAGATCTTAGTCTGTGTAAAAGTGAGTTTTGGATATTTATTCATCTAATGTCGGTGTGATGGAATCAGTCTCTACTGGATTTTTTATTTCAACTATTCAACTGAAAGAAAAACATTTACAATGTACAAAGCATTATGCTGGGCTCAAGTAGATGTGTGTGGGAGATGTGTATCTGTAACATCAACAAAAAGTAAATCACTTGACATGTTTGGAGAGAGATCTGAGTATCAGTCCTGGTTCAGCGTTTTATTATCTGTGATACAATTGGAAAATATCTTAATTTCTTTGAGCTTTTATTGTCTTCTGTCTTAAAATTGAGTTATTGATATTTAGCTTTTATGACGGTGTGAGGATTAAATGAAATAACATATGGGAAGCATTTTGTATTATTGTATTCTCTACTCTGAAAGTGGCCACAAGCTAGCTGGTGAGACAGGAATAAACATAAATATCTATGGAGCAATCAGAATTAATGCAGTGGTATAACACATTACTGTGGCATGCATTGGGTAGACACAATTCTGGTAGTTATGAATACATGTCTTATTGGTAGGTGGTGATTTCAGTCTTTCTGTCTATCTGAAAATCCACTAGTGTGGTGGCAGTCACTTTTATTGCTTCTGTTTTCAATAGGCTCTTCATCAAACAATTGTGAATACTTTACATGTAGGAATATCATCTTCTCTCTCACTAAGTCAGTAGTAATTTTTTTTTTTTAGATAGTAGAATTAGATTGCCCACTGAATTAAAAAGAAGGTAATACACCATGGGTGAGAAGATGTAATTATCATAACTGCCTTTCTCTTCACCTTGTCCCTTGAAGTGTAAATTTTATGAGATAAAGACTTGAAGTAGAAAGTAGCTCTGTGGGTTTTGTTTTTAATATGAAAGAAGGCTGAGCTAAGTCAAGCACTCCAGCTTTATCCAGATTTGAGGGGTGGATTTTTTTTTTTTTTCAAAGATGCTCTGGTTCTATAACACCTTGAGCCATTCCATGATGGCACTAATTCATTTTGCAGCTCCTACTGCTAATTTTAATGATGTCAGTGTGCCACCTATTATCTACTTCTACATTCTTTATTTGAAATATAGTAGAGGAAAATAAAAAGTAATTTCTCTCTTATTGTTTTAATGGTCCATATAATTTCTGAAGGAGAAAAATATAGGATACACTCCCCTCTGAAAAAAAATCTTCGAAACAAAAATTTA
The DNA here is from genome assembly GCA_008086735.1 of Cheirogaleus medius. NCBI lineage: Eukaryota > Metazoa > Chordata > Mammalia > Primates > Cheirogaleidae > Cheirogaleus > Cheirogaleus medius. Next base: position 8,787,574 of record VBSM01003169.1, on the reverse strand, counting down.
GCAAATAAAAGTTTAACTCAAGAGGGCAATATTCAATTCTGAAATTATATGTACAAATGTACTCTTTTGATTCTTCAGTTAATTCAAATAGGATCTCATTATGATATGAATCATTATTACAGAGTCAAATCACACTTCTTACAATAAACCTGTGCTCTTTAACTCATAGTCATTTGTTGCTTAATGACAGGGATAGGTTCTGAGAAATGTTAGGCAATTTCATCATTCTACAAACATCATAGAGTATATTTACACAAATGTAGATGGTAAAGCCTACCTACTTGCACACCTAGACTATGTGGTATATCCTATTGTTCTTAGGTTACAAATCTGTACAACATGTTACTATATTGAGTATTGTGAGCAATTGTTACACAATGGTATTTGTGTATGTAAGCATATCTAAAAATGGAAATGGTACAGTAAAATATGTTATAAACTTATAGTACCACCATTATATATGGGGGTCATTATTGACAGAAATGTCATTATGTGGCACATGACTGCGCCTCCCCTTGCCTTAACTCTAAGTGGTTTTCTCCCTTCTTTTTACCTATGGCAATTATTCCCATTCTCCTTCAGGAAACTCTAATCTCTCAAGTCCACATTTAATACTCTCCCCTTTAATGCCCTTAGCAAATTTTCAGATTCCAAATTGAATAACATTTCTCAAATATCTTTTGTATGCCAAGTTCAAACAGTTTTTCTAAAAATACTTTTTTAAGATAAGAATGTATTGTTTGGGTTCAATTCCTAGTTCAGTCCATGTGACTTCAATATGCTATAGCTTTGCCATTTTAAAAACGGAAAGCGATAGTAGTATTTACCATGTAAGTCTACTGTAAAGATTAAATAAGATAACTCACATCTAGGATTTATCCAAGCAGCTGGCATGTAATAAACATTTAGGAATTGCAGTTATTATGATAGTGATTAATATCGATTATTATTATAATGGAGTATATGCCTCTTACAATTATTTTTCTACTTAAATAACATACTGCTCTATATTATGTAGATGATACTCTTGAATTTGTATTTTTTATTTAAAATTATGAATCCCTCAAAATTTGCAACAATGTCATCATTTCTTTTGTGTCATCTCACCCTATCCAATGCTGTACTTTATGGAGAAAAGACATATAATGGGAACTTGCTGAAAATCACATCAAATTATTTGAAATAATTATTAATTTAATAAAAGTTTATTAAATCATCTTCAAGGAACTGTGGTAGACAGGGGTTTTCTTTCTGGTAAATTCACAGTTTAGTGAAAAACAGATCTCAATGTGAAAGAGGAATTCAATAGAAAAGGGCATTGCTTAGGAAATGAATAAAGCTCAATAAACTCATGACATTCAAAATACATACATTTTTTGGTATACATGATAAACATTTTTTCTTAATGAGTCAGATAGTAAATATTTTAGGCTTCGCCAGCCATAGAGTTTCTGTTGCAACCATTCAACTCTCACTGTATTGTGAAAACAGCCATAGGCAATTCATAAACAAATGTGTGTGGATGTATTCTAATAAAACTTTCTTTATGGGCATGAAATTCAAGTTTAATATCATTTTTCTTGACACAAAATCTGATATTTTTTCTTAACAATTTTAAAATGTAAAAACCATTCTTAGCTTGCAGGCTAAATAAAAATAGGTAGTGGGCCAGATAAGCCACACTTAGCTGATCTGTAGAATACATTATTGCATCTTAACAGTTTGTAAATGTCTTGTCTCTTTTTATACTGTGCTAAAAGTATCCAAGGGTAAGACCTAAAAAAGATTGAAATAAGATGCTTAGGAAATTAAAGGGAGGTCTTAGGAAGGGTGAAGGCTTTGTATGGGCTCCAAGTCTACTACCAATGGGGAGCAATTAGCTTCCTTCTCTTCCATGACTGCAAGTTGTGGGTGTAACCCAGACCAGCCACCTGACAAGGTACACGCCAGTTGGCATATCAAAACTTAAGTGAAAATCCCCCTGACTACTATGTATATATTTATTTATTTTGCTCAGTCAATAGCATTTTCAGATCTCCCCAGGACTTTTTCTAGGCAATCTTGGCAATTATATGCTGATTTTCTTAGAGTATTTGACTACACTTTGCAAGTTAAGAAATCATCTTTTTCTCTCTCCCATCTCCCATCAGTTTCATCTGGGAAATTACTGAGGTTTTCAGCGAATCTAGTTTATAGTTTGTTGTTGCTCAAGGCATGTCCCTAGCTTTTAGTCATTGTGACCCCAATTTGGAAATTTTTCTATCCTCAAATCTGACCCCTTTCTGCCTTGCCCTCAAGCCTTAAACTCACACAAAAGCCAGAGTGACCCTTTTATCACACCTACAGTGTAGCCTCCTTTCAACAAATACCCTGGCAGTGCCTTTGGAAAATAATTCCTGGGATCTGTTTATAAAAAAGTCTGTCAAGTGTAATACTTTTCTTCAGTAATTGAAATATGCCTATAGTCACAGTTAATATCTAAAATTTGGCAACTTATGATTTAGTTGTTAACCTGTGATTTTGTTCTCTCGAGTGCTCTGTGGCTATAGCCACATTCATATCATAAGCAATATTCTTTTTCCATTAGGATTTCTTCTTTCTCACTGGGTTTAAAGAAAGATTTATTTTTACTCCCACTGTTAGTCTGGTTTCCCTGACTTCTACATTCTTTTGTTGTTTCTTTGAGCTTGTCTCTTGGTGTTATGGATATTTTATATAGGTCATGCACTGTATAGGTATTATCTCTGACTGACTCCTTTTGTCTCCATCAAATGTCACATACCCAGCCTGATTATTTTCTAAAATATTCAGTGCTTTGCAACTGATACATCCCTGTGTAGAGTTTAAAAAATGATTTCTTCTCAAACTAACTTTTCATTTCCTCTCCCACTAGAATATTTGTGCTAGAGAAATTTCAAATTTACCAGATATTCCTTCTTTTCAGCCCCCAAAAGGAAGGGATTAGATAATACTATGTTCAAATAATGTGTGTCCATGTAAAAATACATGTACATATGTAGCAACAGTCTTGGCTTGGTGGTCAGAAAAATATCAGACATGGAATTAGAAGACCAGAATTCATATTTTAATCTTTGTTTCTCTCATTCAATCAAGTCATTTCACTTTGATGAATTTTTATGTTCTCATCTGTAAATTTTGGAATTATAAGGACAATAATACCTACCTCTAGGGTAGTTTTGTTAAATGTTTTATAAATGCCACTTATAACAGTAAATAATCTGGAAATATTGCTCCTTTTCATGGAATTACAAGGTTTATCTTTCCCAAATTAATTACCTTCCATTAATAAAGAATGGAAGTTTAACGATTTTATGAGGTGAGGGGTAAAAGGATGCATCTTGCTGTATTACACACCAAACTAGAATAATCCCCTTTATATGTTTGATTTTTTGTGTGTGAAAGTTTCTTTTCTTGGATGCTACCAACTCATATCTTTTGTCCCGCATAGCCTTTCAGGTTCCCTTATTGTTCTCGGATTTCATTTCTGATGATTAGTTTCTCTTTCCACTTAGCTCATGGAAGGTTCAGCAGTCAGTGGGCTTTATCTCTCTAGGAACAAGTTTCAGCTGCCATCTCCTCTATTTTCAAATAGACACCCTAGTGGTCTAATAGCACTCCCACCCTCCAAATACCCAAAGAGCCTTACCAAAACATTCAGTCTTAGAAAACTTGTTTCTTCTATCTGCAAATCAGCTATTTTTGATCTTATATCACATGGTAGGAGGGATGTGAGCTATCAATTGACAAAGTTAAATTTGTCAATTTGACAGAGTTAAACTCTATTAATCACAGACAACCTATACTTCCTTTTCAAACTAAAATTTTGTTTAAGCACACCCCCACATGTAAACAGTCACCTGCCCTCACATACCATCCTATTGGGAAAAGAATACTTATTTTTTGGCATTCTTCTCCATTCTCTAATATCCATTTTTATTGCCTACCCCAACCTATTCATTCCTGGAATTAAAAGACCAAATGGACTTGACATCACAATATTATCTCCAGCATTCACCTAGCCTAGTAGTCTCCTTGACTTCATGCTCTTCTTTCCAAAATAATAGCTATATAGACAATAGTTCTGATATATTAGTTGTTACTTATTTTATCCGCTCAAGTAAATCCATTTATATTTTTTAATATGTTCCAAATCTTGAGGTCTTAACTAAAAACGTTAGGCAATGTGTGGGTGATATTTCAGGTCAAATTGTCAGTTTATTAGGTCTTGACACATAGGCATCTGATTTTAAGAGATAATGTGTAATGTTCCATTTTATTGGTTTAGTATGACTGCAAGTGAGAGCAGTAATTTGGAGGCTAGAAAAGTTTAAAATCACAGTTGAATCCATTGAATTGGGGATTTTGCATAAATTTTATTATTGTAAGTAATTTAAATACATTATTTTATTATAAGGAAATTGTTCTTAAATGTTCCAGTTTAGTAATGTTTTTAATTAGTGTGCATGTGGATTGCTTTACATAACTGTTGTTTTCCCAACTTCATTAATTGATTTAACAACTAATTTTATATTATTTATGACATTCTGCTAATTTAGAGAATATAGTGGTGATCAAACCACTGTTGCTACACTTGAAGAGGTCCTTAATCTGTGCACAAAGCGGAAGTTTAACATGAATTTCTTTCTGGTATTCCAATTTGAATTCAAAACTCTTTCATTTAAGACATTTGTACTAGAGTGATACTTCAGTCAACCAGTTCCTAAGAATCCCAATAAATTGTCAAAGAAATAGTAAATAATAAAAATAATAGCAAGTGTAGCAAGAGCTTACTAATGAAACAAACACTGCTTTAAGCTCATTATATATGTCAACTCATTTAATTCTCACAATCCTATGGATTTGATACTGTTTCCTTTTTACAGAGCAGAAAACTGAGGCAGAGAGATTAATTTGCTCGGGGTCACGCAAAAAGAAGCAAATGGTAAAATTGTAAAATATGACTTTCTTTTTAAATCTCCCAGCTCCTAAATTGACTTCTAAAGCCATAAGGAATTCTAGAAAAAACAGTTGGCAGGTCTTTTTTTACCTGTATAGAGGGAATATCATATTCCTAGTTTCACATTTTAAAGGCATAGAAAACTTTAGAGATATCCATGCATGTGCACATGTATTTGGCCTTATTAGATACTCCATTTCTAATTATTTTTTCTTTATTTTAATTTATGTGCAGTCTCTGAAGGTGTGTTTACAGGTAGCATTTCTTTGAGTATGCCCACAGATCACTAGTTCTGTGAAGTGATAATAGATTCCATGGTTAGTTAAGTTTGCTTCCTTTATTAATGCACTCCTTGGATTTTCCAACATGTTAGTATATATTGTGATTTTTCAAGAGGGAGAGTATACTTTAAAGAGTTTCTCATATTCATCTGCCCTCCTCCAAAATCCTTTGTGTTTGCATATATGCATATATTAAAGGATTGGTATTTTTTAGAATTTATTCTGGGAAAGAATAAGCTGAACAATCATAATTAAGATATTTGTGATGACTAATATTATGCATGTTAATTATTTGAATATTAAAACATCTAGCTTTTAATAATTAATCAAAAGGGATACTAACCAACCTTTTTAATACTCAAAGGAATAGGAGAGCGGAAAAAAATTTACAACGTCCTCTGAGAATCCATTTTTATTCTTAGATTATACTGGTAAAACAATTTCCCTGACTCCATTGCTCCTCCCCTTCTGCTGACATGGGAATGAATGTGTAGCAAGCCACGAGTGACTCAAGAACTGAGAATGCATCTGTTTCAACCATTTATTGCTTTTTAATGGGATGAAAGGCCAATAATTTATGGCCATTTTAAATCTATGAAAGTATTTTTTCTTGCACATGTTACTTTCTTTTCAAACATGATTCTAACAAGTAGATTTTTAAAGAAATACTATGTTCATAAAATGTCTCAACCTTTTGATAATTTAATTACTTCTATCATTATTTTATATTAAATATCTGTTTCTGGAGGAAGAAAACAGTGTGGGGGTTTGAGGTGGAAAATATAAAAAAAAGGATTGATGTGTGAGATAAAACATCTTGGAGGTCATTTGTATGATTTTAATTAAAATTCATTATAATGTAACGCTGTTTTCAATTCTAACATATCTAAGTCAAATGCTTTAGTGTCTTCATTTTTTATTTATTTGGGAGAATACATGGAAAAGATGGTGAGTAATCAGCTTCTGTTTTTCCCCCTTTGGCAAACTTAACATTGCCTTTGCTTTGAAAAAGATTATTAAAAATTTTTTCAAAAAAATATAACAAACTAAAATAACTGTCCTTCAAGGGAAAAATATGATATTCTTTTAACTAAATGAAGTCTGTTACTGATGATAAAATATGTAATTTCCTCTTCTACTTTGTTTTTAATTCCATTCTTGTCAAATATATTTAATAGTTAAACCTGGGGTAGTGTGAAGATTTGATTACCTTATTGTATTACACATCAGTCTTAAATTTCACTAGTTTTTTAATATATAGATCCAATAGATACTGATATTTTGCCTTAGGGAATGAGAGAGGGGGACTTCCATCTAAACCTCGTTAATCAGTACTTTATGCTATTATTCCTGAAATAAATATGTCTGATTGGCTAGGCAGCATCATAAGGAGAATATACAGTTCTGCCAAGGATGAGGTTCCATCATGTGACCCAAAATTTGTGCACATTTTAATTTTGTTGGATCTGTTCCACTCAGAGACTCTGCAGGGCTTTGTTTCTGAAGAATGTAAAAACTGTAAAGAGGAAAATGAGAGTATTTGTGGTTAATGATCTTTGCTAACTGCTTCTAAAATGCAGTCAAGTTTTTGCCTCACTGGGTTAAATGGCATGAAGAGAGGGAAATGCACATATTGGTGTGTGGCTTCAGTTTGTCTGGGGTGTTACTCATACCATTGAGCATTGAAAGCTATATTTCTTTAGAAGTTTTTTTTTTTTAATGTTGTATTTGTTGATATTGCCCAGTAGTATCTTGGATAAATTTTGTCATGGATTTTGTCATATCAGAGAGAAAAATTCTGAAACTCACAGTGGATATAGCATTTCATATCATTGTGTTGTTTGCATGTCTCAAGCCCGTGTTTCGGATTGTATTTTTTCTTAGTGAGATTCTTCATGTCTTTATACAAGAGGCTGCTCCTTTTTTCCTATGAAAGTAAATTTCATCTCACTTTTTATAGCAGGTCTTTGAATAACACTTTTGTTAAATAATGACTCTTTGGCTAGTAAATTTTGAATACTTCTAAATTTTTCCTTTATAGTTCATTTCTAGAACTTGTGTGAGTTAGCTTTTGTTGATTAGCCAATCATCCCAAATATGGTTGACTAATCAACCATATTGTTTAAAGCAACAATCCATTATTATTTCTCATGAATCCATGGGTCAGCAAGATGACTCTGCTTGTTGGGACCAGGCTTAGGTGATCTTGACTGGGCTCACTCATGTGTGTGCAGTCAGCTGGTGGTAGGCTGAAAGCTACCTGTTCTTGGGTAACCTTATCTAGGTACACCAGTTGTCCTTCAAATGACAATCACATTACTTTATAGGCTAGCCTGGGAACATTTTCGTGGCCGTTTCAGTGGCCAACATTGGCCAACATTCAGTGGTCAAAGGAAGGAAGTGGATTATATAAGGACTACTAATCATGTTTGTTACTGTCTCATTGGCCAAAGTAGTTATATGGTTAAGCCCAGAATCAGTGGAGAAGGGGTACCCTACCAAAGGGCATGGATATAGGTAAGCATGAAAAATTATATCCATCAACACATTTTACCCAAAACTCAATCTGAATAAATTAGAGGCTCAAAGACTAACATGTAAAGGTATCCATTACAATATGGAAAATATGTAAATAATGGGAATAAAACCTAAGAAATCAAATAAATGATGATGAATTCCTGTGATTAATATCAAGTAGTCATTGGAAACTGTTTTGAAATAATATGAATAATATGGGATATTTCTAATATCTTAAGTAAAAAATTTAGATACAAAATTACATATGCAATAAGATTTAGTAGTTAAAAATACATTTTAAATACATATAAAAATAGAAAAAATAAAGAAGAATCATCAAATGTTAATAATGTTTACCTTTAGGTAGTAGAGTACAGAAAATGTTTACTTTTTAAGATTTCTTTTCTGTATTTCCTAAATTTTCATAATAAGTATCTAGCATTTTATATTCTGAAAGGAATATAAAATAAAGATTGTATAATTAGTAGCCTGTGGTACATAGAAATCTAATATGATTTGTAAGATTCCCTCCCCCTGGTATGTACACCCTGTATAATCACTTCTTCTTGAGCATAAGAAGGACTATGAATATTATGTATTTCACTCTCATGATTAGATTGTTACATGACAAAATTGAGGGATTTTGAAGTGGTAGTCCCAAAGGAATTGATGTTCAGTTAATCAAAAGGGAGATTATTCTGGGTAAGTTTGACCAAATCAGATGAGCCTTTAAAAGGAATTGGATCCTTTCTGAAGGAAGAGATTCAAAGTATGAGAGAGATTCTCCTGCTGGTTTTGAACAAGTAAGATGCCTTAATGTGAGAGATCCATGCAGCTAGAACCTGAGAGCATCTTTAGTAACTGAGAGAAACCTGTGCCACACTAAACAAGAAAAATAGAACCTAGGTCCTACAGCTGCAAGCAGCTGAATTCTACTAAGAGCCAATGACCCAAAGCATCAGAGAGTGCAGCACTAGGTAAGGCTTGGATTTCAGTCAGCTAAATTCAGATTCCTGGCCCACAGATAATTATGCATTTTGCTTTAAGATGCTACAGTTGTGGTAATTTGTTATGCAGCAATAGAAAGTTAATAAATAGCCCTTTAGAGCCAAATCCCTTTCACTCTTTCATTTCCCAGATTTTCTTGATATTTGTTGGAAGTAATAGTACATAATTCAAAATCATGCCACCATTCTTGATGCAGTTGATCAGAATTATTGTGCATATCCATTTTTACAACCTTGTAAAATGAGTTTATTATTTGTGAAATGAGAGTCCTTGGATTTAGGTTTGTGCTACATTGATGTAGAAAATTAAGTAGTATAGTAGAGTCTTGGAATTAACAGGTTGTCAACTATCATAGATAAATGGTGAAATTTATTGGGTGGGTCAATCAATATTCAATTAAACCATATGCCATGAAGAATGTTTTCATGGTCATAATTAGTAGCACAAACTTTCAGCAGATTTAGAGCCACATAAACATTTTTCATATGGACAATATGAAAAACCATCACAAACATCAATAACAACCTAGAATTTGATAATGTATAATACTTGATGTCTCTTCTTTTTTATCACTCCTGGCAGTTAGTTATCTTTTCCTCTAAACTTCTGCTTAGCGTCAAAATGATTTTCAAAACATCACTCTATGCAACCATTTCCAATCCATGTGATTTGGCCTGGGAAATAAAATCAATTTTCCCTTGAGAAGATAACATTTACTCCATGATTTAAACAACTCAACTTTTCCTAATGCACTTCAGCAATTGAAGACTAACTAGACAAAATCGTTTTCATCCATTTTCATTACAACCTTAAAAAGGACTAATAGTATTTGGTGCAATAAGATTCAATAGAAGAGTTAGTAGGAGTTATGAGAAAATTGCATTAAACCTTTTATGTTGATTCCTTTTCCTGATGGTTTTCTTAGTCCAAAAATTGCTGGATACCATTGTAGCCATAACACTGAACTAAGACAAGCCCACAGCAATGCTATTTAGACAAGATTGACTTCATATAATTGTTTTAGACAAATTTCAATAGTCCTTCATTATTTTTACTCTTCCAAGATCATTTAGTGTGCTACTTGGGACAAGCCCCCATCTGTGCCTTAGTTTATTTTCTTATGAAATAAGAGTGCAGAAGTAGATTTCAAAGCATGGCTTTGTGTCAGCATACTCAGCATTACCTTCTAACTTGTTAGAAAGGCAAATTCCCTAGTCTCATCTGAGATAATGAATCAGAGGTTGTGGGGTGGGCAGCAATGTGTATTTTAAATAGCAAGTCCTGCTGGTAGACTAGATTACTTTAAGAAATATTTCAGACCTTATAGATGCTCCTCCTAGTGACGTTAGGTTGTTGCATATGCACTTTTTATGTTTTGAGTTTATCAAAGTTCCAATATGAACCTTCCTTCCGCAGCTTAGCTGAGCATGAGGATTTTTAGTTTGGAGTGGGGCCACAGTCATTTCTCTTTGGGCATGATGTCAGGTCTTGAGTTTTAACTTTTAAATTATGGGATTACTTTCCTTTGCGTCTGCTATATAGTTCCTCTTTTACTCCTTCTCCTGAAGATCCCAGCCACCTATGTCCCATTTTGTTACACTTGGCTCTAGGAAGCCACATTTCCAAGAGGAGGAGTTTTGTGATGATATAAAATGAAGGCAGTCTCACACTGCGGATAGATTTAATCTGTATGTCAGGAACTCTTGCAAATTTATTGCTTATTGCCTTTGTAAAGAAAGCGTAAGAAAGAAGAGGGCTTTAGCTTTTTAGATTTAGACAAAGCTAGTATTGGATCTTAACTCTATGGCTTAAAATTGTGTAATATTCTGTAAGTTATCTATTGTTTCTGTCTCTTTTTTTATAATCTGGAAACTCAGAAATACTGACAATCCTGAAATAAGACAACATAAATGCAATTGCCTGATATGTATCAGGTGCTCAATAAATTATAGTTTTGTTTCATTTCCCAGTCTCCACAGTCAGGGATTTTGTGCCAGACAATTTTATTTTCCAAAATCATTCACTGCCTGAGCCAGCTGGGCCATGTTCATAATCCTTATGTTCCAGCCAGTAAACTCCCACCTGCTGGCTGAAGGTGTAAATGTTGCAACATCATTATTTTCATTCATCATATCACTTCACTTTTGACTACTTTTCATCCTCCTACTCCCTTTGCCAAGAATGGCTTCCAGTTGGTGGTAAACAATCGAATCTAGGAAAGCATCCTGATTAGTAATGATAATAATAAACAATAACTTAAAATAATTACATTCTATGAAGCACAGAGAAGACAAGTATCTGGCCAAAAGTTACAAACTAAGAAATGACAGAGCTAGAATATGAGTAAGAATGTAAGTAATATAGAAATTCTTACTCAGAATTTCCATGGAAAGTTAAAAAATGGTATCTTAAACAAAATATTTGGAGAAGCCAAAATCACACATAAAGCTCTGAAAATGTAATGATAATTAAAATGAATCAATACATTGGGGAAAGTAAAGTTCATCTTATATTATTGTCCCTTTTATAATGACTCATGTTCAGATGCATCAATCTATTTGTAAATGTCCAGTATGATTGGATCAAATTCTGGGGTGTGGGATATATGTACCTGTGTGTGTGTATGTGTGTGCATGCACATGCCTGTATGTTCAGACTTAGACTTAAATATTTTTCATATTATAGAAATCAAACCGAGACATTTTGTGGTTTTAAGACCAGATCAAATTGTAAGGAATCATTTGCACATGCCAAATTCTAAAATAGGTAGCCCAGTTTAAGCATACCTTTGTCTATGTTTGTCAGTTACTTACTAGTACCATTGTATCTGAACCAAGATGTTAAAGGAGGGACAATTTTGCTTATATCTGATCTGTTTCCAAAATTGAGGTCAGCCTGCCCATCAACTCTAGAGAAGATTGATTTAATATCTTTTTGATCATACATGGAAAAATCAAATCCTCAAGAGATTTTAAAAAGTCCAGGAGTACAAGAACAGAAATAACATTCTAATAATCTTTGTCTATGAGTTCCTATTTCAGAGAATTATGTGAGTTAGGGATTGTCCTATTTTTCTCCTATCATGTTGACATAGGTATAGAACCCTTTAATTTCTACGGAAAATCAATACAACTCCTCTCTCCAACACACACAGGGCATTGCATTTATTCTTTCAACAAATATTAGTGAAGTCTACAATATGGGCTCTGGACTATCTAGGATCAGGGATTCAAGCAGGAGAGACAAGATCCCTTATGTCATAAATCTAATGTTTCACAAACAATAAACTATTAAACAAGAAAATATAGTATAGTGGTACATATCCTTACAAATTAAGTCATATCTTTTGAGGGGGTGGAAAAGGGGAAAAGAAATTCATTTTACTTTACATAAAGTGGCCAGAGGAGGCCTCTTCAAGGAAATTATATTTACGCAATCTGATTTATATAATTTTGAAAGATGATCCAGGCTACTGAGTAGAGAATGTATTATATGGGGGTAGGGCAGGAGCAACAGTAGAGAGATCAGTTAGGAGGCTATTGTCTAGGTGAGAGATGGTGGCCTGAGCTAGGGTGGTAGCAGGGAACATAATGAGACCCACCCATTTAGATTACCCTTTAGGGAATCCGTTCTCAAAATGTGATTCCTGCACCAGCAACATAGAGATAAACAACGGATTTGTTTTATCAAAAACTTTGGGAATGAATCCTAGCACTCTTTTAAAAAGTGTCCCAGTCAATTCTGATGAATGCTAAAATTTGAAACCATTGCTTGGAAGAAGTGTTAACAAGCGATGCAGATGGAAAATGAAGCAAAGAATTAGAAATGATTAATTCCTAGGTTTGCTTGTCTGTTTGTGTTTTTAGGGGAGAAGGGATAAAGCAGACTTTTCAGAAGATTTTCTCTTTACAACTAAACGACTTCAAAATAAATGTTGGTTATCTAAAATTTCCTCAGCCATTACTGCAACTCAAGCATTAGTGGACCACTGCATTGTTTGACTGCTTTCTCTCTCTATCTTCTTTTATCCTCTTTGTTTTTCTCCGTTCTCCTAACTTCCCATTTTTGCTCATGGGTAATACATGACAATTTTCCTACTCCTTGCCTCATCCCATCCTATGTACTAAAAACTAACCTAACCTTTCCTCCTTCAATATAATTTCCTAAACAAACACAGTTCTTGCTCAATGAAGAATTTATGTATCAGCTATTAAGTAAATACATTGTCACACTTACAATATTAAGAAATCAATTTTGATTTGCAAAGATTTAAAACTATGTAGAAAACAATTTTAATAATAATCAGATTGTTAAAATAATTTAAAATACATTTTAAAAAGTGTGCTTAAATGTTGCCAAAAACCTTCATTAAGAATTTTTAAACTGTTGACACTTTTGATGTTTTTTCATGTCCATTTGTTTTAGACTTCAAATAAAGAGTATAATTTTGATTTAAAATCTATATATTCAAATGAATTTTGATACATATCTCTCACGGTCTTACACCAAACCAAACATGAACTCTATTTTTTTTACAAGTTATTTTCTCTTTTAAAATTTTTATTGCCATTATACTTTACAATCTGATACAGAATTGAATTAAGGAATAATTCAAGGAAATTTGTTCTTTTACTATTCAATTATTTTACTGCAACAATATTTGCACCTCTTTGCACTGTTGATGTGATAGCAATGCATAACAACATTCTTATCTTTTAGAACTGTTGTTCTTGCATAAGAATGTTGTTCTGTTAATTATAACTGTGGCATCCCAATGTGTGATTACAGCATAAAATATAATTTATTAAAATATTTTCCAGGCATTTCCAAGAAAGGGAATTCAGTATTTATTAACACTTTCTCCAATTTAGGCTCAAGGAAAGCTCAATTAAATACAATAAAACTTTAGGCACTGTTGTTACACTCAATTTTTTATGGCACACACACACACACACACAAAAAAACAGCTTCTAAAAGATTTTGGTATTTTAATCTTTTTTTACCTTCTAGGAAATAGCCCTTATAAATAATTGCTGAGCCACATCTTGTTAGAATAATGAAATGGTCTTATACAACTTCAGTCCTGAATGGTCTATACCAGGTGATGAAGCTGAATTAGATTAATTGATAAAACCACATCCACTGAGTCTTTCTTACAATTAAGTAAGAGCCAGTATTGTAATTTCCAGGACTCTAACATTAACAAAATGCTAATTTAAATGAAAAATATATTTTGCATATTATAAGTACTAAGTTTCTTAAGGAAAAATATGATTGTGGGAAGATAGACTCATTGAAGTAGATATTATTTCCAAATTTATATTCAATACCTAAAATAAAAATATAAAATGAGGAATAACTGATTGTTTTCTGGTCTAGAAACTGGGCAAAATGCTCACTTTCTGATAGCACTAAGAGAAGGAGGAAAATACAGCATTATAGGATCCCTAAAGCCAATTATTTCAGGATTCTGTGTTACCAAAAATGTCTAAATAATTTTCCTTAGAGCTTTCCCTCCCAATGTGTCAGATTATTTCCACAGTTGAATATACCTCCCTAGTTCACTGTCTAATAAAAATAATTGGAAGTTGTTTACAGAAAAAATGATTTTACTTATACAAATATGCAGAATAATCAATATCTCTACCCTTACTTATTGCCATGTTCATTGTTTTAAATTTTATATTGATAAGCACTACTTTTCATTTGGAAATATTGACTATATGTTCTTTGTCAAGAACCTTTAGGATATGGTTCATATTATCCCTCTGTATTTCTCTCCATGCTGCATTTAGCATAGTGACCTGTGAGTCTGTCAAAATGATGAAGAGTCTGAGATTTTTCCATACTTCTACACTAACAAGTCTCTCTAGCACCGTTTCATAGATGCTAGCAGAAGGCCCAGGAACTCTGAGATGAAACAAAGGACTTATTGCTTATGACACAGAAGGTGGCATGAGCTTTATGTTTGCATCAATTACTTTCGTTCCCAAAGTCTCATGGTGATAATGTGGAAATGACCCAGGTAGATGCTACTGTCTGTGTCACAGATGTGCAACCCTGAGTTTAGGTTTTCTCCCATCTTATTATGGAAGCTGCAAATAAACCTGCCCTACTTTTGCTCCTGAGAAAGATACTATTTATATAATCCTACTCACGAAACCAATATGCCTATTGGCCTGCAGGGAGCCACCATCTCTATCCTCCCAGGCTGCTTACTATACAAATATCCTTCAAAAGTTAGTCCAGGACAAAACTGTCACACAATGTGTGGAAACACCATGAAGAATGCCCTCAAAAGCATGATCTACTGGAAAATAGTAGCTATTTCTTAAACTCAGTAAAATGTGTGTGCTTTATTTCAGGCTGCTATGAGCAAAGTACCATAGACTGGGTGGCTTATAAAAAACAAACATATATTCCTCACATTTCTGAAGGCTAGAAATTTGAGATCAGGGTTCTCGTGAGGGCTCTTTTCTGGTTTGCAGACTGCCAACTTCTCGTAGTATTGTAACATGTTGGACAAAGGGTCAGAGAGCTCTATGGGGTCCTTTTTATAAAGGCACTACCCTTTCATAAGGGCTCTGTTCTCATGACTGAATTTCCGCCTAAAGACCCCCACCTCCTAATACCATCATATTGGGGGTTAAGATATCACCATATGAATTTGGGAGGAACATAAACAATCAGTCTATTGAAATATATTTCTTACAATACAGATTTTTTTTTCGATAGATGTCATCCCCAAATATTTGCAGTTTAGAACTAAATTGGCTCATAATCTAGTTGAGTATCATTGAATTGGCCCCCTTATCCTACACTATAAGCATTGTGCAAATCCCATATTGTTAATCTCCATGGAGATAGCTAAGCTGTCAATCACCTCTTAAATTCTCTCTCTGTCTCTCTCTCACACACACACGCACACACACACACACATTTGGTAGGCTGTATGGAAGAAATTGGAGCATTTCATTTGGGAGTATACAAAAAGATTCATTCAGCTGAATGATCCTGAAATACTGAATAGAAATAGATGTTCATATGCCAGTGATATATATTTTGGTCCTGTGCCGGAGCCAGCCGGCGACGTGCGGCACCTAGAGTTTGGGGGTGAGGAT
>VBSM01003169.1:8758740-8771569 GCA_008086735.1 Cheirogaleus medius | reverse complement strand
TTCTGGGCAGCAGTCGTACCCCAACTCTACCCGTGTCCGGGACAGCTTCCGACAGTCCTGTATGCAAAAGTTTAACTTCTTTGCAGCAATATGAATCAGACAGAAAACCAATTCTTTCTTTCTTTCTTCTTTTTCCTTCTCTTTTTCTTTATTTCCTCTGAGCTAGCCCTCTAAATTCTACTTCAATATTTAAATCTGTTAAAGTTTGAGTGCCTGAATATTTCATTTCTATTCTATCCCTAAGGTTCATCAATTTTAAAGATGGATTATAAATCTATAGCAAGTTGTTCCTGGGAGACACGGTGACCAAAATAGCTTACTTGAGGTATATATTCAATTTCATTCTTTTTCTGTGCTAAATTTTATAACCAGGTATTCCAAGGGATAAAAGAAATATGGCTTGTGTAGTAAATAGTTTGAGTAGTAAACTATTATGAATATGTGGTTGATAGCTATTAGAAATGAAGTAATATAGTATTGAAAAGCAATTTCTAAAAATACAAATCATGGAAAATATTTATATATATGCAAACAGGACATGTAATTGCCAGCAGTTGTATCTGAGTTTCCATTTATTTTAAATATGGATCTTAGTAGAAAACATCAACTATTTTATGTTTACAGAGGAAATTTTTCTATGAAGGGAGATGGTGGAAGGAATATAGCCTTAAATAAAATGCTATCTGACTATGTGTCATAATCATGTATGTATGCAGGGCATTTATGAAAACCTCCATTTTATGGATATTAAAATAGATTTGGAGAAAGTTTATATGTTTTTCTTAAGGTTACAGAGCTGTTAAGTAATAGTATTTTTACTAGAGTTCAGAATTTCTTGGCCAGGGTTATTTTTGCTATATATAAATTCACTTTCTTTAGTGATAATATCTATCACTTATTAATTATTCAATGTATGTTTGGCCTATGTACGTAGTTTACTTGGGCTATCTAATTTTTTAATTGTCATAACAGCTCTATGAGACAGGGTCAATTATTTTCCTTTTATATTCAGGATGCTGTAATGTATAAGGTCACAGAGAAAGTGAAAGCTTGAACTCAACTTCAAACCTAAGTATTTCAGAGCCAGGACTTTTAACTGAAATGCAATCTTAGAAATTAAACATATTCAGCAACATTGCAATCATCCATGTTGATATCTCAAAGTGAGAATTTTGAAACACTCTTCTGTCAACAATAAAATATATTTTTAAGATTCCATGAATCACTGAAGCTTCAATAGAAACTCATGCAAAATGTAAATTCAAGCACACTCTTTTACCCAAAGATTAAAAATTAAAGGAAATATCAACCAAAAAATTCTTATTAATAAAGAACAATTTCCATATTGTATAGTGAATAAAGTATCAACAAACAATGCAAGACATCTTCTTGGAAAGTCTTTTTGAAATATGTTAACAGGTGAAATATTTTCATTTCAGCTGTGGAGAGTTAACACTGCATTTGCTTTGTATGACATCCACTGCTCATTTGATCTGGATCATGATTCAGAGGCAGGAGCTAAGCTTAGATTTTGTTTATTATTCTCTGAAAAGTTCATATTATTCTGTGATGCTCTGGAAACAAAACAATTATTATTCATCTCCCACAGGGAAAGCCAAACTGTACATAAAATTGTATCTAGTCTATTCTATTTCTACAGCAGTGTTTCATAAGGAGCAGAGTTTCCTTGCAATTTTGTTATGAATACAAAAATAATCATAATGCATTTAACAACCTTGAAATCTATCCTACCTACAAATGTAGCAGATCTTGAAATCACATTTTAAAGCAGTGGGAATTTAGACAATGTTAGTCTCACATGCCACTAAAAAAACTACAATAAGATTCTTTGTGTTAGCCTTGCCTCTACAGAAATAGATGAGACATGATAGAGTATTTACAAAGAAGTACATCATAAAGACTGAGAAATTAGATCAAATTTAAGGTTGGAGAAAAGTAGATTTTGCTAATTTTCCATTTGAATCTTAAATTTGTCTTACTGAAATAATTTGCATTCCTTTCTTTGAGGAAGTATATGTCTATGCTTTCATTTTAGCATACAATTATTACAGAACACTGTCCTGATAATTATTGTAACTCTTTAATCATACTTGTAATAATCTCATACATTTTTATGATGTTAAAATAATTTACATCTTATTGGAAAAGGAAATCTCCAATAGACATTTAAAGGATACTTGTAAAGGGGGCCTTATTTTATTTTATTTTTTGGTCTTATGTTAAGCCAGCCATTAACCCAACCAGTCCAGATCTTTATGTAAGATTATAAAAGTCTATTAAATAAAGTCATTTTGAGATATTTTCCTATTATTAATATATACAGTCGAAAGTTGAATGCACATATTATTTAATAATGGTGGAATTTTTGCTTTTAATTTTCTAAGTTCTTTAACAAAACATAAACAATATAAAGGGAGGGGAAACCTATTATTCTTTAGATAAAATGACTATATTTCTGTTTTTTCTGGGGCAGTGACAATTTATACCTATTTTCCCAATATTGTTAATAGTAGTCCCTTTCATTCTCAAAACTCCTGGTTTAGATGATGAATTACATGTCACTATCTATTATCTATTAACATAATATTGTCATGTTACAACCACTTCCAAATTTAGTGACTTAAAATAATAATCATTTATTATCTTTCACCAATTTGGTATCAGTTGAGTTGATCTGTTGATTGAACCTGTTTGAATGATCTCAGCTGGCCTTGCTCATGCATCTGTGGTCAGCTAGCAGATTGGCTGCTAACTGGCTTATCTAGAATGACCTCAGCTGAGATGATTTGTCTCTGTTTCACTCGGTATTTCTTCTTCCCGTGGTCCATCCCTGGGCTTATTTTCATGGCAGATTTAGAGTTTTAAGAGAGTAAGTCGAAGGGCACACACTCAAAACTAGAAGAACATCACTTTCACACAAGCACACTGGCATATTTTGTTTGATAAACCAAACCACAAGATCAACCCAGAGTCAATGGGGAAGAGGACTAAAAAGTTACAAGGTAAAGGCTATTAGATATAGACCAAGAATTAATTGAATACATCAGCACAGTCAGCAATGACTCAATATATATGTAAAAACATATTTTGCTCTTAATCAAGTTTTCTCACTTCTCTGTGGTCAACTACACATACCTTTTCAAAAACACAACCTAATTATTTCTTTTTAAATTTCTCTATACCCTATATTGCTTTTTATATCCCAGTGTCTATAATGTACTCACAGTAATCACTTGGCAAACTCCCATTATAATATTCATTTCCATTACATTTTTCTCCAAGATATGTTTATATGAAACCTTCCAAATTCCCATAAAGTTTTTGGTTGATACAGATAAAATTGTAATTACATTTTGTCTGCTTTTTGCTTTTTAAAAAATGTGTTCTTCCTTTCTTTGTAAGTAAGCCTGCTGCAAAAAATATCAGTCATAATCATCTAACAAAGATTGCCAGAGAGATAATTTGTATTTTAAAATTCAAATGATTGATTATTATAACCCAATAAGCATTTCTTTGAAACCTACCATATGCCCTTGATTGCAAAAAACAGTAAGAATATTCAGGAGAATCATGTATTGATTTGCATTCTTTGAATAACAGAAACAGTGTTTTCTTTTATGATGTGGTTTTTATTCTCATCGCTGTTTTTCAATCAGTTTTCCATAATCATATACTATATAATGCCTCCTATTTGAAAAGTAAACTAGTACTCAAGGAACTTGAAATATATTCAGTATGAAAACTGCCTGCTAAATAAGATGGTCCAGTACAATACTTATTTATGATATCATTTCATGCTGCAGTTATTACTTTCTCAGAAAAATTTCTACTTGGAAAAACATTTTTTTCCCCAAAGCATCCTTTAAAAAAAACCCATAGATTTCTTATTTTATAGATGCCAATGGAACCTTAGAAACACAATACCTCTTATGTATATAGACAGAGAAACCTACAATAATGTTCTTTTATTATCATTCAGAAAATTGAAACTGAGCATGGAATCACATGAATTGTCGGTTGAAACTGGAGTGCTACTATCTCCTTGATCAATGAAATAATTTTTGTTTACTATATTTTGGGATTAAGGGAACATCATGAACCAGCATTCTCCATGATGAAAGTGCTTTGAATGTAGTGACATGGTAATATGTAAAATTTCTTGATGAAATACAATTTTGTACCTTTCCCAAAGTAAATACAGAGAAAACTATATGAGACTACCTCTATTTCCCTTCAGCTCTAACAGACACTGTAATATTAAAACAGTATAATTATTTTCCTCAATTTTAAATATTAATAACTTTTTCTAAAGATTTTGATTTTTAGGATAAATTATCCATTAAACTATTATATAGTTGTGAAAATCCATAAAACATGTAAACACACATGTAAACACACACACACACTCTCACAGAAATAGCCAGTTTGTATGTATCAGTAATCCTTCAGTATAGTAAATGGAGAAACAGAATAAACATGAATTTGTTTTTATTAAGAGGTGCACACAGGAGAATGTCTACATTGTCTGTGGATTCTTCTCTAATGAAGTCATCTGTTAAAAATAACAAGAAGCTAAGTTAAAATTTCTGGCTTATTGCTATTGTTCTAGTCATCTAAGCTATGTCACAAAAATGTATCTGATGGAAGATAATAATGATCAAATAGCATTTATGATATTCTTAATATAAGGAATTTGATAGTTTCTAGAAATATAATGCAATGGTACTTCATAACAAGTACAATTTGTCTCTCATGGAGCAAAGATTACCTACTCAATACTTTTGAAATTCTACACTTATGAGATTCCAGGTATGTAATTGCTTTTTATCTCTTGAAAATCTAATTAACCAAACTGCAAAATATTTTGTTAATGTAATTGATTCCGGAAGCAAGCTATTTGGTTGTAATATCCAAGTGAGAAAAACATAGAGATTTAGATAGCAAAGTATCTAAAATCAAAATACAATGGTTTACAAATATATGCAATTATAAGAACCTTTCTAGAAAGATGCTGAAATACTTTGAAATTAATATTTCATAAAGATAATCCTAATTATTCAAATATTTTTAAATGCATTTTACTTATTTTTGTGTGTATATTTCGACTCCTGTGTAGGGATGAACAAACTCTTAGATTATTTGAGATTATTAGGAATCTAAGTTTCCATATGTCTGTATAGTCCTATAATAAATTTAAATTGTTGTTATACCCTAAATTTTAATGCCAGTAGCTAATTTTTCAGTTATTTTGAATATCTTCAGTCTCTCTGCTCCGGTCCTCAGTTTACATGTTTCTATAGTTTTTCTCCTGGCCATAGATTCTATATCTGTCTTTGACTCCTATTGGAATAATGTCTTTCTTAGCAACCCCATGGCTTCATAATGCTAAAGTTCACAGCAGAATATCCACTGAGCTGAGTCCAGGACAAATTAAAGAATAAGCAGCAAGTAAATGATTATATATTTAAGCCCCCAAGATAAACTGGTATTATACACACTAGGTAATTGATATACTCCACCTTGAAATATTTGAATTCAAGTTGTCTGATTTATGTTTAAAGCTTTTCAGATGATACTAATGTAGAGGTTGTTTTGAGAGTAATAGCTTTAGAAAATGGAAACACCAGAATATTTGTCCATAGAAATTCTCAGTAATAATATTTGAACCAGTTAGCTTTTTAATACTAGGACATGCACAGATTAATATATAACAAATGGATTTGGGACTCATTTCTGAACAAATGACTTTATATTAAAGATTTTTGAATAGAAAAAACAGCAATATAAATGGTAAGTGAACAATTTTTGGAAAGGATATAGTGAGTTTACTAAAAACAAGCTAGGGACAAACTTAGGATGGTTAATTTTATGTGTTATCCTGACTGGGTTAAGAGATACCCAGATAGCTGGTAAAATATAATTTCTAGGTGTGTCTGTGATGATGTTTACAGAAGAGATTAGCATTTGAATGAGTAAAGAAGATCCACCCTCTCACCAATGTGAGAGTCCAGTCCATTGAGGGACAAAATAAAACAAAAAGGAGGAGACACCAATTTGCTCCCTGTGTTAGCTGGGGCATCCATCTTCTCTTGCTTTTTGATGTCAGCCCTCCTGGTTGCAGACCTTTAGACTTTGGGACTTACAGCATTGGCTCCCTGGTTCTCAATATTCAAGTTTGGACTGGAACTACACCTCCAGCTTGCAGATGGCAGATCACAGCACTTCTCAGCCTCTATAATTGCATGAGCCAATCCCTCATAATAAATCTCTCTCTCTCTCTCTCTCTCTCTCTCTCTGTGGGGATATATATATATATATATATATATACACACACACACACACACATACACACACACATTCTGTTTTCTGTTTGGTTCTGTTTCTCTGGAGAACCCTGACTAATACAAAGCTTGATCATAATTAACTAAGCTCCTTATTTGATGTTTTTGTTAAATTACTAGGCAAGGATGATTTTGGACGAGTAGTTTGTTTTTCTTTAATAAAATATTTTCCTAGAGTCTCTTGGTCCATCCCAGTGGGCAAGATTTAGAAAAATGGGTTATATTGTAATAAAATTTAAAGGGCTTGCAATTAGCTTGAGGAATTATTGCCATTTGAGACATATCACTAAGTTTTATCTTTGGTCCTGTCCTATTCAATATGTTTTTAAGCACTATGTTAAAGATAAGTAATAGCTTTTTAAATTTTTATGACACTGACACAGGGATCACAGATATATTAGGTAGAAAAATAAAAATTCAGTTTACCTACTACATAAAGATTGAAATTTTCCTTATTGAATAAAGATTTAAAAAAATGTCTGTGTTTGCCTTTCACTCCCACTTTAATTGATATGGTGGAGCTAGGCTTCCATTATTCCCAGGTGAAACTTCAAGCAGTTGCCATGAATTCTGTGGTCGCACTCTTAACCACTTCGGTACCAGCGTCTATAGTTGTCAGCCACAGATGAATGCGATCGTCGACTAGCTGACAGCCGTGATATGAAGGCGCACAGCCCAGCGGCGATTTTAGTCGACAGCCAAAAGCTTTTACTTTTACAGCTTTTATCTCTGCAGTTGCAGTGTGTACGTTCAGCTAATAAGTTACTATGAATAACTCCTTAGTAGGAGTTATTATAGTTATTTTCCTGAATCTGTCTGTAGAGTAAAACAAGCTTTCAGTGCTTTAAAGCTTTCCTCATCACACAAGAGCAAAACGGATTTGTCATCAATGCACAGCACAAACTATCGTGCAGACTATGAGTGCCGGCTGTGGGCAAGGTTTCGCAGTGGTGAGCGCGGTACTGAAGTGGTTAAAGTACAAGTCTGTCATCCTTTCAAGTCACAAAATTAGTCTCACTTTATTAACTAAAATATCCAGTCTTAGGTTATAATCAAAATTCTGAATTTGACTTGAAGCTGAGGCTTTTGCAGTCCCTTGGTTTCAGCCTGATCTAGGTAAGAAACCAGCAGTTAATGAGAATTGATTGCCTTGTCCTTTCTTTCCTCAACTAAGGTTCCTCCTTGCCTGTACTCCCCTCCACTCAGCACCTTTCTAACTACTGTTTGGACCTCTTCAGATCTGAAAACTTGGGAAGGAAAAAGAGGAAGGAAAGAATAAAGAAGACAAATCATTACTTGACAATTACAGCCAGAGTGGTCTAGCATTGCCTTGGCAGGAGCTTGAATTGACTCATTCTCCCATGAGCATTTTCCCATAAATAGTTTAGAAGGACTCACCAACCCCTACCCCATCAAGGGGAATCTCTCAGCTGCTGTTTACTAAACAAGGGTTGAGTTTCTATTTTGTTTGTTATTCCTTTCATTAGCCTAGTATTCTGGTGATATCTTCACCTTCTTGCTATAGGTCATTAAATATTAAAGGTCCAATTTTGAATCAAAAATGTAGTTTATTATATCTCAAACAAGAAACAGTACAATTAATCAAAGTATGTGCCTAAACTGTCCACACAGTTTTGCCATCTTAATGGTAGATTGTTTATGCCAGTAGCGAAGAAGCCTGGAGAGTGAGTGGCTATGAAATCGCAAAAGGTGTTTTCCATAGCTTTTTGAGAACTAAATAATTTTCCTTGCAAGAAGTGGTCCAAAGCCTGAAAGAAGTGGTAGTCAGTTGGTGCAAGGTCTGGTGAATATGGTGGATGACAGAGAATTTCCAAGTCTAGCTTCTGTAGTTTAGGTAGCGCTGTTTGTGCGACATGTGGTCGAACGTTCTCTTGCAAGAGGATTGGCCTATCTCTATTGATCAATCTGGGCTGCTTAATTGCAAGCATCCTCATCATTTCATCCATTTGGTTGCAGTAAACATCCATTGTAATTGATTGACTAGGTTTTATGAGGCCGTAGTGGATAATATCAGCGCTGGACTGCCAGACACCATTAAATTTTTTTTTCCTGATGGATATTTGGTTTTGAACTGTGTTTCAACACTTCATCTTTATCCAACCATTGTGCCGATCACCTGCAATTGTCAAAAATAATCTGTTTTTCATCACACGGAACAATACAGTGTAGAAATAGTTCACCTTTATGTTGTGACAACAAAGAAAGGCAAGCTTCCAGACAATGTCTCTTCTGACACTTGTTTAATTCATGCGGAACCCATCTATCCAGCTTCTTTACATTGCCAATTTGTTTCAAATGATCCAATATTGTTAGAATAGTAATGTCAAACTTTGCTGCTAATTCATGTGTAGGTTGAGATGGATTCCCTTCCACTACAGCTTTAAACTCATCATTATTCACCTTGATCTCAGGTTGCCCACGTGGCTCATTTTTAAGATTAAAATCACCAGAAGGGAACTTCTTAAATCATCGACATACTATGTGTGCATTAGCCACATCCTTCTCAAGCACTTCGTTGATATTTTGAGCTGTCTATGCTGCATTGGTTTCATGATGGAACTCATACTTGAAAATGACACAATTTTTTGACTTATCCCTGGTTTCACAAAAATTGGTCTAAAAAAAGGTGAATGATAATCACAAGGCAAAATGTGCATTTGAAACACAGAATGTACCTTCACAATAAACATAAAACAAGAAGCATCAAAATGAAATGTCAGAGATATCAATTGTCAAACTTGGTACTTAAGGAAATCAGACATTTCATACTTAATAACTTAATACTAAGGTCTTACGCCTCTCCATGAAACCTTCTTTTGACAAAATTTGAGAAACACACAACTTTTCTTTCACACAAATGGCTTACTTAAAGTCCACGGGAAACATTTATAAAATAATACTTTATTACTCTAATAAGTCAGTTTGGTCAATTCTGGCTAACACAAATGGCATCCATTCAAACTCTGAGGATATTTTATTATTTTAATGTAATACACTACCAAGAAGTATATCATAATTAGTTTATACTAAATGGTATGTAATAACCTAATAAGCAGTACTTAATACTGCTACTTTGGGAAATATTCCTTTATATTTATAATTTGTAGTTATTTCCATACTTGTTAGTGATTGTTGCTATTTTTTGTATATTTCACTCTTTTTAAGCACAGTTTCTTCCTTCCTAGATTAGAAATTTCCTCATAAATCTCCTATGTGATTAAGTCTGTTACTAAGGTATGTGGTATTGCCATGTTAAAATGTCCTCCTGACTGCTAGATATTACTAACTAGTCATCATATTTTTCTTGTAGAATTCATAAAGTTCTTTAAAACACCATTATGTTTCATGTTTGAGTCTCTATTTTTTCACAGTATTATACTAGTGGAGGACAAGGGTTGGAGAACAAAGCGCTGTAGATTAGGAGAAGGCTGTGATGCTTGGCCTGTAGTTTCAATTTCAGATAAATATTTAGAGAGACACAAAGTAGAATGTGGGATTATTTCTGGAAGAGAACCACTAATAATACACATTCTCACATTAAACAAAACATTGAAACAGTTGTGTTTATTGGTTTACTTAGCTGTGCTCACCATAGCAGTTTATGTATCTGCCTATAACACCATTCATCACAGTCTGACTCCCCTGCCACATTGCGAGATTCTCAATTAGAGGCAGAATCCTCTTTGTATCATCATCAAAAAAAAGACTGCCTGATTCATAGTAGTCATTATGCCAAACTTTGGGCATGCTAATAAATGTAATTGTCATATTGTTACAAATGATTGATACTTTTTAAATGTTGCCATGATGACTTTGAAAAATCATCTGAGAATTTTCTCATTTGGAATTGTCTTGAGAAATATTTTGTTTCCTTAAAAATGCATTATGTTTATTTTATCCTTTGTGCTTTTT
Source organism: Cheirogaleus medius (assembly GCA_008086735.1). Taxonomy (NCBI): domain Eukaryota; kingdom Metazoa; phylum Chordata; class Mammalia; order Primates; family Cheirogaleidae; genus Cheirogaleus; species Cheirogaleus medius. The sequence goes on along the minus strand of VBSM01003169.1, from coordinate 8,761,274 downwards.
TATGGTTTTTTTTGATAAGAGGCATGAGTTACTTCTGTAATTCAGATATAAACTTAAGAAAAGTCTAAAAATCATTCTTATTACTTTGTTGCCATACTTAATATGTGTTCCTAAATGGTATTACACAGTACGTGTAAAGTCTTATATTATGCATTCTGAGAAATGCTAAGATAAACATAAAATAGATGCTACTTCTAGCAGAACTTCTGCAGACATGGCCTGGGATCCATCTGAAAGGGTGTGGGTGTGTGTGTGTGTGTGTGTGTGGAGAATGGTGGCTGGAGCAGTAGGTGGGAGCAAAGATGTGTTCAGATCTTTTTTGTAACTTTGCTCATAGTAGAAATAGCGACCCTTTAGTGAGCTTGTTTTACTGCTTACAGTATTTGGTATGTTGATAAGCTAGTCCTTTCCTAATTTAAAAAAAAAAAAAAAAAAGAAAAAAAGTCAGCATGGTTTTTAGGCAAAAGGATTTAAGGAGAGAATTTATAAATATTGATTGTAAACGTGTCCCTATTTCTAGAACCTGCAGGTGTCTTGACATCCTTCACTTAAGAGCAATTTGTAACCATCACAGTCAGTGTATCCCATCTGTTGTCCATGAGAGGAATATGTATTATATGTAATGACCAGGATTATCAGATTACATGTTGAGGATTTTCCGATGATTTCCCATAATTTCAAGGAATATAAAATAAATTGAGCTGAAAGAGAATATGCTTAATTAGGGTTAATATAGCGGGCAGTCAAGTCTGGAATTTTTTTAAAATGTTGTTATTCTTGATGGGCTATCAAGGACAGCTTGAAATTTATACCAAGAATGGGAAAGACTCTCATGAACAATTGGATTAGCAACATTTATCTTGAATATTTGTCTTTTAAGCTCTAGTAAGGATGGTAAATCTCAGAAGTGTCGACGAAGAAGGGGTCAATTAAACTGATCTTATAAATTGACTAAAATTCATGTTAAATTAAGGCAGTTAATTCTTACATCATGCTTGGCTTTAAAACTGGCTGCCTATAAAAACGTTCACCATTTTAAACAGCACATCGATGAAGCTTTGTGAGAAGTAATGCTCTGAATCACTTCCTATTCTTTGTTCTGAAGATTTATTTACTGTGCTCACTGATGTTGCTACTTCTTCAGGAAACTATCATATCTTTGTGCCCACTGTAAATCAACTTGAACTATTTCACTATGTTTTTAATCTGAAAAGAAAACAATCTTTTTTCCTGACCCTCTCAAAGATATATTTCCTTCTCCTTAATTTTCTTAATGTCACAGGAATTGAGAACCTAACTTTAAATTCCACTGTAATACACTTTAAAAAAAACACAAAAAATTTCTTATATCACAGTTCTGAAGGTTAAGTCCACAATCAAGGTGTCAGCAGGCTTGGTTTCTTCTCAGGGATGTGAAGGAAAACTCTTTTCCAGGTATCTCACCTTCGCTTATAGGTAACAGTCTTCATTCTATGTGTCTCCACATCATCTTTCCTCCACATATATATCTCTGTCCAAATTTCCCCTTTTCATAAGGACATCAGTTATATTGTTTAAGGCTCACACCAATGATCTCATTTTAACATGATTACTTCTTTAAAGATCGTTTCTCCAAATAAAGTAACATTCCGAGGCACAAATGGTGAAGACTTCAACATATGGATTTTGTGGAAGGGGGCATAATTCAATCCATAACACGAGCTTAGAGGCACTTTAAATCTCAGGCCAAAGTACTACATACTTACTATAGTAGACATTACATTCTTTTAAAAGCCTTCTCATTGGAAAATATAACAGATAAAAAAAAGCTTGAGACAACACATTATTGTTTTAATAGAAATAGGAATTTCTCTGAGTATGGAAATTTCTGTAGTTTTATTATTGCTTTTTTCCCCTTTTGATTTCTATATTAGTTCTAAACATATATATGTGTGTGTGTGTATGTAAAAATGGTTCTGATATTTAAAAGCATTCCCACTGAACAATCTTTGTCATTTTCCTTATTCTCTTTTGGTCATTTTAACTTTTAAAATTAAATTATTTTTATTAGGTAGAACAATAAATCTAATAAATAATTATATTTTATTCTCTATTTTAGTATAAAAGTTAATATATTGTGAGATCACATTGTTCTTCATTTTTATTTAATATTAAATTTTATACTGTGTAAATTACATATGTTCAATTTTATTATGTACTTTAAAAATAAAAAAATCAGTGTTTCTAAGCATATCAGATTGCCATTAGTCACTTGATTTTGTTTCTTATTAATTATATTCAAGTACTTTCAACTATTATCTATAATTATTAAAAAGTAATTATGAATAGATTTAGGAGAATTTTCCTAGTCTCTGTATATTCATGTGGTGGTTAATTATATTCTTTCCTATTTCTTCATTTAGATAAAAGTATTAGAAGATAAATGAATTCAGTAAAGTCTGAGGTTACTGTGAGGCGCGGTGACAACGCCATTACAAGACGGCGTAGAGTTCCGGTGGCCCGCCTGTGGTAAACAAGTCCAGCGCAGGCGCAAA
>VBSM01003169.1:8690510-8758640 GCA_008086735.1 Cheirogaleus medius | reverse complement strand
TGCGTCCTTGATCGTACGGTCGAAGGACGGTACTGATCGGTCGCCTCGGTTCCACTGATATTTTAAGAAGGGGGGAGATGTGAGGCGCGGTGACAACGCCATTACAAGATGGCGTAGAGTTCCGGTGGCCCGCCTGTGGTAAACAAGTCCAGCGCAGGCGCAAAGCGGGACCTGGCAGGTTGCATAAGTATGCATATGAAGGATTTCAGTTTGTCCAATCGCTGCTGCCCATTACATGCTTTCAACCTATCGCTGTAACTTCCTCAGCTTAGTAGAGTATATAAGGGGGTGAGCATCTATGCTCAGGGTCTTCCGCAACATGTAAGAAGAAAGGGAACCCCATTAAAGCACTGTCAGAAGAACTCCGGTTGCCGTGTCTTCCTTGCAGGTGAGGCGGGCGGGACAGGTTACAAAATCAAGGTACACAAAACAGTAGCATTTCTGTACACTAATACAAATCAAGCTGAGAACGAAATCAGGAACTCAATCTCATCTATGATAGTTGCAAAAAAATAATAATAAAATAACTTGGAATATAGTTAGCCAAAGATATGAAAATTCTCTACAAGAAGAACTACAATACACTGAAAGAACAAATCATAGATGATTCAAATGGGAAAGCATCTCATGCTCATGGATTGCAAGAATAAATATTGGTTAAATGTCCATACTGCCCAAAGTAATATACAGATTCAATGCAATTACAATGTCATTTTACATAGAATAGAAAAAACAACCCTAAAATTCATATGGAACCAAAAAATAACATGAATAGCCAAAGCAATCCTAAGCAAAAAGAACAAATCTGGAGGCATTATATTACCTGACTTCAAATCATACCATTAATACAAGGCACTAGTAAACAAAACAACATGGTACTGGTATAAAAGTAGACACACAGACCAGTGGAACAGCATAGAGAACTCAGAAATAAAGGCAAATGCCTATAACCAGCTGATCTTTGACAAAGCAGACAAAAGCATGCACTAGGGAAAGGTCACCTAATTCAATAAGTGGTGATGGAAAAATTGGATAGACATATGCAGAAGAATGAAATTGGATCCCTACTTCTCACCATATACAAACATTAATTCAAGATAGATTAAAGACTTAGATATAAGACTTGAAACTATAAAAGGAATTAAAAGAAAACCTAGGAAAGGACTATACTTACTATTGACTTAGGTAAAAAAATGTATGACTAAGACCCCAAAAACAAATATAACAAAAACAAAAATAAATAAATGGGAATTAATTAGACTAAAAAGCTTCTGCACAGCAAAAGATATAAACAACAGAGGAAATAGATAACCTACAGAATTGGAGAAAATATTTGCAGGTTATACATCAGTCAAAGGCTCAATATCTAGAATTTATAGGGAACTCAAATCAGCAAGAAAAAAATAATTGAAAAGTGGCCAGAAGACATGAACATACATTTTTTGGAAGAAGAAAAACAAATGGCCAAAAACCATGAAACAATTTTCACCATCACTAATGATTAAGGAAATGCAAATTAAAACTACAATGAGATACTATCTTACCCATGTAAGATGGCCATTATTAAAAAGCCAAAAAAACAGCAGATGCTGGAACAGATGTGGTGAAGAGGGAATGCTTATACATTGTTGGTGGCACTATAAATTATAACCTCCATGGAAAACAGTATGGAGATTCTTCAGATCTACCATTTGATCCAGCAATCCCATTACTGGGGATCTACTAGAGGTAAAGAATTTTATTAAAAAGATACTTGCACCTATATGTTTATCATAGCACTATTCACAATTGTGAAGATATGGAACCAATGAATGAGTGGATAAAGAAAATGTGTTGTGTGTATACACACACACACATACACCCCATGGAACACTACTCAGACATCAAAAAAAAAAAAAAACACACACACACACACACAAAAATAATGTCTTGGAGCAACCTGGATGGAACTGGAAGACATTATTCTAAGTGAAGTAACCCACGAACAAAAAAACAAATACCACATGTTCTCACTAATAAGTGGGAGCTAAGCAATGGGTATGAATAGTCACACAGAGTGACTTAGTGGTCACTGGAGACTCAGAAGTGGGAACGTATGAGGTGTGGGATGAAAAATTACCCCTTGGGTACAATGTGCACTATTCAGGTGTCAGATATATTAAAAGCCTAAACTTCTCCACAATGCAATTCATCCATGTAACAACAAAAAAAGATGTGCCCCCTAAATATATTTAAATTAAAAATGTGTTAGAAGATTCATTTAATTATGATTTGATAAGAAAAGTCAGAGAACTCTCAACTGGCCAAATACAACTGGGGAAAGACATGGTAATATGTTGTTCTCTCCTTTAATGTAATCACTATGCCAGGCTAGAAGAAACAATACACAGGTGATTTATCTTCAGGACTTGACCATGCCTCTAAAATCTCCTGCATATTTATAATGGTCATGATGGAAGTGGAGGCATATGAAGAAGGACCTTGTTCATTATAGAAAATTTTTAAAATGTAGCAAATGGTATATTCTGTAGCTCCTCTTACATTCAGGCATACATGTCAGCAAAACAGAAAAAATATGCTTCTGACCTCTAGTGCTGTTTTCAGCACATATTTGTAAATAAGAGCCTTGGCATTTTCTACAGCTTCCTAACTCAATTTTAAAGTTTCTCCAAGTTATTTTAGCTCCACTATCTATAATTCAAAAATGAGTTTGAAAATAAATGTAGTTATTTTGGGGGTATTTTTAACAAAAAATATGCCAAGTGTGGGAAACAAACAAATCTACACAGAAAGCTTACTGAATGCTGCAATTTTATATACTACATTTGACCTTAAGCTTTATGAAAAAACAGTCTTGATAAATTTCTTCACTGATCTTTCTTTTAGCACCAACACAAAGATTGGCATACAGTAGGTCTCTAAAAAGTGTCTTTTGAATGAGTAATTAAATGAATAAATGTTGTTTCTTCAAAATAATAATACAAAAATCCACATTTATACCCCTGTAATATGCTGAAATAAAAAAAAAAAAGAAGAAAAAGCCACTATGTTAAGCAAAAGAAGCCAAACCAAAAGGCCACATATTATATGACTTTATTTACATGAAATGTCCAGAATAGGCAAATCCATAGGGACAAAAAGTAGATTAGTGGTTGGGGGAAAAGGGGAATGAGGAGTGACTGCCAATGGGTACAGGGTTTCTTTTGGGGGTAATGAAAATATTTTAGAATTGGCCAGATGTGGTGGTGTGCACCTGTAGTCCCAGCTACTCAGGAGACTGAAGTGGGAGGATTGCTTGAGCCCAGTAGTTCAAGCCTGCAGTGCACTATGATTGCACCTGTGAATAGCCACTGCACTCCAGCCTGGGCAACATATCAAAAGGAAGACTCCGTCTCTAGCACAACAAAAAGGAAATGTTCTAGCACTGAGTAGTGGTGATGACTTCACAACCTTGGTAATATTCTAAAAATAACTGACCTGTACACCTATGTAAAAGAGTGAATTTTGTGGTATGAGAACTATATCTCAATTTAAAATTTTAATAGGAAAAAATAGCAAGCTATTGAAGACTATATCCCCTATGATACCATATGTATACAGGGTCTGGGATCAGGGAGAAGCATAGAGAATATCAAATGGACTCATAACATTCTACTTATTAAGCCAGGCAATGGGTTTATGGATATATTGCTTCATGCTTATTCAATATTCAATAACAAACAAAAATTAAAAAACAAATAGTTACTCAAATACTTAGCAATAGTGAACAACGAGCTTCTCTAGCTCAGACTTTGCAAAACTAATTTCAGAGTGACCATCCATCTCACCTTATCTAATCATCTATATTTTGGCTCCTAACCTCTGATGACTCGCCAGTAACGTAGACACAGTCTTGTACTATTAATTCTGTTTGCTCTTGGCTTCTTAGTTGTTGGGGTTCATGATAGCTTTTCTCGCAGTAAGAGACAAAACACCATCACAAAACGGTGAATCTGTGCATAGATGTCAAAACACAAATACGAAAGCATATTTATGAGTCTATTCAATATTGTAGGCCAAAAATACTTCAGAGGAGACAAAAGACCTTGGAGTTCACATGGTCATTGGCTTATTCAGTGTGACTCTGATTCTGTATCCCTGTCTATCTAATCCCTCATAGCATGAATCTGGCTCTACATCTTTAGCCCCCTAGATTACTATTGTCATTCAGAAGTATGTAGCAGATTTCTATAAATAAACTACCTTCACTGGCATAACTTAGAAGAGACAGCCATGAGTCTGTGCTGGCTGAAAGGTAAGTTTACCCACCATCACTTTTGTTACAAAATATGTTAGGGGTGGTGTCCAGATGCTGCTTAACATGATTTCTCCTTAGAGAGTGAAGCCCACCACCGACAGTGAAGGACAAATGGCAAAAACTTTGACAGTCCTTGACCATACTCTGAATGACAGTATAACACCCACTTCTTTCACTTATTTTTACCTTGCAAAAAAGTCCATAGTTATGGAGGAAGCCCTGCAAAGCTCCAAAAAGATAAGAGCTCAAATGTTATAAGAACATGAACGCCTGTAATCCTAGCACTCTGGGAGGCCGAGGCGGGTGGATAGCTCAAGGTCAGGAGTTCGAAACCAGCCTGACCAAGAGCGAGACCCCGTCTCTAAAAAAAAAAAAAAAAAAAAAAAAAAAAAAAAAAAAAAAAAAAAAAAAAAAAGAACATGAAGTTTATATACCTTCTCCTGGAACAATTGAAGTGGCTGTCTTAATCAACAGTTTCAGGGGATCTGTCCAAATCGAGGATGACTAAAGTCTGTGCAATATGGGGGAGGGGAGATCTCATTAAAAAGCACAAAATACTTTTGCAGATTTTACAAAAACATATAATCATATTAAATATTAATAGTGCCGTTCCCAGAAGGAATCTACAGAAAATGAAGGACCGTGAAAGTTACACTCCGTTAGGTTAACAATCAATTTACCTTTCTGCATATTTGTCTACCATTTACATAAAGTTAGCCCCTTGCTTGCTCAGTACATAGAAGTTAATAAATATTTACTGAATACTTTTTTTTTATTGCAGCATATTATGGGGCTACAAATATTTAGGTTACGTATATTGCCCTTGTCCCACCTGAGTCAGAGCTTCAAGCGTGTCCATCCCCCAGACTGTGCGCATCGCACTCATTATGTATGTATATACTCATCCCCTGCTCCCCCCTCCCATCTGCCCGACACCCAATGAATGTTATTCCTATATGTGCACTTAGGTGTTGAGAATACTTTCTATTCTCTTCCTTACTTCCCCTTTTCCTAGAGAACCCCTCAATTGCACCAGCATTCCTTAGTCCCTGAGCATGATATTCATTTACATTGTTACCAGTAGCACAAGCAGTCTCTTCGCTGCTCTTATCGCCCAAAATATACACTCGAAGATAATTGTCAGTGCTTGGATCTCAGAGGCAGTAACTGATTGGGAGGGCTTTCAGTTTCTGGAATTCTGAAATGACTGATTACTCTGTCTCTTGGCCAACCTGCTCCAGCATTGGCCATAAATGATGATCACATGAGGATTAAAATAACATTAATACATTAACGTAAAATGTTTTGAAGCAACCAGTTTATTATATATTCTTAATTATACAGTTAAAAAAACTATCATATCATCTACTTTTTTCCAATTGGTTTCCTGTGTATTTTAATAAACATATCTACTACAAAACACCTAGAAATTTTGGATAAAAATGCAATAAACATAATTTTGAACTTATAGCTGTGACTGTGAGATAGAATAAATTCTTAAGGGAAAAAGAAAAAACAGGAAAGAAAATGAAGCCACATAAACATAAAATCATAGTTCCTTTTTTAATTGGATGGGTTTCCATGTTTAAAATGGCTAAACTAAGGTAAGTTTAAAATTGAAAGCAGCTGAGAAAGGAGTAGTAGTTTTAGTAGCAGAGAAACTTGTTTTTTCCTAAATCCATAATTTAAGAGAAAGATTTCTAGTTTCCTTTAGGTTTTAATTTCTTCTCTTTTATCTTCCCATCCTCCTATAATTCTGGAGATCTTTAAATGTAGTAATGTTTATTACTATAGTCCTGTAATTATTTTGTAAAAGTAGAAGTCTCATTCTATTTACAAGACAATGGGGAATAGAAAAAATTACCTGCATTAAGTGGGAAAGAAAAAGAAAAAAACTGTTACCTATCTAGCTCTGCTCTCCATTTAAATACCACAGAACCTTGCAAAAGCAAAGAAAAGGGATAACAAAATTGAGTCCATATGATGTATCAGGACATAGAGTAAAGAATGGGGATATCATTAAGCTTTAAAAATTATTACCTTATCTGTAAAATGGGGATAAAAATGTTTATATTGCCTAGCTCATAAGATTGATTTTGAATTTTGTAAATGAAGACATAAAAATGTATAATGGTGACTATAGTAAATAACAATATTGCATATGCAATAAAAATTGCTAGGAAAGTAGATTTTAAATGTCCTCACCAAAAAAGAGTATGTGAGGTAATGTGTATGTTAAATGGTTTGATTTAGCCATTCCCTAATGTATACATGTATCAGAGCATTATGTTGCACACTATAAATATATGCAATTTTATTTGTCAAGTTAAAAAAATGTTTTAAGAGACAGAAAAAATGTATGTACTCTTAAAACTTTAACAGGCTATAAAATTGTTGTAGTTGTTAATAAGACACCACATGTAACTCCAAAATGTTACTAATTCTGTACAGAGAAAAAAATGTTTTTTTTCTTTTACCCGCTTAAGTTCTGTAAATAGAGTCCTGCAGATTAAACTGATGAAAGACAGATTAACTGGAGAAAAGGTTTATTATGTATACATATGAAGGCCTTCATAGCAAAGAAGTAAAGATCCAAAGAATGGGTTAGACCCTGGGACTTATATATCATTTTAACAAAGAGCAATAAATGGTGTCATGACATGACAAAGGGAAATGAGTTTGGGATTTTAGGGGTAGTAAATTGTGGGAAAGAAAATATATGGGGAAAACTAATGGGATATAGGGTTATTTTAGTAACGTTATGTAGAGTGAATCTTTCATGCAGTCTCTGGGGTGGTATGAGTATTTCATGAATAGGCATTATCCTCTTCCTAACAAGGGCAGGGGACACTTTCACAAATGCAAATTTATAGCCAGCCTTTAGATAGAACAGGGACAGATAGAGTTTTTCCTGTGTTTGATGTTTCTCAATTGCCTTCTGCTCAAAATAATTCTTATGATGCCAAAGTGTGATGTAATGAGGTGGCATACTCTGACCCCCTTCACCACCCTGAAAGCTTTGCTTTTTTGTCCATGACGTCACAGACTTATTATCTGCAAGACAAAAAGATATACTGCTTTGGAAGAATAAAATTGACTTATATTTGCCATTTCTGAAGTACATTTGCATTTAGAAATGCTTTTATTATATATATATATATATATATTTATTTATTTATATATTTTTCCTCAGTGATTTTCCCAAGTTAGTGTCCAGTTTTGAATGCCTTTTCTCCAAGTGATTCTGATTCTGGGTGAGGTACAAAAATTTTCATTTTTACTCCATGTGATTCTGATAGCTGTGATCTGTGGAATATGCTTTTAGTAATGCTCTGAGAGTAATAAACAGTCTTAGTTCAGATTTGCTCTTTCAGTAAACACATACAGGTACAGCTGGCTTTCTCATCTTCTGCCAGTGCATAATCTGCTTGTGTTCTTATGTGTTTTCAAAAAGAGTATGCAAAAGAGAGTAAAATTTTATGTTTTTGAAGAACTTAATAGGACAATGGGAATCAAGAGAGTAGGAAAAGAAGAAAGGAAGACAAACCAAAAAGGTATGAATGGCATAATCACCTTTGGGATATGAGAGCTATCTAGACTATTCTGTTCACCAAATAATATTCTGAATATTTACAACTGTATACTGACTCATTTTACAATATACTTATGAAATGAAATATATTAGTAATAAAATGTTCATTTTGGTTAAAAGGGTACAAAACTATCATCTATTTATATGACTCTATTTTATAAAAAATTAGCGCTTAGTATTCTGTATGCCTGTATTATAACACTATCTCAAAATCAGTTAGGATGAAATATAGAGTTGTATAAAGGAGGCATATTACCACTATTCTAGACATCACTGGTGGTAGCTCTAGACTCTATTGGAAAATCAATGTGCCACCAGTGAAGTGAGTAAAGGCTTTGTTATTTCATTGGCTTTAATTGGTATAATCTTATAGTTAACAACAACTGTAATTTTTAACTTGAATCAAATTATATTCATGGTAATTTCCAGAAGTCTTATAAGTGTGGTATGCAATCTAATAGAAATAGACTAATCACCTAATATGATTAGCTACTGTACAACTTTAACAGTTTTAATCCTTTTTTATCAGGTGGACATAAAGTAAGTACAACCAAGGATCACAATAGGATGTAAATATTTTGTTTATATTTGTTTTATACTCCCTACAATTTAGGTTTGCTAAAGCTTGATGTATCTCAGGTACTAAAATGTCAGTTAATGTAAATGTAGGTAATTTATTTTGTTTTAAATGTCTTTATAAATTGAGTATTAGCACTTTACCACATTAGAATCATGTGCATGATTTCTCATGAGTATCTTTCAATTGATTTAAATGAACTTAGGATAATAAGTGATAAGAAAAAGATTAGCAGCTGTTTTGTGATCCATCCTGCATCATCAGGAGCAACCAGAGAATAAAAGAAAGAAGAAAGAGGTAGTTGGGTAAAGAGAACCTCCTTGTTAACATGCCAATCAAGCTACTAAATGAATTTGACCAACAGAAAGATAATGGAAAGTCCTGATCTGTGGAATGATTTTAGTATAGATATAGGTACATCTGGTCAGTCAAGGTTGCTGATGGTTAACAAACAGAATTTAAAGACTTATTGGACATGATCCATTAAGAAATATAACATCAGCTTTATAATTATTAGAGTATAAAGTTGATACATTTTAGAACTGAAATATCTCCTGTTGTGGAAATTACTTAACCCCCGATTGTATTGCTTGCAGATTTCATCTGTCAAGTAGACCAGGGTGTATTCTAATGTGGCAAGGAAGAACTTGAAGAACTTCATTGCTGGTCTCAGATTTTTTTATGCTTTATTGGCTAATCTAAGGGTTTTACTGGAGTCTCACTATTCCCTGTTGAATTCTTCATTTTGCCTATTGATAAATTTTCTTATTTTTCTAAAAATTTCAACCCTGCCCAGCTATTTCACCATAGACAAAAGAGTATCTAATGTGAAATGCATCTACTTTTCTCTCTGTTTCAATATATCTATATTATTTTATGTTCCATTATTTCTCATCTGACTACAGTGTTTATTCATCAATTCAACAAAAAGTTTGCATCAAACATTGCATTGGTAGTTCAAATTACAGTGGCAAAGAGTACAGATTCTATGCCTGACATCATGGGATTGTAGTCTCGTGAGCAAGATATGTATTTAATGTCATATAATAATTTGTAAATTACTACAATTTGGTAACCTATCCAAGTGTAAGAAGTTAGGAAAGTTTTCCTTAATGAAGTGACTTCTAAGGCAAGAACTGGATATAGGACAATGAAGGAAGGACAAGAGTGATGATGGTTACAGGTAAAGAAAACAGCATGACCAAAGGCCATGAGGACATTTAAGAACTGAGAAAAGGTCACATGGATAAAGTTCAGGGTAGGTAGAATGATGAAGTGGAGAGCGAGGCTTTAGTCCCAGTTCAAAGACTATGGCCTTTAACCTATGACAAATTGAATATCCTGGATGGAGATTTGCATCATTCTAGATGAAACAATGCAAATTAATAAATCCTTTTTTTCAATGTTTAAAACTTTACCTATGTTTTTGTACTAATCCTCATCCCCTACATTCAGGAGGTTATCATCAATCATCTCTTCTTTCTCTCTCATCTTCAAACGTTTTTGCCTATCAATTTCTTTCCCTCACAAATACCTCAGTCACCCCTGGACCAAAAAATTGTTTTTCTTCAACCTGGATACATATTCCCTCGCCTTTTATTGTCAAATGTATTGAAATAATAATGTACCCTCTGCTACAGTGCAACTGTTGCAAGAATTACATCTAGAAAACCCATAAATAAACCTCAATCCAAGTCACCCTATTAGTTTTTTTACATATCATTTGTGCAGTATTATAACAGGTATCGAATGTATCACTGAAGTATCCTCTGAGATGAAGAGTTTACTTATTTGTAAATTACTTTCCAACTCCACAGTATTATCAAGATTAAACAACATGATTTTCCCCTCAATATTTACTGTACAATTGCTAGGTGCAAGAATGGAAATACCAATAAGGTAAAAGACAGAGAGGGTCTGTGCCCCTCCAGAAACTCAAAGGTGATAGTAGTGCAGGTAGGAAAGAGGGAATATAGATAAGAAACAAGAAAATAAATATACATGTTAATTTTACATTATAATATATATATTTTATGAAACTGATTTTAAACTATAAGGTAGTTTCAATTCATTCACTCATTTATTCAACAAATATCTGTATGATTTCTGCCCTGTGAATTAACTGTGTTGAGTAAGCAAATATCAGTAAGAGTGTGTCCTGCCCTTAAAGAGCTCAAGTTCTTGGGGGTGGGGGGAAAAATATGTGACCTGATAAACTACTTTACAATGAGGTGGGTGATAGAAAAGAGGTAGGAGCAAACTACTAGAGGGCAGACTCAATTTACTTAAGAAAGTAGAGGCAGGATTTCATAGAGGAGATAAAATCTGGAATGCTGAATTTTAAAGGGTGAATAAAAGGTTGTTAAAGATGAGTTGGGGTCTTCCATGATAGAGATTAATATGAGTAAATGGATAAATGATGAAAAGTGTTTGGTATGTGACCAAGTCAGACAGGTTCAATGGCCAGGACAAAGAACATATGAGTGACGGGGAGAGAGGGCTGATAGACCCAGGAGAAATACACATAAGCTCACTTAGCCTTTCATTCCAAATTAATGTTATTCATTATTAAATTTTATCAAGATTAAGATATTAGCCTTAATCTACCTATTCAACTCAGGTAGATTATCAGATAAATTAACTATATAAATTTATAGAATAATTAACTTCTTACCCCATTACCTTTCACAGTGAAATCAAGCCTACAATTCAACAACTAATTAAATAGAATTATTCTTTTCCGGGGAGACATAACTGTATTTTTCTTTCTCCTTGGAATGAAATGTTCCATTCCATAGTGTGCATTTCATCACCAAACTCTCAAATTCCCACTGGGCAGCAAGATATTAGTATTTGAATATTTATGATGGTGCTGAAGTATAGTCAGTGATTGCATTGTCTGTGATAAAAGTAATACTAAGAACAACCATTTTTTATGCATTATAAGTTTGCTGCCTACTCCCAGGACCCTTGGGGGGGAAATTCCATTAAAACAAATCAAATTAATAAACATATATCTCCCCACACAATCAACATTTATCATTTTTAAATTATTATGTCATTCACCTTCTATGAGAGAAATGCAGTTATTGTTATAGATCATCACCACGAGATCAATGTCTCTAGCTTCAAAAATAGATGTCTCTTTTGGCTTCAAATTAATCTGCTAGCAGGAGTCTGGTATTATTACTTCAGTATATTAGTATGAAAATATTTCCATGAATATTCATTCATGAGCATGGACTTCTTAATTTAGACAGTTAGCTTTTTAGTATAGTTTCTTTCATTTTCCTTGGGCAGCCACTATCCGTTATCACTTTGCATTTAAGCAGCAGCTTTCCTCTAAGGAGCCTAAAGTACTGTAGTTTAATTGTCCAAAAAAAATGGTGTCAGGGTAGAGAGAAGGGAAGTAGAAAAATGTGTTTCTTGATTGTCTTAGGGAATTGGGAGATACTTAATTCTAATTCTGGCTTTAAGCCCAGACAGTGAGGCTGTCTACACCAGTGAGGTTGTGTGTGAAACTTCTAAATTTTGCTTCCATGAGAACATGTACATGGAGTCCCATTTCAAGAAATTCAGTATGTTAGTCTATCTAAGCTAGTGGTTCTCAACCTGGGGCAATTTTCTCTTTCTCTCCATTCTCCACTATCTTAGGCAAATGTGTCACTGTCCAGAAATATTGTGTGCGTGGGGGTAGAGGGGTTGTGCTATTGGAATCTTGTGCATACAGGCTGAAGATGCTGCTAAAAATCTTAAAATGCATTACAACAGCCCCTTACAAAAGAATTATCAAATCCCAAATGTCAGGACTGCTGATGTCAAGAGACTGATCTAAGCCTTAATACTGCATAAACATTCAATTTCTCTGGTATTTACAGAAAATGTCTAATGCCGGATTATAGTGGTAGATGCCAAGTATAATCCTGATTCTAGTGAAACCTCATTAACAATAAGGAGAATTCCCAGACATGGTATAACTTGTTCTTTTAATTCTGGAAGTTATTCTTCTAAGAAGTTATTGTCAGAAATAAAATCAATCTGGACCTTAGGTTTCTACCATGAATCTAAAGTAATAGAAGAATTCTTTTTTAATTTCCATGTTATTTGAAGTATCTGATACCCTCTCTATCTTTTTCTGGAGTCAAGGTAAGTTTCTAACTGATATTCCCAGAGCTCACCCATCCAAACGTTAGGAGGGCCTCTTTTTTCCAGTGAACAATATTGACTCCAATTAATGTCACTTTTTACCCTTCGGAGAATTTCAGTGCCTTCCTTAACAAGTAGATAAATGCACTAGAACTGAAGTTTCTATGGGAAAGAACACTATATCAGATATGTACGTGAAGTTATCATGCAACTACAGAACATTCTTTTCAATTTTGCCATTGCCACTTTTAGCAGAACTTACTAATTAGCCAGTTACATGGCTGAGAGCATCTGACATCTTTTAGTACACGAAACAGAGTACAATACAGTATGATGCAATAATTTCATAAAGCACAATTTACTTTTAACTCTCCTTGTTCTTGCATTGCTAAGGCACTATTCCAGCTTCTAAATTTCCCTATTCATAGTGTTAGTTATCCTATACTCTATAAGCAAAATGGAGAGTGTGATGAGGTACATTAATACATACTCTGTCAATCAGGTATAAATCAGAAGTGTCTCTTGCAAACTAGAACATTTTGGTTATACCAACTACAAAAGTCTCAAGTTATTCACCACTGACATCTGTGCTTTTATTTCTCTTTCGCTGTTTGAGATCACACCTGCTGATATCAGACTTTCCTAAGCTATGCTGGCCCATGTGCTGAGAACTATTTCTATTTCCATTGGATATCATTAAATAATATGCCAGGTACCCACGTTTCCCAAAAGTTATCATAGTTTTCTTTATTTCTTCTGGATAATTGCTGATTCTTACTACATACTGGGCACTGCCACCCCATTACAGATACTCTAGGGTCTTCATGAAGCTAAAGCTACAGAGTCAAGTGCTACAAAATGGACAGAAAGTGACTTTTCCTATTATTTGTAACACATGGATAGTGTGTGTGTATGTGTGTGTAGACACACACAAAATAGGTGCTGCTCTTGTCTCGGCACCTTCAGATTTTTTTTCATGAAATATACCATATACACAAACTTAAGTTCATGAATGGCCAGTCTTCTATATAATTCTGATTGGCATATGCTTCCCCTATGAAAATAATACTATTTTCTTTTTACTGATTAAGCTTATGGTCCATGATTTTTCTTCTCTTGGAATGTGTTTTCCCCCAAGAGACTCCTTAGATGTTTATGTTAAATAGTATCCCTAGACTCATCCGCTGAGCTGTGAACATGTTCAGACAGGTTAATATCCCAGAGGTTCACACAGTTAAGAATTAATCTAGGATTTATTACTATATCAAGACCAAATATATATTATATATATGTATATATATTTGTATATATATAATTTTAGAGGTAAAAGTCAAAATAAAGAAAACAGCTTGGCAGCAAATCCTAATCAATCCATAAATAAAATGTCTGGTTCCAAATGTGACTGATTATTTTTAATGTATTTAGATATTATTTACATGAATGCTTCTCCAGTCATCTTTTCTTTAAAAGTCAATTTTTAAGAGAATAAAAATTAAAACTTTTTATGTTTATTTTTTTAATATCCATATATTATGGATTAAATTGCCCCCCCCCCAAATTTATATGTTGAAAGTCTAACCCCAATGCAATTGTACTTGGAAATAGAGTATTTTTAAGGAGGTAATTATGGTAAATGAGGTCATAAGAGCGGGTCCCTAATCTAATAGGACTAGTGTCCTTCTAAGAAGAGGAAGAGACACCAGGAGTGTGTGCACACAGAAAAGATCACATGTGGACATGTTGAGAAGGAGTCTGTCTGCAAGAGAGGCCTCACCAGAAAGTGAACCCTGCTGACAATGTGATCTTGGACTTCTGGCCCCTAAAACTGTGAGAAAGTAAATTTCTGTTGTTTAAGCTGCCCATTCTGTAATATTCTGGTATGGAAGCTCAGACAAAGTAATATACCACGGCAATAATCAATCTACTATTCTCTTTATTTTCTACCATATCCTAGCCAAAGGATATAGCCTATTTTCCGATATCACCTAGCACATCACCATCAGGTGATTACTGATTAGTTTTTTAAAAAAAGAATGTCCATTTGATTGTAAATGACTCTCTACCATACATTTTCACAATCCTTTGCCATGGTTTTTAAATATCAAGTTAACCTAATAACTGAAATATATTATGTATTTTTCAAAAGTATGGCATTATTTATCTGATATATTTCTGTAAATTAGCTTGCTCAATCAACTTTATGTACACTTTATAACATTTAAAGATTTAAAAATTGTCTTAGACAATTAACATTTTGTCAAAGCTATTGGTTTCTAATATTAATAGAAACGTCTGCAATGACAATGACATCTGGTATATTTCTAAAATTTCTAATTACATATTCTTTGGAGTATATAGGTAGATCAGTGCTTAAAATCTAATTTGTTCATCTAATTATTTCTTTTTAAGAGGAATACTCTACTGGGAAGCTTTGTAGCATATGCATTAGATCTCTATTATCTTTTTCCAGGTACAGCATTACTCACTAATGAGTGAATTAAGCTTAAGCAGTTGGACTGTATCACTATCTTGCTATACAATAAGGCCAATTCCCTTCTTTGTGAAAACATGGAGAGGGTTTTTGCCAAATTTTTAAGAGCAGGCAAAATTCTTTTTTTTTTTTTTTAATGCAGGGTAGAAAAGAGCAAAAGAAAGGATGGAGGAAAAGCAAGAATGAAAAATAATCTTTCTTAGTGTGTTGCCTGTAGCAACTGATGAGGCAGTATAGTTAATGAGCTCCTTAGAGGTGGCACAACTGAACCATATTAAAAATCGTCAGAAGCAAACTAATCTTATGTCTTCGGCTAAAATTTTGTTAGATATTTTTTTCTGACAAGATATGACAAATGTGTCTCTATTTGTGGCTGTATAGACTTCAACTTCCACAAGTTTGGGTATCAGCAAGAGTAATGGAGTGGGGGATTTGTATAGCAATAATAATAATAGCTGCTATTAATTAAATAACTCCTAGATGCCAGGTATTATACTAAGCATTTTATGAAATTATTTCATGAAATATTTTTACCATCCCTAGGAAGTAGGAATTATAATACTTCTATTTTAAAGGTAAAGAAACCAAAGCAAAAGGGAAAGTTAGTTCCTATAAGGCAGACTTAAGTAGAAAAGTAAGGATTTGAATTCACATATATCTGAAGTGCTTGCCAATTAGGAAATTACTTTAATTGACAGTGGATATATTAATCAACAACTCTAATGGAGGCTATACTTGTACAATTGTGAATCAGTTAAATTTCTTGCTTTCCAGGCCGGGTGCGGTGGCTCACGCCTGTAATCCTAGCACTCTGGGAGGCCGAGGCGGGTGGATAGCTCAAGGTCAGGAGTTCGAAACCAGCCTGACCAAGAGCGAGACCCCGTGTCTAAAAAAAAAAAAAAAAAAAAAAATTTCTTGCTTTCCAAAAGCAACTTTCCAGAGCAAAGTTTATTTCTCCTGAACTGAGCAAGTTATATTTTAAGGAAGAAAAGAGCTGTGGTCCTCTTAGAGTCAGAGTTATGAGAAATGTAAGGACTTCTTTGTGTCTGGAAACATGTATATCATTGCCTCCATCATTTGGAAGGATGCTATTGAAATACTAGCAAGTTATATATCAGGAATGATTCATTATCTGTCAATATTATATCTGATTTATTACATTTTTAGATTCTAGTGCTGGCCTTCTCATAGTTAACTGATAAAAGGGAGCGCAACACTGTTAAAATTGACTTAATATGAAATTTATTTATGTCATGTAAGGCCTTTTTTAACTTGGAATCTGTCTTATTATCTAACATTATTTCCACTCATTCTCTCATAAATAACCTTTCATTCTTGCAGAACTGAACTGTTTGGAGCTCCTCCAGTGCGCCATATTTTTTATTGTTTCTTCATACCTTACTCTCTTCTCCTTCCTCTGGGACAAGCAACTCCCACACATCAGCCTACTTACATCTCCAGCCTGATGTAATAACCCTTTTTTCACCCTTACATCTAATCTGTGCTATTTTTTTTAATTACCCTTATTTGTGATCCTGCAATACTCCATGCATATCTCTATTATAGAATATTATAGGCTATGTGTATTATTACTTTTCACCTCTCCCTCACTTAACTATCAGATTTGTAAGGTTAACTACTGCCACAATAATACTGCATTACAGACTATCCCAAAAGTCTACAGCCTGCGATAACATTTATTCTCCTACCCAGGGATTTAGGTTGGGTTTGTTTTAACTTATTTGTGACAGTCTCAGATGGACAGCGTAAGTCCAGGCACAATCTTTGTGCTTCAGGCTTCTGAATTTGTTTTGGATTCAGTTCATCTAGATATGTGTTATTTTGGGATTGAGGCTAAAAGGGCATTGGCTACCTGAGTTATGTTCTTCTCTTGAGGAATACTGAAATGTAAAAGGCAAACCAAACTGTGCAAGGACATGAAGCTCCCCAGTCCATTGTTCTGAAAAGTGGATTGCTTTGTTGTCTGGTAGGGCCTGACCTGCCAACACTCGTGGCTATTTCCAAAGAGGAATGCTTGTACCTATGAAGGGAAGGTCATATGATGCTACTGAACAAGACTAATCATCCCATGTTGTTCCTGGGAATTTAAAATGATCTATTCATTTAGAAAACTATCTGGTTCTCTATAAAGTTAAACATATTCTTAGCTATGACCCAAAATTCCAATCCTAAGTAGATGCCTAGGAGAAATAAGAACATATGTCCACAAAATCACTTGTACAAAAATATCCCCTGAAGCTTAATTCATAATAGCCAAAATGAAAAAAGAGCCACCCAAAGTTCTTGAGTAGGATAATGATTTTTAAAATCATTGTATAATAATACAATGAAATGTTATTTGGTAATTAAAAAGAACAAACTACTGGCATATAAAAGAATATCAAGATCATTATTAAAAGAAAGTAGATCAAAACGAATAAATATTGTATGATTTTCTTGTATATGTCTTTTGGTATATATGCCTCCAAGATATATGTCTAAAAGTCCAGGAATGGCTATACTGGGTAAGAGAGATTCATGTCTTTGATTTGAAGAAAAAAAGTGAGTGTTTGAACCAATGTATTCTCCCATTAACAATTTAAACATGTCCCATGATGTGGCATTTGGCCAACAATTGATATGAAACTTTATAAACTCTCCCTTATTTGGAAGCGATAACATAATCTTCAACTGTGGTTTTGATTTAAATTATTTATTCTACCTTTATTATTTTTATAATCATAATACTCTATCATAATTTTTATTATTTTTGAAGTTAATTTTTTTAAATTGACATATAAAATTGCATGTATTTACTGTGTATAACATAATTTTTGAAGCATATATACATTGTAGAATGACCAAATCTAGCCAATCAACATATGTATCACCTCACACAGTCATCATTTTTGTGAGAACACTTTCCATCTACTCTCCCAACATTTTTCAAGAATACAATAGGTTATTAACCATAGTCACCACGTTGTACTCTTGAACTTATTCCTCCTATCTGACTGAAATTTTACATCTTTTGATCAACATCTCCCCAACCCCACCACCAACCACTCTTTTATCATAATTAAATGTTGAATATTACAAGCATGTTTCCTATATTTATTAGGTAATAAAATGATTTTCCTCTTTTAACTTATTAGATGGTGAATTAGATTTATTTATTTTCTAATGTTAAATCATAGTTATATTTCTGAGATAAATCCATATTTATCAGAACACATTTTATTATTACTAATTTTATTTCTTGATGTGATGTGAGAAGATGGATAAATTAATTTGTTTTACTGTAGTAACTATTTTACTATCGATTTTTATCCCATAATATTATGTTTAAACCTCAAAAATATAAAATAAAATTTATTTTTTAAAAACGTCCTTCAGATAGGACTCAGCTTTTGCTAGCCTTTATTTTGTCTTTATTCTAAAGGGATAATTTTGTTGAATATATTTCAAAACTTATTTTCACTTACTATGAATAAAATGTTTTCTGTATGTCTCTGGGCTGTCACTGTGGGTTGTTGAAAATTCTTCTCTATTAGTACTATTTTCTATGATTCTCAAAGCATTTCTTCCTTCAAATTTTAAGTACCAACCTAGAGTATATGAAATAACTAATTTTAAAAATAGCCTAATTCTCAAATATACCTGTGAGAATAACTAAATTAAATATTCTCAGCAATGTTTCTAATGTTCTAATGTCCACCATATTTGTAGCTCCATTTAAAATTTTACAATAATTTAAATCTGAGCTATAGAGAATTTCGAAGTTATAGTGAGATGTTCAAACTTATCAATATTGTTGAATATTTAATTTTTGGTACTCTAGATAATAATAACATATTACCATAATGCTTTCCATTTGTGTATTCACATATAAATATGATTTAAGTTGATTATTGAAATTAAAATATTGCAACACATTTTCAGATATTTTGATCCATTTAATTCTGGCAACAGCCCTATACATTAGATAGCTGTGATAGATTGTATTTAAAAAAATTTGCAATAACACCTTCCACCCAACATGCTTTTCTCACACTGTGACTTTGACATCTCTTTCACTAAGAAGTAGGGTTCATGTTCCCTCTTCTCGAGTATGAGTATGTTTGTGATTATGAGAGATGTGACATTAAATGATTTCCGAGGTTAGGACATGAGTGTGATACAGCTTCTGCCTAGTTTCCTGTGGATGCTTTTTCTTGGATCCTAACAACCATGTGGTAAGGAAGTTGAGTAGTCACATGGAGAGGCTACATGTAAGTTTTTCAGCTGAGACCCCAATTAAGATTCCAGGTGACACTAACATCAACTGCCAGATACAAGAAGGAGGGGGCCTTCAGATTCTTTTAGCACAAGCTATCAAATCACTTCTAGCAGCTGATGCTCTGTGAAACAGAGATGAGTTGTTTTCATTGCACCTTCCCTAAATAATAAAATAAGTGTTTATTTTTTTATGTTACTGAGTATGGAGTATTTTGTTATACTGTCATAGACAACTAGAAGAGTCAATCTTTTTACCAGTTTAAACTCATATGGCCTGAGTTTTAGAAAAATAAATTGTGTTTTCCAAGGTCACACAAGAACTGAGTAAGGACATAGGACTCAAACTGAGGTTTATGTGTATTAAAGTTATACAAGTTTTATGTATATTGAAATTGATTAATTTCATACAGGACCCCAATAAGATACATACTGGTATTGTCCCAAATTCACTGATGACAAACCTGGGATACAGAGCAGTTAACACAATTGTCCAACTTTACATGGGTAGTTAGTGGCCATAGCTAAGATGCAAACTTGGTAACCTCACTCTCAAACATGCTTTCTTAACCATTATATGATCTAGCTTACCAACCTCTCCCTTTTCTACTAGTCTCTGTCATCTTCTTGACAGCACTAGAAGGTAAGATTTGGAAGAGGAATTGAGTTACATACTCCTAAGAATTGGTTCAGTGTTCTAAAAAAATGTTACAAGTCCTATCTGCAGACACATACATATACACACAAATATGTGCCCATTTTCCAGAGGATTATGGACTCCCTTGAAGCCAATAGATTTAAATGTGGGTGTTAGAAAACTTGGAGTCTATTTTTTACACTATAAGTAGAATTCTAGATTTCTAGTGACTATTTCTAGTGACTATAGGAAAGGGAGAGGTTGGTAAGCTAGATCATTTAATGGTTAAGAGAGCATGTTTGAGAGAGAGGTTGCCAGGTTTGCATCTTAGCTATGGCCACTAACTATACATGTAAAGTTGGACAATTGTGTTAACTGCTCTGTATCCCAGGTTTGTCATCAGTGGATTTGGGACAATAGCAGTATGTATCTTATTGGGGTCCCGTATGAAATTAATCAATTTCACTATATATAAAACTTGTATAACATAAGGAAATATATACTTTAATGACCAAAAATAAAGAAATTACAAATTATTGTAAGTAAAGTGAGGATAAGATGAAAATCAATTTAACTTTATCAAGATACATAAGACAGTTTCCCAACCTGCATATTTAATATAGATTGAATTCTCTTTTTTCCACAATAAATTTATTCAAGGTATGCCCTTTGGTAATTTTCATAACACTAATTCCTCTTTATATTAAAGAATTACCATCCAGTGTTAATTATATATCTATTGATCTAAGCCTTGGACCAAAGATTGATATATATCAGAAATCAAGTAATAAACTGCCATCTAAGGTGTTTAGATAGACACAATTAGAAAATACAGGTGTTCAAAAAGAAAAAAAAAACCTTGATGATGTAATAGTTAAGAAAATATGTTTGAGAACAAGGCTGCCAGGTTTGAATTTTGGCTATGTCCATTGATTGCCTGTGCAAATTTGGAAAATTTGCTTCATGTCTCTAGAATTGTCCTTGATAAACTGGGGACAATAGCATTGCATATCTTATTGGGGTCCTGTAAAAAATTAAACAATTTTAATTTATATACAATTTTGGAGTAAGACCTAGCTGTCTTAATCCATTGGAGCTACTATCACAAAATACCATAAACTGGGTAGCTTATAAACAGCAGACATTTATTTCTCACAGTTCTGGAGGCTAAGGCAGACTAACACTAAGGCACCAAGAGATTTGGTGTCTGGATAGGGTTTTCTGTCTCATTCATAGATGGTGTATTCTAACCAATTCCTTTCATGGTGTATGGAAGAACTCTCATGAGGGCCCTAATCCCATCCATGAGGGCTCCACTCTCATAATCTAATCATACCCCAAAGATCCCCACTTCCTAATACCATTACACTAAGGGTGAGATTTCAACATATAAATCTGAGAGTGACAGAAATATATAGTCCGTAGCATGGGAAAATAATAAGCTATCAATAAATAATAGCTAGGTCATGTGCTCGTGTGTCTTGAAGTAGGCTTGTAATGTATATTTATATTCCTGTAACTTCACAAATATTGCTTTTAATTTACATATGTGGTTTTAGTTTCTTTATTTTTTAACATTAAGATTCAGTGCAAACTTTAGGGCATACTTAATTTCTGCCACCCAAGAGAGCTCTACATCTTTTGTTTCTGTCAGATCCTTTAAGTGAGGAAAAAAGTAATGGGGTTAAAGTATAAAGACATATTTCTTATGAGGGAGGCAGATAAAAATTTAATGCAGAATAATTATGTCACAACTAGCAATTAAACCTAATTTTTGCTAGTTATGGATACATCACTGATAAATTGTAAACCAGCAATAGAAGGTCTACATGGATATACTGATAGGGTAGGACGCAAACTGTAAACCTATAACATATGCTGAAATACTCTGGTAGATGAATAATTATTTAGAAACATAAGGATGCATAGATAAACAAACATATATTTGGGAAACACCTCATTTTAAACTGCCAATTCAATCTGATATTAGTAAGAATATCATTCTAATATCTCAAAGTTAAATTGCATTGCACTTCTTTTTCTCAGGAACTGGCTAATTCAATCATAGCACATAGATTTTTCATCAGTTTTTAATTTGCTTAATTTTTGTGAGCTGGTGGTTTAGAAAATTTCCCATTTTTCAACCCTAAGACTGTAAGGAGTAAGGCCATGTGCTATTCTTTCTCTGTGTCATTTTGATTTCAATATAGATTTTATAGTTCATTACCTGTCAATCAGTTTTAAATGGTGCAGTATTCATTTTATCATGTTCTGTAAAACTGTATTATGCTTCTTTCGATGTCTTACATTCATTCTAGATTGAGCCCTATTTATTTCTCTAAGAGCCGTAGCCATCTGTAGCTGTGCACATTTGAACATGTATTTATTCTAGCAAATGCAATATCTTGCTTTATATGGTATATTCATTTGGGATATTTATTCAAGCAAGTGAATCCTGAGGAAGCAGCAGTGTGTAAATGCTTTATCTGTGACAAGCCTTTTTATGCTCTATATTTTTATTTATCTCTAACTTGGAGGTATACAATTTCAAATACATTTTAAAGTCTTGACACCATGTACTTTTTTTTTGCTCAGTTCTTCCTAATCTAATAAAATATAGTCACTTGGTTAACAATTAAAGCACCATGGCAAACAAACATAAATGTTGAGCCTCTAAGTCTTCACATAAATTAACATTTAAATATGTTACAAAAGGAAAATGATGATTTTTTTAAATTAGAAAATATCTTTTTGACATAGATTTGTTTCTCTTTTTTCATTGTTACGTGTTTTATTTCATTTGAAAGCTTTCTCTTCATTAAATACATATTAGCTTTATTTCTCATCTTTTAACTAAGAAATATTAAATAGTCTTAGTGTTATCCTAAAAAGATCTGGATTTACAAGCTCTGTCTTTAAAGTATCCAGCCATGTAATATGAAAACTAGAGACATTTATTGAAAAAGATACAAGAAACGTTGTACATATGACAATGACGCCTCAGTCCCCTTCAAAACAGGCACCTTGGGAGCTCACACAGTTCTCCCAGGGTCCCTAAACCTAACCGGTATAATATGGTCAACATTCTCAGGTGTTCTGCTTGTTGCAGGCCTTCCAGAGTATGGATCACTTTCTACAAATTCTTGACCATCTTTGAAGCATTTGTGCCACAATTTTATTTGCGCTGCACACATTGCATGGTTCCCCAAAGCCTTCTTAATCATCTGAATAGTTTCCATGGAGGAATGTTCAAGCTCAATGCGAAATTTGATGCAGATTTGTTACTCTACTCACTCAGTCATTTTGAATGTGATGGCCACACAGTACACACGCTCACTCAACAGCATCTCGCCCCACTGACTAGTGCAGTGACATCATCATTGTTCACACATGCGCATCCCAGTCCACTCTCCTTGGCTGCCAGGTTACGTCAATGTCATGAAAACCATTCTCGTTATATTAACAATGGCTGGATACTTTCCAGATAGCCCTCATATTATAATTCAATCAAGAAAATTTAGACAATTTTTCCTTTAGATCTAATTAGGACAGGTACAATTTTACTGAGGGAACTATGTTTTGAACTTTTTGCCTATTAAATAATATAAGAAATAATTTAAGAAGGACATACATATGGTACTCTTTCTTAAAACATATCCCCAAACATACTTTCTATAATCTTATTTGGGAACTAATTTTAAGTTATAACAATCATTTTTGTTGTGTGATTGTAAATCTACTCTCTAGAAAAACAAAAAAAATCGTGACCTGTAACATTGGCCGATTTCCACAGGATAAATTTTCCAAACACTGTCAATTAAAAAATATCAACATTTAAATAATTAGTTCTTTTGTATTGAATAGCCAGCTTAGCACACCACTGCTTCATACTATCTAACCTAATGTTTTTATGTTTATATTTACATTAATTTCTTCCTACTGATTTCTCAAAAGAAAGAAAATATTTTCTTACCACTCCCGGGGTCTTCAGCCTTTTCTCTTTAACAAATATGTAATTTTTCCTTCCATAATTCATATACCATATTGTCTGTAACATCTTTGCTCTAGGCAAAGTAAGCATATTTGTTATCCTCATTTGCTTTTTCTCATTTCTAATAAATTGAATGGCCATTTTTCTTTCCTAGTCCATCATTTTCTCTACTTCCAAAGTTCATCTCCAGGCTAACTACTTTCCTTAAATCATTCAAGATAGATACATTTATTTTATTTACCAAGGCACTTCAGGAATTCCATTCCTCATTTTTTTCTTTGTCCTTTACAAATACATAGCACTTTTGTATTTCAGTGCAACTAGTTTATTTTCATAAATTTGTCAAATTTTTATATTTATGCATAATAAAAATAGAATTGGGGGGGAGGCATTTGCTTATGTGGCATATGCTTATACCTTTATATATACGCTTGTAATCTGTTTTGTTTTTCCCCTTTGATGAAAACTTCCTAAGGCACATATTTCTCAGATAGAATATCTTCAAGGAAATAGTATAATGTGGTATATACAAGAGGATTCTCAGTAATTGCCTGACTTTCTCTAAATGTACTTTCAGATTGTTTTTATCAGGCTAAATAAACTATGCTTCCCACATGTCTACCTCTTAATCATTTAGGCTTTTTAAATTCTCTATTATATTATAAACTTTATTTAAGTTCCTCAGAAAATTTAATAAAATTTACAAATAAAATCTTTGATTTACTTTATTAATTGTTGGCTTCCTGAGACTCTGAATTTATTCTGTTTTCCTAATTGCCTAACATGGAATTCTTCTTGATAATATACACTAAGAAGGGAACACTTCACAAAACGTTAGATTAATACCAATGGAACAACTAAGTAGTATCACATCTCTTTATTTTTTTTGTTCCAAAACATAGAATGCCTGAAATATATTTTGTGCAGTTTTGTCTTGCCTAATGTAGATTTTATATTTTTACAAGTGAAATTTTTCTCTTTGAAGGAAAGTCCTTTCTGTAAAAGCACCTTGAAAAATCACTGGCCCAGAATATGTGATTGGTAGTAGAAATTGAGAAGCTTGTAAAATGCAAACTTTGTAAGCACCAGGAAGCAAAGTGTTGAGTTTGGAAAAATGCCAAAATTATTTGGAAGCTCTTAACATAGGGGAAATTATAATCACAACCACAGAAACCAGATGACCATATGCTCATGTCTTTGGAATGAGTTATTCTATTGATTCCATAAGAACCATATAGAGAGATAGAAACAGATTTCAGCACGTGATACTGGAAATGCATCAAGCTTGAAAGTGCAAGCACTCAGGTCTCTTGTTCTCTTCTTGAAGGACACTAATCTCATTATGCAGACCTCAACCTCGTGACCTCATCCAAATCTAATTCTCTCCCAAGACCCCACCTCTAAATACACTGGGGGTTAGGGCTTCAATATATGAATTTGTGAGGAACGCAATCATTCAGTCCATAACAGAAGAGATTTTTAGTGAGCAATAGAGCATAAATAAAGGTATTCCAAATTTTCAGTTTGGTCTCTTCTTATAATCAAATTCAAACAGGAAATCTGGTGAGAAAATGAATGACAGATTTTACCCATTTCTTTACTGCAGCCCTCTTGCAAAAAGGAGAAAGAGTGTTTTTGCTCATTAAGGATTTGCTAATTGCAGGCATATAAGTGTGAAAGTGTAAATAGATAGATGAAATGATGGATGATTTAGGCTTAAAATTAAATAGAAATAAATTAACTAATATGTATTATAAATATTAATTATAGAAATTGTTTTTACTTATAAAACATTTTAAACAAAACATTATATTATATTGTATTATATACATAT
Organism: Cheirogaleus medius; assembly: GCA_008086735.1. Taxonomy (NCBI): domain Eukaryota; kingdom Metazoa; phylum Chordata; class Mammalia; order Primates; family Cheirogaleidae; genus Cheirogaleus; species Cheirogaleus medius. The sequence continues at coordinate 8,732,800 of VBSM01003169.1, read as the reverse complement.
TTTTTGCCACATCTCTGCAAACATTATCTTCTCTTCCTACATTTATTCAGTTTGTTTTTCCTTTCAGGTAAATTAGCTCTCTTTGACCTCGATACTCAAACTTATCTTGTTGACATCTTCCTGCACTTCAACTTGTCAGGTTATTAAAATTTTATTCTACTCTCCAAGGTGCCAACGATCTCATCCAAATTAATGTTGTCAGTAATTTAATGAATAAGTTTTCTATTCCAGAATCTCCAAACTCTGAATCCATTTCTCACAATAAAGATCTACCTGAATACCAGCAGAATGACCTCTAATCAGTACAAAAAATGACAATGTGGAGTTAACACCTATAATTTACATAGCTTGGTTATTTTCTCCAGTAAATGAAACAAATATAGCTTGAACCAAGCTCAGTCTCACTTAAGACCTTTTATTGCCTGAGGCTTTTTATCACCAATTAGATTTTTGGTTCATGCAAGAACTGAGCATTTGAGGCTATCCTTATTCACTTCATTAAACAGATGCACTTACAGGTTGTTTCAGGCACTTAACAAAAGGACAAAATCAGCCCTTAGTTTACCCAAATTAATGAAAGGTAATGATTTAAAAGAGCAGGGGATTTGGAAAAAAATGGTTGTTGTATTATACAGAAGTCTAAAACTGTACTTTTTTAAAAATAATGTCACACGTGACTTTTATTGTATGAATCTATAACCACTAAACCCTAGAAATATCCTGGAATCACATTATAGATTGGACAATATTAAAAATGTATGTACAAATTAGGAATTAGAGGCTTGACTATGCCTTACTGAGCTCAAGTATTCTGAAACTAGAAAAGGAATTTATAAAACCATATAAGGCTAAATTTTGATGCTGCAAAATTGATAAAAAGAAAAAAAATGCAATTCTGTAATAAACTTATTTTAGAATTCTTAAGAAAGACATGGCACTGAAGAACAATTTTTAAGAAAAAAGTTATTAGCTAATGAGAAAGTAATAACTCATACTTCTGTAGATTAAAAAAAATTTTAAACTATTACACCATGAACAAACATGAACATGAATAAAGTGGGTGTGTAAATGATCTTCCATCCTTGAGAAGATTAGGGTAAATGACCTCTGGTGTTTCAACTAAGGCTAATATTTTATGATTAGTAGATATAGAACAGTTTAGACAGTTGAAATAATATTCATAATTATAAATTTTGGATTGTTGAAAGATTTATCTTTTAAAAATTTTTCCTTCCTCATTTCCTACTTGACCTTTGAAAGGAGACTGGAAAAGATAATTATAAAATAATTAAATTTCTAAAAACTCTTCTTTTGTAACTTGTATGAGTCTACTTATATTTTATCTTTAAACACCAATGAGGCCGGGCGCGGTGGCTCACGCCTGTAATCCTAGCACTCTGGGAGGCCGAGGCGGGTGGATAGCTCAAGGTCAGGAGTTCGAAACCAGCCTGACCAAGAGCGAGACCCCGTCTCTAAAAAAAAAAAAAAAAAAAAAAAAAAAAAAAAAATAAACACCAATGAATTGGAAATAGACAAGCAGGTACTATGTAATAAAAATGAAAAATAATAAAAGTTGTACAACCTGATTCATATATTTATGATGCTTAAAATCAAGTGAATTGAGATAAAATTTTGAAGTAAGTATGAAAAAATTAAAACTCTTAAGACTCTAGTTTATGTAAAAAAAAATGTCTTCTAGTCACCTAGAGCAGAGAGGCAGACTGCCTTGGTTCATTTTCCGGCTCATCCATTTACTGGCTATGTGATTTAAGACTAACTTACTTAGCTTCTCTGTGCCTCAGTATACCTCATCGATTTGGAAAGGACTCAGGATAAGTGGCTGTAATCTTGAAGTATTTGTTGTTGTTATTATTAGTATTAGTTATGAGCTCTTATAGTTTGTTTTATAAAGTGTTTGAAATTAAATACTGTAAGTGGAAATGTTGAGTCTCTGAAAAGTCATTTGTAACTGGAGTGAAGTATTTTGTTCAGAATGTGAATTTGATTTATGAGAAAAACTGAAATTCTGGATGTATAAGAGGGAAAGAGTGAAAATGAGGGAAAGGCAAATTGCTTTAATTATATTGTTTCTAATTGTAGCAAGAACACTAAAGATTACCTTTACTATCTTAACAAAATTTTAAGTATACAATACAGTATTGTTAACTTTAAGTACAATGTACGTTTTTAATTTCAGAATATTACAGGGGTACAAGTGCTTTGATTACATGAATTTTTTTCTACAGCTTGAGACAAAGTTTTAAGTGTGCCCATCACTCAGATAGTGTATTGATTAATTTTTAAAGTAGTTTAATTCAAAACACTTTCAAAAATGAAATTTTTTCTAAAGAAATAAAAATAATCCATATGTGTATACAGTAAAGCAAAACAAAAAATATGAAACTTTATATTTATTTTCTGAACATATGCAGAATAATTATTCTTGGGACATGTGAATATCTTTTTAAGTGCCATAGCTACATCGGTCTCTAGAACTGTCACCAGTATTTTTCTGAAGAATATATTTTTCAAAATATGGGCATATTGTTTTTAATTTTTAAAAAAAAATTTCTGATTTTTCAAAATTTTATTTTATTGATAGATTTGAAATTATTGACACCTTCTATTAATCCTTCTTGAAAGACTATATTTTAATTAACATTCTCCCCATAACAGCTGATGAAATTCTGCTAATTTGAATATTTTAATTCTAAATTTAATATTTTAATTCTCGTGAATATTTTAATTCTAAATTTATTATTAAATTTTACAAATATTTCAGCACAATTATTTTCAAAAATATCTGTTATAAACAAAATTCTTCAAATACCTTCTCTATTAATGGGCCTTTTAAATGTTACAAAATATATAGATGTTGCAAAATCATAGGCTTTTTCAATTTCCTTTCAATCAGGTTTAAGTTATAAATTTATCCAATTAAAACAGCAGTTTCATCTTATTGTAGGATGAAATATTGGAGCTTAATACAGTTTCAAAAGTAAATCTTATATATCATGAGTTCTCATTATTAATTCCTTCAGTTTCATCCTTCTCTTAAAAATACATTTCAATATTTTCTTATTTACAAACTTTGTTTTCAATAATTATAATTTCTAAAAGATTCAAAATCTGAAGTTTTGGGGCCTTCTTTCATTGATTATTTTGATTAAACATTTCCAACTGATTATAAATAAGATGCAACCAACATTAGAGAACTCTTTAAATAGTGCCATTGTTATGACACTGTTGATTTAGAAAGTAGTTCTTCAAAGGCTGAAACACTTCTAAAATATATTTGATGATGGAGTGGCAAAGATAGAAAGCACTTGTCATGTCTTTTTTTAAAATAAAATATCAAGTTTATCACACATAATTTTGTGGTTTAGTTACTCTGTGATTATACTTGAAAAATTATAAATTTTCAAAATTTCAGCTTCTATTTTTGATAGAATAGTCCAAGTTAGATAGTGGTAGTCATAGATTATATGTATACTTCCAAGTACATTTCTTACCTCAGTTTCTTTTAAATGAGTAAAAAAAACAGTTCCGTGAAGATGACTCTACCAAAATATGTGTTCATAACATTTGAGGAAACATGTATAAATTTATCTTCAATGCTGACCTTTTAAATTGAATTTGGAACACTCACATAATGTCAAATATTACACCTTTGAAAGATTAAACTCCAAAAATATTCATTTGTTTATATAAATTGGATGCACAAAAATCAAATCTTTATTGAATTAACTTCACTGATTTTCTATTTAAAATACCTAATGACCTTATATAAAACTGCTTTCTAAGTTCTTCTGCTAATGAAGCCTACACATGAATAGTTATTGCTTCACTTTTTATATGTGTAAAGGAATTTGTTAATGGGCACAATTAATTTAGAACATCCTAATTATGGCTGTTCTTCACCATTTACTAAATACTTGGATACACATATACACGCTAAGGAATTTAAGTGTTTACATAACATTTTCTATGTTCAGGCCTGCAAATTTTGAGATGTCATGGAATTTAAAACTGCCTGAAGATTAAAGCTCACTTACAATGGCATTAAGTGAGGTGCCTTTTCTTATAGAGTGTTGATTAGTGTGAATTACTTGGAATAGCATACTGGCTGAAAGCCTACTTATGTGCTTGCAGAAACCTCCCCACACATGAGTAAATGCCAAAAGTATTGATAGACTTTGTTTTCTTTTCTTATTATAGGCTCCATGCTAAAAGAATCATTTCACACCTTTTTTTTGAAGCCATATATATCATTGTATATATAATTTTAAACTTATTCTTCCTGGAAGATAGCCGCTGAAAAACATTTCCTTATTTAGTTTCACAGTGTCACAGTCTGTCATCTAATCATCTTCATATCTTACTCTGAAAGAGGAAAACACATTTAATCTTAAAAACAACCTAAAACCTATAATCAATTTCAAATGGTAGATGATTCAGTTCAATTTTGATTTCTGAATGGCAGTCTTATTTTTTCTCTCTGTTCTTCCCCTCACCTTGGGTTGTCAATTCCTTTTTTTTTTTTTTGTCTTTTGTGCTAATTTTAAATGAAGTGTACAATTGTCTGTGACATATTTTGTGTTAAAGCTCTGTGAAATATTTCATTTTACTGTATCCTTCCAAAGCCAAATTACTTATGTCAGGCAGAAATTAGCATCTACCTCTTTTTATACTGCTTAGGTCAGTGCTTTTTGATCTTTTGCTTTGTCTGTTCAATTTGGTGTTGTACATGGAATTTAACTTCACAGCTTCAATTTTTTCAGGACTGTTATACATACTTTTTAACTAGAGTTTTTTTCAGGTGAGCATTGTCTTTCATTTTTCTAATCTATACATTGATGAAAGTGAGATTAGTTGAGTCTTAAGTCCTATCTAGATAAAAAAAAGAAGAAAGAAAAGAAAGACGGAAGGAAGGAGGGAGAAAAGAAGGGATGAAAAGGAAGAGAGAGAGAAAAAAGATAACAAAAGAGAAACCAAAACATGTAAATATGTACTCTGAGTTACTAAAATGGGAATCTATAATATGTTCAACAAAACAGTACTTATCTTAGGCCCAGGTAGTTCACACTTTATCCCCCTCATTCAATTTTCTCAGAAGTTTTTCCTCTGGACTATCAGGTCCCAAGTACCATTAAAAAAAGACTTCAAACCTGCTCCTTGCTGGGTCCTGGTTGATAAAAATGCCTAACTAGAAATTATCTAAGTTCCCAACTGGTGTCTGGGGACCCGTGTGGTCATCTGTGCTACTGGGGTGGGATACCTCAAACTCAGATTGAGACCTGTGTGAAAACTGTACCCCTTCTCCCCTTCTGGGCTCTCTGTGACCCTCTACAACTGTCCCCACCACCCCACCCCCACCCCCCACCAGCCAACCAGCCTTTTGTGGCCTGACACATGTAGGAGCTCAAGGTCTAATGTCCATCTATGTCACAGGCTCTGAAGCTGAGCCTTGGTTCTAGGAGCAAGCCTAGCAAGGGTCATTCTTTCTGACTGGAACATTTTTTCACTGCCATAATGGTGCTGATGACTGGATTTAGGGCCTCTAATTATCAGTGGGCTCACAATGAATCAGAATGAGCCCAGGCTCTATCCATATTTTGGTACCAATTACCAAGAACACTTAAACTATTGCCTCCCAGTGGCTTGACTGTGATGTTACTTCAGGTCTATAGCACCATAGGGTAGAATTCCTTTACCTTCTGTGCCCCCGACGCTGGTACCCAGGGTTTTCTCCCTACCTCCTCTACCATGTGTCAGGCAGTCTTCCTGGGTGGCTGTGACTCATCCTATGGCTTATAAGATATTCACATCACAATGCCAATGGACCCTTCCCATAGGTTATCTTTCTTGCTTCTCAGCTATGTGGTAATATCATGATCTCCTGGGTGATCTTAGACATATCAGGGGAGGGGGAAACAAATGCAAATGGTCTCTTTTGCAAATTGGTCTGTTTTTCTCTTCCCATCCATGGATGCCTTGCTTATTCTCCATGCTATTGGCAATATCTGGAAGGCAGAGATATAGTCACCTTTGGAAATCACATTCCATATTGAAGTGACTACAGCTTAAAATGTTCAAGAGAATAAGATATTGATAGGGGAAGTGTTATTCATGTTTACACTACAAAATTCCCAATATTAAATTTAACATAATAATAAAATGAATTATCATTTGCATTTTTCTGCACAATCTGGGTAAGACTTCCACTTGTTATCATCAATGGAGTATGGTTACTTTCTTTGAGAGTCATTAAAGTGGCAGCATAATGGATGAAGCAGTCATAAGAAATGATGTAACCAGCATTAAATAAGATGTATTAGAAAAATCTTAGGGCATAGAGATCTATATTGCTTCAATATAAACAGTTTCCAAAAAGTCATGTCATTGTAGATAATTGCATCATCATCAAATTTTTCTTAGAGCTGAGATATGAATTTAGAGAGAAATGATATATTTATCAATAAAATAGGTAAAGACATGCTTGTACCTGGTCTGCAATGTGGAGAGATGGTGCCTGGACAGTGTGAAGGATCTCCATTTCTACTCATAAAGCAAAAAAGCAAAATAAGTAATTATCTCTTTTCTACCCATTATTCTTTCATTATTCTAAATCCTCATTAATAAATTACTCTACTGCATACAGACCCATAAATTTTGTAATATATTTTAAAGTCAAATTTTATATATTGACAGGGGCCTCACAGAGTGAGGCATAAGAAGTTTTATTTACTATGTATACCATACAAATGGTCTATCCTTAATCATACCATTTTTATTAGCCTGAGTCTAGACTGAAATTCTAGACATCTAGTTGGATTTAACATGTTCCTGGGAATTCCAAATAATCCTTACTCTTGAGAAGAGTCACACTGTATATTACTAAAATATCCCTGTTAGGCATCAATGTCATTTTTCTTAATATTAGTCTAATTATTGGAAGAAGAGAACTTGGAAATTCATTAGAAACTTCTGACCTTATTCACTTCTGCATATCTAGTACAATATCCACATGGACTGAAAATTCATCAAATGTTCATGGATAATATTTTGAACAAATTAAAAAGAAAACTGGACATGGATAATGAATGAATTTTCTCTTTATTTTAATATAATGTTTATACTGCCTGGGTTATTTCTTATAATGTACTGTATTTAATAAAATCAGGAAAAATGTATTATTTCAATGCAAATAATTAGTCATACTACCTGAAACTGTTTTTCTAATATGCAGAGACTTCTTGCTGAGGGGATTCCAACCAAACAGAAACTCTCCTTTTATTTATTTGCTTTTATTTTCCTTTAATGAAAGACATATTTTAAAACATATTTGACTCAGAACCTATCAGATAGAGAGAGAGGAGAGAGGGGAGAAAGAGAGAGAGAGAGAGAGAGAGAGCGAAGGAAATTGGAGGGTGGGTTATAGATATTCAACAGGATGCTACATGTCCATGTTTGAAATAGGAGCAGGAATGGAACTGATGTTAGGCAGTATAAAATACAGACTTTTGGTCTTTCAGATGTGTGAGTCCCTTCAAAGAACCATCTGCTCTAAGGCTGGCTGTTAGTGCTGTGTGGAATCTGAGACAATTGATTATGTTGCATTAATTTGACAACAAAAAGTTGCCTCTAACTCAAGCTACAAATATTTGTAGTGAGCATCTAATTTACAGAGTTTTGATCATATTCCTATTCTCTGAAAATATTCATGGATAAAGGTACAGTAGGATTCTCTGAGTTATGCAGCTTTCATTTTATGGGAGGCAATGAAAAAGGGTGGCTGGAGTTACTCTACTAAGAAGATCATACAATGAAGATCTGAGATTTGGGAAGAAGTTGGGAATACGGTCAGAGCATGGGTTTTGACCAGCTAAAAATATGACACATATATGGCATAGAAGGCAACTCAGTTTAAATTAAACACAAGATTTAATTTTAGGAGAGTTGAGTTCTATGCTCCATTCTGCTGCTGACTTTGGAAAATTGCTTCACCTTTCCAAACCTTAGTTTTCTCGTTTTTGAAAAAGGAGAGGGTAGAAGGTTTGAATTAGGTGCTATCAGTAATTAATTACACTTCTAAAATGGATTCAGTGTTATGTTATCTTTTCAAAATTTTGCCTGATATTTTCCAAAGCCATTATTATTTATCACTTAATGTCAACAAAACAGTTGAAACTTTTAATACTAAATTTTATAGGATGGAAGAACATCAATGCAATTTCAATTACAGGTGAAATCTTATTTGCACATGATAATGCATACAAAGAGTGAAAGATTTCTGAGTTCAAGCTACAAGATGTTCCACCTAAAGGAAAAAAAAATTCCAAAAAGGACCATTCATATCCTATATGTTATTTCAAAAACAAAGTCAAGGAATTTTGGAGCTGTGAGAAAAGTTCAAAATAGTGGCAAGCACTTTATTCTGGGATAGCCATTCCAAACTATGTAAATATTGCTTACATTTATAGCATAGTAAATTGTATTCAATATGTTGATGTAGAATTTTTTTTTCAGTCCCAGCATAGTGCCTATATAGAGACACTCAGTATATACTTATGAAATAAATGAATAAATGCATTAGAAAGAGTAAATCAACAAATGGTTAAAACTTTGATTCACTCATATATTCACACAATGTTGAAAATATGTGGGTAACAGATTGATATTTAGGTTTCCCCTGGATGCTTTTCAGAATGTAAACTTCAGAAGGATTGCTATTGAAATTGCTGTTTTTTATACACCAATTAAGCAAAAAAATGTATCCAATAAATATTTAATAAGAATATTATAGGCAATGAGGAAACAAACATACTAATGCTCTTTTTCAGTAGAAATAGTATGAATTATGTTCAGGATCTAGTCCCTATCAATTATTCCAAGATTAAGAAGCACATCAAGAGAATCATTGGCAAACCCTGCCATTTCTTACTGAAAAGTTTGTCATTATGGACAGACCAAGCCAAGAAGCATGAAAGCAGATGGTGAAATTGCAAGTATGAATAAATTCACGTCTCTCTCTAGCATCCTAAGCCTGAGGATTTGGATATGGACCAACACATACTATTGTTGGCCCAGTGAGGAACAAAAATTATTCAGCAATCATCACAGTCAGGAATAGAATCCTGGAGAGTAATCCTGGAGTAACACTTCAGTTATCTCCATTACAAATCCTTCATGGTCTTTAGAAGACCATTTGTAACACCACGAACCTGCCAATGCACTTATTTAAGTTAGCTCCAACTTCTAAAGAAGCCATTGGCAGAGCCATTCAGAATCTTTCCTTTTTAAGTTTTCATTTTTAAATTTCCTACTCATCTATCACCATAGGTTATTTTGAGAATTAAATTAGGTAATTAAATAAGATTACTTTGAAGGATGTAAAATGCTATTCAAGTTATTTATTCATACTACTTTTATCCCAAGTTCATCAATTAAACCCCCATTTTTTAAAAATATCCTAAAAACTATAAAAGTTTTCCAAAATGGAGATTAGAGTCATGATGCTTGCAGAAATGCTATTCTCTCTTTCTTTCAAAGACATAGTAGTATAGGTAAAAATTTCCAATATTTTTAAGTATATTATAATATTTAAAATGTAATATATCACCAGACAATGTAATTAATTTTTAAGTTGATTATTTTGGAAAATTTTGCCAATATTATGCGAAATAACTCAGTATCCTGACTCATTGGATTAGACAATACAGAAATTGCACATGAATCACTTAATTTAAGAGGAAACATAGTACAATAAGCTTGCAAGAATGAATGCAATAAATAACGATTGTATAATGAGGTTTCACCTCATGGAAACTAGACCCATCAATGCAAAGTACATGACTTTAAAGTGATTTTCCAAATTGGACCTATAATTCTGTATTTAAATTGAGAGCTTCCATGTAGATGGGTGAAAAGTAACTCATCCAGGCAGTTTTATCTAAAGAAACAGAAAATCTAAGGTTAGAGATTTTTCATTAGTGGATTTACTGATTACTGGCCAATTACAAATGATCTATGTTGATTATTTGTCAGATCCTGTGCTAGGGGCCACTGATTTAATAACAAAAGTAGTATTTTAAAATATGACTCTAAAACTTTTGCATATATAAAAATGTATACATAAAGAAACTTTAGTGTATTACTTTTTAATATTATAATAATATTTAAAAATGATCAGTTAATCAAATGAAATTTTTTTCATTTTTATAATCTATAACAATTTTGCTTCATTCCTTCTTTATGATCTTAAATTGGAAATTAATCTTTTTTTCATTTAACAATATTACATGGGTACAAATGCTTTGGTTACATAAATCATAAATTGCCTTTGCACTGCCTAAGTCAGAGTTACAAGCATGCCCATCTCCCAGACAGCATACACTGCACCCATTAGGTGTGAATTTACCCATCTCCTCCTCCACCTCCCACCTGTCCAATACTCAATGAATATTATTTTCATGTGTGCATATAAGTGTTGATTGATTAGTACCAATTTAATGGTGACCACATGTGGTGTTTGTTTTCCATTCATGTCATACTTCACTTAGAAGAATGGGCTCCAGCTCCATCCAGGAAAATACAAGAGGTGCTATATCACCATTGTTTCTTATAGCTGAATAGTACTCCATGGTATACATATACCACATTTTATTAATCCACTCATGTATTGCTGGGCGCTTGGGTTGTTTCTACATCTTTGCAATTGTGAATTGTGCTGCTATAAACATTCTAGTGCAGCTGTCTTTTTTATAGAATGTCTTTCCCCCTACCCTGCCCTTTGGGTAAATATCTTCATATTACTTTTCATAGAGGTTGTACTAGTTTGCAGTCCCACCAGCAGTGTATGAGTTTTCCTATCTCACTGCATCCATGCCAACATTTGTTATTTGGGGATTTTTTGATAAGAACAATTCACATTGGAGTTAAGTGATATATCATTGTGGTTTTGATTTGTATTTCCCCAATGATTAGAGACATTGAGCATTTTTTCAAATGTTTATTGGCCATTGGTCTGTATTCTTTTGAAAAGTACCTGTTCATGTCCTTTGCCCAGTTTCTAGTAGGGTTGTTTGAATTTTTCTTGCTGATTTTCTTTCTATATAGATTCTAGTTATCACCCTTTATTGGATATATAGCATGCAAATATTATCTCCCACTCTGTAGGTTATCTATTCACTCTAATGATGGCTTTTTTGGCCATTCAGAAGCTTTTGAATTTGATAAAGGCCCCATTTATTTATTTTTGTTGTTCCTGTGATTACTTTTGGGGTCTTCATAAATTCTTTGTCTAGGTTGATGTCTATAAGAGTTTTTCCAAAATTTTCTTCTAGAATTCTTATGGTTTCAGTGTGTTATCTATCATGAGTTGATTTTTGTGAGAGGTGAGAGGTACATTTCAGTCTTCCACATGTGGCTATCTAATTTTCCCATCACCATTTATGAAACAAGGATTTTTTTCCCCAGTGTATGTTTTTGTTTACTTTGTCAAAGATCATATGGCAATGTGAGGATGGTTTTATATCTGGGTTCTCAGTCCTGTTCCATTGGTCTATGTCTCTATTTTTCTGCCAGTCACATGCTGTTTTGGTTACTATAGCCTTGTAGTCTGGTATCTTGAAGTCTGGTAGATTGATGCCTCCCAATTTATTCATTTTGCTTAAGGTTGTTTTGGCTATACGAGGTCTTCTCTGGTTCCATATGAAGCATAGAATTATTTTTTCTAGATTTGGGAAAAATTATGTTGATATTTTAATGGGGATTGCATTGAATCTATAGATCACTTTGGGTACTATAGACATTTTAAAAATGTTGATTCTGCCAATCCATGAGCATGATATAGTTTTCCATCTGTTTACATTCTCTGCAATTTCTTTTCTCAGTGTTTCATAGTCTTATGCCCCCAAACTTGAAAACATTGAGGAAATGGAAAAATTCTTAGAAACACCCTACATCCCTTGGCTCAATCAGGAAGAAATAGAATTCCTGAACACACCAATATCAAGCACTGAACTATGCAAACTATGCAGCAGCTATAAAAAATCTTCCAACCAACAAAAAGTCCTGGACCAGATGGGTTCACACCCAAATTTTACCAAACCTACAAAGAACAGATACTTATACTGCAGAAAATATTCCACATTATTGAGAAGGAAGGAATCCTCCCCAACTCATTTTATGAAGTCATTATCACCTTGATAAGAAAGCTAGGAAAGGACATATTAAAAAAAGAAAAGAAAACTACGGACCAATATACCTAATGAATATAGATGCAAAAATTCTCAATAAAATCTTAGCAATCTGAATTCAACTGCACATCAAAAAAATAATTCATTGTGACCTTGTGAGATTCATCCCAGAGATGCAAGGATGGTTCAACATTTGAAAATCTATAAATGTAATTCACCATATAAATAAAAGCAGAAACAAAGACCTCTCAATAGATCCTCTCAATAGATACAGAAAGCATTTGACAAAATTCAGCAGCCTTTTATGATAAGAACTCTTAACAAAATAGGTATAAATGGGACTTACCTCAAAATTATTAAAGGCATATATGACAAACCCACAGCCAACATCATACTGAACTGGAAAAAATTGAAACCATTCCTGCTTAGAACTGGAACCAGACAAGTTTGCCCACTATCACCACTTCTATTCAACATAGTGCTGGAAGTCCTTCCCAGAGCAATCAGACAATAGAAGGAAATCAAAAGTATTCACATGGTGAAAGAAGACATCAAACTATCGCTCTTTGCTGATAATATGATATTATATCTAGCAAAGCCCAAAGATTCAACCAAGAGAGTCCTGGAATTGATAAATGAATTCAGCAAAGTCTCAGGCTACAAAATCAAGGCTCACAAATCAGTAGCTTTCATATACACCAATAACAGTCAAAGTGAGAATCAAAGCAAAGGTGTAATACATTTCAAAATAGCATCAGAGAAAATAAAATACTTAGGAATATAGTCAACTAAGGTGGTAAGAGACGTATATAGAAAAATTAATATTGAAGGATCGTTTTGGCCTAATTTCACAATATTTATTTTACCTAATCAAATACAATACCAGATCTTCTGACAATGAAAAATTTCATGGATTTTCATGAATTAGTTTGTGGTTTGTGTTAAACTACACTGGTACAGAGTCAATCCATTCTACAGTGACACATTCATGTAACACTTTATAAAATATTATCCCTGTAACAAAAACCCACTAGTATGTCCTAAATGAATTGAAATAAAAACAAAACAAATAAACAACAAAAAAATAACTATACCAGACACTCTGCTAGGTAGAGACATAGATAAGATATTGCTCTGAAGAGGGTTACAGCTAGTTGGGAGGTAATTAGTTTAATAAGGTAGCTTGAAACATCTAAAGTTAAGCATGGGAATTTTGAGACATACAAGTAAGGTAATTAATGATCAATGGCATCTCCATCTACATTTTACTATTTAAATGGTAAACAGACCCATTGGTATATGACATTAAATAAAAATGAGGTTTGCTTAAGAGTTCTCTGTAGGAGTACTTATGACTTTAATGCAGAAATGATTCTTTCCATCAGTGATATTTGTCCTCTGCATATTTGTGTTGACATTAGATTTCTTTATTTGATTTGATTTTTTCCCACAAGATTGGAAATCCTTCCCTTAGGCTATGCTGAGAAAATATTACAGAATGATCTCTACCTATTAAAATAATAGGTACTACTAAATTTCTTAGTACTTTGCCATTTTTCCAAAATTCTTTCTATTTCTGGGAAGATAGATACCTATAAAAATACAATATTTGCCCATGGCCAAACACAATTTGAGCATGATTGAATGAATACAGAAATGTGCCATTTGATACATTCAAAATATTTTCTAAGTTCCTTTAAATTCACACAACTGGGAAAAATGATATATAACAATTTTTCTCAACTTATAAAATAAATAGAATAAGGGAAATATTTTAATAGATGGCATATTTTCATTTTCAATATGCTTTTGTGGAATAGAAATGAGGATTTTCTTCCTTATTTGTATTATTTAGACATTTAATTATAAATCCTTGCCTATGTATGGGAGTGTGTTTGTATCATAGTGTATATTATCACACACATATATACACACCACATTGTGCTTGACATAAGTGTGTCAGACAATATATTATTGACAAATTAGCATAGCTCTAACTCACTTGAATGTTAAAATGCTTTATCAATAGTACATTAAAGTACTCAAATTTCTTCATTTAATCATTCAGTCAGCCAAATTGCATTGACCATATAATTGGTACTAGAATTAAGTTAAATTTCATGCAAAGATGAATAAGAATCAGCCTTGCTCTTCCAAGGTCTTATCCTCTTAGTTATAATAATAAATGAGGATGTTATAGTGTAATGGTTTTATAGAAGTTAAGGCATAAATGCCTGAGCATTTTGGAGATCTCATAGATATTTATCTAACTTATTTCTTAAATATTGACATATACCCACAATACATTCAGGTTTAACACATTGGCTCAGATGGCTCAGATCCTTTGTTTAAAGAAAAATAATTTAACAACAGAGCCTGGTAACTCTTCTTGATTCTACTTTCTCCACTTCTTCACCAGAAGTAATTACTCCCATGAGATTATGTGCAATATTTCCTCACTGATTTTAATATTTTATCTTTGTATGTACATATACACAAACAACATATTTTAAAATATTCATCAGTACTCTCATATTCATCTTTTTCTGCAGATTACTTTTCTTTCAACATTATAATTTTTATATATTCATGTTAATACAAGTAGACAATATTCATTCATCTTAACTGATGTATCAAAATATGCTATATACCATATTTTCTTTATCCACATGTCTGATAACATTTATAGTACTCCGTTACTATATTACTGTAAATAAGGATTCAATGAACATCATTTGGTATGTCTCATTATGCACATATTTAAACTTTTTTTCTAAAATGTATATTTAGAAGTGGCATGGATGGATCATACGATGTGCATCATCACCTATCCCAGATATTGCCAAATTGTTTTCCAATTTTAGACATTACTTAGCACTGCCCACACTTTTGATATTCATACAACTTTTAATGCTGCCAATCTGATAAGTTTGAAATGGAATGACATTGTTTTAACTTGTATTTCTCTGAAGATTAATGTGGTTGAGTAAATATTATGTTTGCTTCCAGTCTGATTTTCATTCCTGTAGATTATCTGTCCATATGTTTAGAATGATTTTTTCTATTGTTTTTCTCTATACAATGAAAACGTCAATTCATTGTGACATTTATGATGGTCTTACATTAAGAAAATGTTTATATTTATACTTTGGTTATAATTTTCTTAATCATATAAAAGCTATATATTTTAAATTGCTGTCATTTTTATAAATCCATTTTATGAATTTCTCCAAATTTATAATTTTGAAATATTTTTTCTTATACTATTATGAAGATATTTTCTTCTAAATTTTCAAGTTTCTTTTTAATACATAATCCTTAATCTATCCAGAATATATACATTTACATATCAGGTATGTAAGTGCATGTGTTCTGACAGTGAAAAGGAATAATTTTTATTGTCTTGTTTTTTCCCCAAACTGAGTGGCCAATTGTCCAAAAATAGTTTTAAATATAATTCATACATTCTTCCTCTGATTTCAAATGCTCATTATATTTTCTATCAAATTCCATATATGAAAAGATCTGGTTTGAAAAATCTTAACACTATTCTTTCTGCCTACTTTTCTTTTTTTATGCCCCTGCAAAGACCACACTATTTTAGCTATTATGGACTTTAAATATTGATTCAAGAATACCTTTCTTCCTTTTTTTCTGAAAAATTATTATTTTGATTTTCCTTAGATATTTTCTTTATTAAAATGTTCCTTCTCTTAAACTTAAGCATTTTGAGATTTTTACTGGAATTGAACAGTTGAGAATTTATTGAATAATTATAATATTCAATCTTTATATCTTTTCATATTGCATCACTTTATTTATTTGGGTTTTTCTTTTATATCCTTCAGTAAAGTTTAATTTTTATCTAAATGCCTTGCATATATTTTATTAAAATTATTGCTAGCTATGTATAGTGAATGAGACATTTCTACTTTTTAAATATTATTTCTAATGAGTCACAGGTGGATTAAAGGAATAAAATTATTTTGTTGTATTTTTCTGTTTTATATCTTTAAAATTTATTATTATTATTTGTATTTTCTTTATTTTCCAAATCTTACATTTTAAAAAATTGGATGGATATGGTGGCTCATAACTTCAATCCCAGCATTTTGGGAGGTCAAGGAGGGTGGACTGCTTGAGCCCAGAAGTTCAAGACCAGCTTAGGCAACATAATGAGATCCCATCTTTACAACATGAAATTTAAAAACAATTTGCCTAGCATGGTGATGTGCACCTGTAGTCTTAGCTACTCAGGAGGCTGGGGTGGGAGGATCACTTGAACCCAGGTGTTCAAAGTTGCAGTGAGCTGTGATTGCACCACTGTAACCCACCGTGGGTGACATAGCAAGGCCTTGTCTCTAAAAATAATAATAATAAAATAAAAATTTGAAAAGTTGTATCAGTTAGGGTCTGTATTTCAATATAGAATAGGACTTGTGGATGATGGACATTTTCCTATCTATAATTTTGAAAAGAAACATCTGATTTTGACTTTTTCAAGTTCTGTTATGTGTGTTATATTCTAGAAATTCTTTTCAGACTGAGTTGGGTCACCTCTAGGGCTCACTTTATTTATTTTCTTTTTCTGAAGGATCACTATCTCTCACTGTTTTGTCAAATTTTTGAATAATGCTGTTTCACATATTTTCTCTGGAGTCTTATTTTTAGTGTAGAAAGGAAATTCTATTCCTTTTTTTATTTCAAAGTATAATAGGAGAACAAATATTTTTGATTACATAGATCACTTTTGTAATACTTGAGTCAGGTTCATAAGTGTGCCATCATCCAGATAGTGTTCATTGTACATGTTAGGTAGATTTTCCCCAACCCCCTTAACCTTTACTCCCGCTTGATTTTAATTGAGTTCTACTTCCCTCTATGCACATGTGTGCTTGTTGGTTAGATCCAGTTTAATAGTGAGTACATGTGGTGTTTCTTTTCCCATTCTTTAGATACTTCAATTAGGATAATGGTCTCTAGTTTCATTCATATTGTTTCAAAAGGCATTAAGTCATCCTTCTTCATGGCTGAGTAGTATTCAATAATATACATATGCCACATTTTTTTAATCCACTCATGAATTGACTGGCCTTTGGGTTGATTCCACATCTATGTAATTGTGAATTGTCCTGCAATAAACATTCAAGTGCAAGTGTCTTTTTGATAAAATGACTTATTTTCCTTTGGATAAATACCCAGAGTGGGATTGCTGTATTAAAAGTTAGGTCTACTTTTAGTCCTTTAAAGAATCTCCATTCTGTTTTCCTTAGAGGTTGTACTAATTTGCAGTCCCACCAATAGTGCATGAGTGTTCCTTTTTCTTTGCATCCATGCCAGCATCTATTGTTTTTCGACTTCTTAATAGAAACCACCCTAAAAAAGGTAAGGCAATGTCTCATGGTGGTTTTAATTTGCATTTCCCTAATGGCTAGTGACATTAGTTTTTCATATGTTTTGGCCATTTGTCTAACTCTTTTAGAAGTGCTTCTGTTCAAGTCTTTTGTCCACTTTTAATGGGGTTGTTTCAGACCAGAACTAAATGAAATTGAAAACAAGAAAATAATACAAAAGATCAGTAAAACAAACAGTTGGTTCTTTGAAAAGGTAAACAAAATTGATAGACCTCTTATTGATTAACCAGGAATAGAAGAGAATGGACCCAAATAAACTCAATCAGAAATGAAAGAAGAGATATTACAACTGATAATACAGATATACAAAATATCATATGTGAATATTATGAAAACCTCTATACAGATAAACTAAAAGATGTAGAGAAAAAGGACAAATTCCTGGAAACACACAACCTCCCAAGACTCAATCAAGGAGAAGTAGAACTCCTGAAGAGACCAATAACAAGCAAAAAGACTGAAGCAGCAATAAAAAATACCCAACAATAAAAAGCCTCAGGCCAGATGAATTCAGAAATTTTATCAGACCTACAAAGAAGAGTTGGTACCCATACTGCAGAAATTATTCCATAATATCAATAAGGAGGGAATCCTTCTTCCCCAAACCATTCTACAAAACCAGTATCATCTTGATATCAAAACCAGAAAAAGACACAACAAACAAAGTGAACTATGGACCAATATCCCTTATGAATATAGCTGCAAAAATCCTCAATAAAATACTAGCAAACTGAATTTAATTGCACACCAAAAAAATAAATCACCATGACCAAGTGGGCTTCATCCAATCGATGCAAGGATGGTTCAACATATGTAAATCCATAAGTGTAATTCACCACATAAACAGAAGCAAAAGGGAAGATCATATGATCATCTCAATAGGTGCAGAAAAAGCATTTGACAAAATTCAGCATATTTTCATGAAAAAAAAACCCTCAGAAAACTTGGCATAGAAGGAATGTATCTCAAAATTTTAAATGCCATATATAAACAAACCCACAGCCAGCATCATACTGAATGGGGAAAGGTTGAAAGCATTCCCACTAAGAACTGCAAAAAGACAAGGATGCCCACTGTCACCACTTCTATACAACATAATGCTGGAAATCCTAGCCAGAGCAATCAGGCAAGAGAAGTAAATTAAGGGTATCCAAATCAGGAAAGAGGAGGTTAAACTATCACTCTTTTGCTGATATGATCTTATATGTAGAAAACCCCGGAAATTCCACCAATAGACTACTAGAATTGAGAAAATAATTCAGCAAAGTCTCAGGTTACAAAATCAATGTATACAAACCAGTAGCATTCCTATACACCAATAACAGTCAAGCTGAGAGTCAAATCAAAGACTTAATACTATTTCCAATAACTACAAGGAAAATAAAATCCCTAGGAATATGCCTATCCAAGGATGTGAAAGATCAACAGACAACAATATACACTGGAGAAAAGAATTCCTCTTTAATAAATCATGCTGGGAAAATTGGATAGCCACATGCAGAATAATGTAACAGGATCCATCTCTCACCACACACAAAAATTAATTCAAGATGGGTAAAAGACTTAAATGTAAGGCCAAAAATGATAAGAACTCCAAAAAAAAAACTGGATAAACTCTTCTAGATATCAGACTAGGCAAAGAATTTATGAAGAAGAACCCACTGTCAATCACAGTAACAACCAAAATAAATAAATGATTAAATTAAAAAGCTTCTGCACAGCCAAGGATACAATCAACAGAGCAAACAGACAACCTACAGAATGGGACAAAATATTCACCAGCTATACATCCAATAAAAGGGCTAATAAGGGGAATCTACAAAGAACTCATGACAATAGTAAGTAAGTTTATTTCTTGACATTCCATCATGTCTGAATTTGATGTTCTTTTCCTATTTCTAAAAGTTTATTTATATTTATTGCTTTCTTATTCTTGTTATAAGCTTGACTTCAATTTTAAATAGAATTTCTTATTTGAGTTATCCTTATCATGTTTTAAATCCTGAAGCAAGATGTTTAATGTTAGAATTGGATGTTTGCGGAGATTTATGGTAGATGCCATTTATGAAGTTAAGATAAACCTTTTTATTATGATTTATTAAAATCATAATAAATGATTATATTATATTATAATTATGCAATTAATTAATTATAATTATGATTATAATTAATTTTAATTATTATAATTAATGACCTATAATATAATTAATGATTATAATATAATTAATTACTTAATTTTAATAATTTAGAGTGTTTAGCAACTATGATTTTTATATTTTAATTTGGTAAGAAGTTTAACACATTTATTTTCAAACTTTGAACAAAAGATATTACTAAACCTGAAGTAAATCTTTATAACCTAACATAATTGCCAATAAGGAATTATTTTACTTAATTATTCTTAAGTATAATTTACTAGCATTTTGCTTAGAATATTAAAATTTATATTTATGAACCCGAGTTTTGCCTATATATTGTCATATGGCTAGGTTCAAGATTTGTCATTTTTAGTAGTTTTTTAAAGAACCAACTTTTGTTTTTTATTTCTGTTGAATCTGTATATTTTAGATGAACTTTTGGGTTTTTTAAAATTATTTTTGGTAATATCTGTGGCTTTATCCTTCTGTTTTTCTTCTGACTTCTTAAGATTTGGGGTATAGCTAATTTAAGGTTTGTAGTTTCTTTTTTAAAAATATAAGCATTTAAAATCATATATATCCTGTATTTCAGTTACATTGCATAAGTGACTTGTAGTACAGTGATTATCATGTATTAATAGCTGTCTTTCTTAGTTAACATTGTTTTTTTCTTGACCTACTGATTATTTAAATGTTTGTTTTAAATTATAAAATATATTTTATCTTATGTTATTTTTTATCAGTTATTTGAAAGGTACTGAAGTGTGCTTCATTGCTGTTTTTATGAGCATGGTCTATATGCTTAAAAAGAATGTGAATTAGAGGTGGTTGATGTGTTCTATAGATGTCTATTCAAACAAGTTCAAACAAGCTTGTTATTAAAATTGTTCAAATCTTCTCTATCTTCACTTATACATATCACACATACATATATTAGGTGTTAATTCATTATTGGACACATAATTTATTATTTATAATGTTATAATTTAAATAAAATAAATAATAAATTAGTTATAATAAATCATACCAAATTTATTAATTTATAGATATATTTACTGAACATCTAATATGTGCCAGACATTATTCTAGGTATTTGTTTACAATAGTTAAACAAAAGATAAATATAATTTAGAGATTTTGTTGTATTAGGGAAGATAGCTAAACATTAATTTCATTAATTAAATGATTTATCTTATTATTTTATTTTTTGTTTAAAAATTTTTTTTGATTTAGTGACTTAGTAATTTTTAGTTTTCCTGGTATTGAAATATTTTCATTATAACCTGTGTATTTGCCTCTAAATACTGCTTAGTTGCATCTTGCAAGATTTGAAATGAATTGCTATTATATCTTTCAATTCTAAGCGTTTAGTAGTTTCCCTGATTATTTCTTCCATAAACCATTCTGAAGGTTATTTTTGTACCACTTTTATATCTATTTTAAATCTGAATGCAAAATTTTAGAGAACACAGTAGATCATAGTTATAACATATGTGTATGGTTTTTCTATGTAACAAATCATAAGGGCACACAGTCTATTCAATCCTTACTGCAATGCTATGGCTGATAAAATTAATTTATTATTAAGGAACCCGGGATTCAGAAAGTTAGGAAAAATAGTAAGCAAAAAGACTCAGACTTAAACTCAGTTATTGTTAATTTTTTCTTTTTTCCTCTCCTGTATAAAAAACCTGGCTCACGTACAGTTTACCCTTGAACAAGGCAGAGGTTATGTGCAGTTGAAAATCCACATATAACTTTGACTCTCCCAAAACTTAACAACAAATAACCTGTTTGCCAGAAGTCTTACCTATAACATAAACATGGTTTATGTTACCACAATATTTTGCATGTCATATGCATTATATACTCTACTCTTATAATAAAGTAAGCTAGAAAATAAAGGAAAATGTTATTAAGAAATTCATACGGAAGAAAAAATAATATTTAGTATACATTAAGTGGAAGTGGATTATCATAAAGGTCTTTATCTTATTCATCTTCACATTGAGTAGAATGAGGAAGAGGAAGAAGAGGTGGGGTTGGTCTTTTTGTCTCAGGGGTGGCAGAGGAGTACGAGGTGAAGGAAGTGGAAGGGGAGGCAGGAGAAGCAGGCACTATTGGTGTAACTTTTATTTAAAAATTCCTTTTATAAGTGGAACAGTGCATATCAAACGTATGTTGTTCAATGGTCAACTTTATTATACTTTTCTCTCATAGTTATAGAGAAAAACTATTGGTTGCTATATTAACATATAGCATTGTAAGGCATATACAAATAAACAGAATTGTATTTCTAATCTTTTGCTCAATTTTAATAAATGCCCTTCCAACTGCCTCATGGCCTTTTAATGTTCCTATGCAAAAGAGCATGAATCTATGTTATTAGAATCTCATGCTGTATTGCACTTATTATAAATTATAGTTATTAAAATTAACTGAAGCATGAGGAGATTTTTTATTTATAAAACTATAATTGTTTCAAACTTTATAACTCTTAAGGTATTCTAAATATACTTCAAATAATTTGGACATTTAAAAATGATAGACTTTCAGGTTTGTTAAGCAGAAACTCTTAGAGCAAGAACTTATTTTCAAGCACTTTAAGCTCATTTCTGTATTATTATGTGAAGGTATTAATATCAGCATTTTATCTGTTCTGTAAAGTACCGAAAGAATTAAAGTCAAATCATGTAAGTAAGGTAAAATAGTTTTTTGTCTTGTTGGGAAGATTTTGTTCTATGGCCTCAGTGGGATCTTACAAAGAAGATAAGTGTGTTTCAGTGAGTGAAAGGGACATTGATTTTATGGTCCAGGTACTGTATTTACCACTTGGTTTTAAGATGTCCTTAGGCTTAACCTCTCCAAGTTTTAATTACTCATAGGTAATAAAAATAAAGTAAAAATCTACAAATAAGTGTTAAACTGTGAGAAACACATTCAATGAACATAAATGTTGATACTTTTTGCTTCACACAGCTATCATGATCTTAGTGTTATGAAATGCCAAAGTGTAATATAAGAGATGACAGTGATGTAGTATCAAGGATACCAGCAAATTTATTTTCCCAACTCACAAGTTCACTGGAGGTCACCCAATGTCTAGTAATCATTGCAGCTTTATCGTTTTGCTTTTTTACTTGCTTCCCAGTTAAAACACAGAAGGCTAAACAGATTAAACAGAGAAAGTTGAGCTGTTACAAGTCATTTACGTCACTGTGTGAAGGCAGAAAAGAAGACATTAATTGAGAGAAAATGAAGAGTACAACTTTGGGTCTTAATGCCCCCAACTCGGGAAATTTGTATAGAAAGTATCAACATAATTGGCACTAAAGACCACTCTTGATTTTAAATTATAAGAAACTTATTAAGAGAAAAAATTTGATAAATACTGTTACCTCAAATTATGGCTCTGAATATCATCGAAAAATTTAACTTTAATATTATAAAAGGTATTTTGCATATGAGTGCTTCTCTCTAAATAGTGTTTAGCTGCATCTCACAAGATTTGAAATAAAATGTATCTTTATCATATCTTTCAGCTCCAAGCATTTCATAATTTCTCTGATTACTACTTTTCTTCTAAGAAATATTTTAAAGTTGATTTCATCATAGAGAAGAGTTATAGCAACATCACTGTGATGTGGGAAAGGTTTCTTCCAAAGTTAAGTTTTCATGTCAAAACTCATGACAGTTATCTTTTAAAATGATCCAAGAAAGATCTATTTATTACATAAGTGAGCAGTTCTACTACTAGGAGGTGAAGGTGGAGCTCCTTGGAAGGAAGTCGGGAAAGAATAAGTGAGAAGAATTATGCACTCTTTTGTGAAGGAAAAATCTCACTGGTGGAAGATGTTTAAAACCCTTCCTCCAAACCCCAAATTTGAAAGAAACAACAAAACATCAATGTTTATGCATGTTCGTGTAGGGGGAATTTGGACAGCAATGTGGGAGGTGCTTTACAGAATGCTGGAGAGATTATGGACACAGGTGGTAAATAGGCTTAAAGGTTGCTCATAATAAATGACAATGTAAGTGAGAAACCTAGATTTTTCCTTCAGTCTTTATGTGTGTATTTTAATAATAACAATATTACTTATTTAACAATATTAGCAAAAATATTATGAATTTAATAAAAAGAAAATAAATACTAATTATACACCAAATTATGAAGCAGAACCTTACTCATATTTTAGGAATATTCTATGCACCCCTCTTCTTTCACTACCCAGTAATTAATTACTGTTCTGAATTGTGTGGTAAATATTTCTTTAGTTTCTTTACTATATTTTGAATGTATACATTATAAATGTACTATTTATTTTTATCTGTATGAATTTCACATAATGGTATAATGCTATATGAATTTTCATGTGGCTTGCTGCTTTTCCTTACCATTATATTTTTGAGGTTCAGCCACATTACATGCAACTGCAATTTATTTATATCCTTTGCTATATACTATTCCATAGATGAGTGTAATTTAAAGTTTGAAAAACACTTTGTTGCTTATAGTTTTGAGCTATTTTTAAGAAAATTCTTTTTTTCATGTTTTGATATGAAAATGTTATGTGCAAGACTTTGTGATATATTTCTAGGAGTGAAATTGTTTGGCATGGTGTATGCATGTATTTATCTTTATGTAAAAATTTTGTCTGAAGTGTTTTTATTAGTTTACTCACACACACACACACACAC
Organism: Cheirogaleus medius; assembly: GCA_008086735.1. Classification (NCBI taxonomy): domain Eukaryota; kingdom Metazoa; phylum Chordata; class Mammalia; order Primates; family Cheirogaleidae; genus Cheirogaleus; species Cheirogaleus medius. Next base: position 8,708,350 of record VBSM01003169.1, on the reverse strand, counting down.
ACCACTACCATCTCTACCACCACACAAGTAATATATGAATGTTCTTGCTCCACAACTTCAGGAAAATACATCTTTTTTTAAAAAGTCTATTTCAGTTACACAGGAAGAATAATTAAGGAGATAATACTGTACAATGTTGAAACTATATTTAATGTATTGTGTATACTTAAAAATTTTTAAGAGAGTAGACTTTAGATATTTTCACTAAATATAAAAAAAGTGATAAACAGGTAAGGTTCCAGATACGTTTGTTAATAGGCTTGATATAGCCATTCCATAGTGTATAAAAAATTAAAAAAATGAATTCATATAAACATTCTCTGGCTTTGGTGGGAATGGGAAAATTATAAAGATTATATATAAATTTATATAATTATAAAATTATAAAGATTATAAATCAGAAAACTCATAAGCTAAAATTATACATGTAAATATCAAAATTCACTGAATTAAACATTGGTGATTAATATTACAAATTAAATTATAGCATAAGGACTTATACATAATTCTGAGAAACTGCCCTTCTCAAAAAAAAATATAGTCTTTATTCTACTTTTTATTCTCACTGAGAAGTTAAAAATGAATTTGTTTGATAATACAGGTAGAATTGGTTTTGATTTTTTTCTCTAGGTTAGTTTATTACAGTGCAAATTAAACAAGATTTGTTAAAATGTAACAGGGGAATGGTCTGAAAAAGGGTAAAAATATTTTCTGCCTCTTTTAAACCTCCCCCACTCCTTTTTGGAATTGAAACCTGTATCCCTGCCTCAGGCCTGTGGTTGGGATGGCTGAGGGAGTGTCCTTTTTGGGAATTAAAACCTACATCCCTGCCCCAGGCCAGTGGTCAGGAGGGGCAGGAGAGTGTCTTTTTCTTTGTACCACAGGAATGGCTTAAGGGAATTATCTGAGGGAAGGTCATGGGATTGTCTAAGCTGAAGATGAGATGAATCAGAACCATCAACTATGGTTGAACAGCAATAGCATGAAGCTGAAACCCCCCTGCCCCCCATAAAAGCTCTATATTCCAGCACAGAAGGGGGACAAAGGTAGTTTAAGATGGGAGTCTGCCAACCTCCTCATTTGCCAGCAAATTAATAAACTTCTATTTCCTTCTCCTCAAACAACTTGCCCTTGTTTTTCTGATACAGGCCTTGGGGACAAGTGCTGAGCTTTTGGTAACAAAAAGAGAATGTAGCAAACATTTGCAAAATGTCTGTAACAACCATTCTTTTTTTCATCTTTTCTTAGTAGCATCCCAAACGTCACAGCTTTACAGTATGAGAATTCAATGGCATCACAACACTTTGTTTTTCTTATTTGATGTTTTATTTTCTCATTGCTGTGCTCCTATTATCATTTGGTAGATATTTCATATTTAATGATTAAATTCATTGCTTTCAGACCTTAGGAAAGCTAAAGGCATTCAGTGTAGACAATCTTTCTACCAATCACCATAATTGGTCAGAAATATATACACGACCAGACTCAGATAAACCAGAAAAAACAGGACTAATAGAATTCAATCCCAGAATTTTGATAAGCTATCAGAAAGATGATGACATTTATCATTTGTCCTACTCAGATTGAGATGACAGTAAGTCCCATGGACTGTTGGCTTTTATCTTGGGAAAAGAGGGGTAACCTTTCTGACAATGTAATCAACATTGAGAAAGTGGAGCAAATACTGGAAAACCCCCTCATTTAAAGTATGGGTAAAGCCCTCTCTGAGGAAAAATATACTCTTTGACATGATTGTTTGTACTGGCCTTACAACACATAATAATGACTCATTACTAGGAAGTGTTCCTTATCTCAGCAAAGGGTGTCATTCACCAATAATCTGGGAATTAATCTTTCCTTTTCCCTCTTGTCTCCATTTTCCAGTTCTAATCTAATACCAATTTCTTTAAATTACTATTACAAAATAAACTTCACTTATTTTTTTTCTTCACCATTACTATCTCTTAACCTGACTGCGGCAATAGATATACATTTTTAATTCCTATTATTTTATGCCACCAATCCATTTTCTACACTCTAGGAAATACACACTATTAAAAGTTATTCTCCCTTCCCACCCAAGCGTGCTTCAAGCTTTTCCCTGTATGCCTATTCCATTAAATTTGTGGTTAAAATTTTTATATAAGCTAATGAGTCTTACGCAATCCTTCTTCTACCCACCTTTCCAAATTTTTATTACTGTCCTGGGCATTAATTCAGCTGTAGTCAGCACCCTTTTTCTGTGCTCAAATGCAATGGACTCTTTCGCCTCTTCACTTGCTATTTCCTTTGCTGGAAAATGTCCTCCCTGCTGGGACTACCTTCTTCTTATTGTTCATGTCTCTCAATAGATGTCGATTCCTCAGAAAGGCCTCTCTTTACCAAATTTATCTAAAGAGAACTTAAGCCCCCATCCGGGTTCTCTTTATCTCAATTCTTTCATAGGACTTATTATAATAAATAATTATCTTGTTGAGTTATAAGGGCACTCATTTGTGGTCTGTTACTTTCAAGAGAATTTAAAGATGATCAGAGCTTGCTCATTGATGTTTACTCAGCTGTTGGCCCACAGAAAGTGTTCAATTCATATTTGTTGAAAAAATGTTTACATAACATTATTTAAGTCTGCAATATGTATGTTTGGAATGGGGTAAAGAGAGTTGCAGGTGCCTGGTAAAGTGGTGCTGCTGGGAGCTCTTCTTTGATAGTCTCACACACTTATCCAGAGGAGTAGAAATCTGTTGGCTGTTGGCTACACATTTGCCTTTCAAATGACACAGCCTTCTTGGTCATGCTTGATTAGAGAAGGATATTTAATAGGGCTAGGTTAAGCAGTTTTTTAATTTTTTTTTATTTTTTTATTCTTCATTGAGAATTTGCAGTGAAAGACAGAAATGTGAAGTTATAACCTGTATCATATTAATAATAAAACTTCTGATTTAAGGTTTATGACATCCCGTTGCTAATGTAATGGTGATTGACTTCATATTTGAAGTTTTTCTGTTTAAATTTTTCTTAGATATTTTGAGCTATGTATAATATCTTTCAATAAAATTTCATTATTTTTCTGAATGTTTTATTGAAGTAGGTTTTTGCTGCTTTCATAGAGCAATAATAAAGTTCTACAAATAACAAAGGATGAATAGAAAAATCTTTACAAAATTTTTATGCAAGTTTTTATATGAAGAATGTTTTAAGACAAAATAGATTCAACTACTAGCCCAAAGAGGAGAAGGTATCTAAATATTTATGAATATTCAATATTGTTTTGATTATATCAAGTTATATGTGAATAAAAATATCAAAGGAGATAAGCTAGATGAATTTATAAAGTATCTGTACTACATTTGGAAATATAGTAAGTTAAGCCTTTTAGTTTGATGCTACTTAATTTCTAAAATTTTTATTAATTGTTTAAAAATTTTGCCAATGCTATTTCATTGGGAGTTATTGCTAAGAAATCTGGAAATCTAATAACATGGACAGACTGAAGAAAATTAGATTAAGTTGTACAAATACAAGTTAATATGCCTAGGGCATTATAATCTGAAACACATTACATGAGATGGAATTGTTTGGAAAACAGTAATGCCAAAAATATTTCCCTCAAGGATGATATGTAATAGGATCTTTTAGACACAAACACATTATAATATTGTGCCAACTCTAGTGATTAGTTGGAATAATAGCAAGGGAAATCATATCATGGAGTGCAAAGATATGGGTTGCTTTTATGAAATGGGCAAGCAGAGGTAAATAATAATAAAAAATCACTTATTTGAGTTTATCTAGCATCATTCCTCTGAGGAAATAATATAACAACATAGGCATCCATATTGTCTTATCTTTATTATAAGAAAAAAGTAATAAACTTCATTAATAATTGGGAATTTGAGTCATAAAGTGAAAACTTAAATGTGATCTCTTAATATGCTGATGATGTTCTCTTAACTATTATTATATTGCCTCCAATGACAATATGGCAGACACTTCCAAATGACAAAGACAAAATGGAAACACAAAAGCTTTAATAATGATAAGAAAATCATAGAGTCATCATTAGTATATTATGTAAAGTAAATAATATAATTCAATCATAAATGGAATCTAACTTGCACCTTACTTAAGATTTACCTTAAGTGGATCAGTCCTTTGTTACTTCCATAGAATAATTAAGAATACTTACTAAAAGAAAAAAAGACACCATACAAATAAATTGTGAAGATGGTTTAAATATAAAAGGTCAGCATAAATAGTGAAAAGGAAGGAAAAAAATTATTAAACTACTGAAGTAGCAAGAGGAAACTTATAATAAACAGTTTTTACCAGTAGAACACTAAAGCTTTATGTGTAAAAAGATGATGTGCGTGAACCATGAACCTAATTTATACATTGGAGGCAAGAGGAATTAATTTATTTTAAGGAATTAGAAATGTTCTTTCTGCTTGAAAAGTAGAGGTTTGAATGTAAGCTGTAAAATTTGTGTGTTAAATATGATTTTTAACAATTCAGTGCTTTGAAGCTATAAACAATAGGAAACATTTCTGAAATATAGACAAAGATACAGATAAATATAGATCTTTCTTTCTCCCTTTCATCCCATGATATCGAACTTGACTATTCCATGCCTGTTACCCATTAGTTTATAATATGAAAGCAGAGCTGTATCTTTTATCTTTGTTCCTCCAGTATCTTAGAGAATATGTATTGACACAGAATAGGGTCCAATAATTGCTAGTATCATGAATGAATATCATTTTCTTCCTTCTTAACTAATTTTATGTTGCCACTTATTTCCATTCTTTAGTGTTATGCTTCCAACAGATTCTAAGTTTAGAGAGGTATTTTCCCACCAAAATTATAACATTAATTTTATTTCCTTCTTTTTTATATTATTTAAATTCTTTATTCCATTTAGAATTTATTTTGTTATAGGAAGTGAAATCCTCATTTTTTTCCATGACTGATGGTATGTATGAAAGGATGATGTCATACTTTCAAAATAATTTTTCTGACCCCTCCCCCTTAAGTACTATCACAGTAAAGTAAGACAAAAGAAGAAGAAAGTGACAGATAAGGGGAAATGATAAAACTATAGTTTCCTTAATCACATGAAAGTCATTGTCCCCTTTTTTGCATATGACTTTCTCTGAATGTCTCCTTAAATTTGTAGATTATGACTTACTGTTCACTTATATTTTAGTAGTAATGGTTTTTAATTGATAAAAAATCCATAAAATTCTAAAGAGTATAAAAATATAAACTTCATTTAAAAGAATGATATACCACTTTGGTGGTAGATATTTTACTTGAATAAAAAGTTATGAGAATATGTATCAGGTGGCTTTTTTTAAGGACCTGAGTTTTAGGAGTTGGCTTTTGGTAAGTAACTGTGAAATCTATCATTCAAAGAAGGACACTATTGAGAGGGAAAAGTATAATTTTAAACCTGGTTAGTTTCTAGCAGGGAAACTAAAATGTTTGTTTATTCTTGCTTCAGGGGCTGGCCTTGACCTTGCAAGCCAAGAGGAGTCAGATATCAATTTTTAAGGTGGTTATTTGAGATGAAATTTGAAGAAATGTATAGTGATGAGTTAGACAGATTGATGGTTGAAAAGTGTGGAGAGGAAAAAACAACGAATCCAAGGAGAAAGAGCTGTCTTGTTCATTCTTGGTCTTAGTATATGGCACAATGCCTGCTGCAGAGTAGGCACTTAAAATTGTTGGGAAAAAAATGAATGAATGTTGGCATATGCTCCAGCAATTCCTCTTTTGGGTATATGGGTATATACTAAGAAGAAATGAATATAATACAATATAATGTAACGTGGAAAAAATGGCTGATTTATGTTCTAGTGTTTTGTGGAAGGTAGAATTTGAAAGTGATTAAATTTGTTATTTAGCTGAGAAGATTTGTGAACAAAGTATTGAAGGAGTAACTTGCTTTCTCCTTGCAGCTTATAGTAAAATATAAGAGGAAAGAAATAATAAATTAAGGAATTGTTAAGGAAAAAGGAACCAGAACTTGAAGATATGGCCAATTTCAATCTATCCATATTTAAAAAATATGAATAAGTTTGTTTTGAAGAGAACACTAAGAGCGAGGCTGAACAACCATTCGATAAAAGATTATGGGTATGACTCATGATTTCAATCAGCCATCTCACCAGAAGCAAGGAATAGAGATGAGATTATTCTAGAAGAGACACTGCCAGTTTGAACTAAAGAATACAGAGAAAGAAAGAAGCATGGAATAAAGAAAGGTTATTAGACTTCTGGGATTCTACAGGATGGGATAATAAAGTTATTCACCTGTGAACATGCTTCAAGGATATTTCAGGAAAAGGGGAGAATGTCCCAGGAGTCAATTCAGAGATCATCAGAGCTGTCACTCCCCCTCACAGGCTCAGGAGACAAGGCTGTTTTTCCTTAGTTTCATAGGATGGGATCCCCAGCTCTGGGGACAGGGTAGACTCACCAAGCCGAAAGGCTGGGACTACCTTGAACAGCTGTGGCAGTGACTCTGCTACGCCAGTGGAGGTAGAGGGCAGAGCAATAAGAATTATTCTTGAGATTTAAGATTACTCTTATATTTATTTATTTTTATTTCAGCATATTATGGGGGTACAAATGTTTAGGTTATGTATATTGTCCTTGCCCCACCTGAGTCAGAGATTCAAGCATGTCCATCCCCCAAACGGTACATACCACACCCATTAGGTGTGTATATACCCATCCCCTCCTCCCTCCTCCCATCTGCCCGACACCCAATGAATGTTACTACTATATGTGCACTTAAGTGTTGATTAATACCAATTTGATGTATGGAATTTGCCTTGATAGAGTTTGGCATCCATCGCCCCTTTTCTTCCTCCAGATTTCTCCCTTTTAAAATGGGAACATCTATTCCATGCCTGAATTACTACTGTATTTTGGAAGCACATATATTGTATGGTTTCACATGTTCACAGATACAGAGGAATTTTTCCACAGGATGAATTGTACCTTAAGTATCACTCATATCTGATTCATATCTGATTTATATGAGACTTTGGACTTTAGAGTTTATGCTGGATTGAGTTAAAACTTTTGGAGTTTTTGAGATGGAAGGGATGCCTTTTGCATGTGAAAAGGGCATGAATTTGGCGTGGCAGTGACAGAATGCTATAGAGTGAATTGTACCTCCCCCTCTACAAATTCATATAATGAAGCCTTAACTCCCAATGTGATTATATATTAGATAAGGCCCTTATGAGGTAATTAAGGTTAAATGAAGTCATAAAAGTGGGGCCTTAATCATATAGGACTGGTCACTTTAGAAGAAGAGGAAGAGAAAGAAATCTTTCTCTCTCTCAGCTCACAGAAAGAAAAAGTTCTATGAGTATATTTGAAAATGTTCGCTGCTTACAAGCCAAGAGAAGAGGCCTCAGAATGAAACTGACCTTGCTGGCACCTTGACCTCGGACTTACAGCCTCCAAAGCTGTGAGAAAATAAATTTCTTTTGTTTACATTACCCTATCTATGGTATAATGTTATGGCAACCTGAGTAGACTACGATACCACTTAATACATAGACATCCATAACCTAAAAAAAAATTTGTTGCACTTTTTCTGGTATTTGATATTAGATAAGTAATCACTCTGATTTGTAAATTTAGAAAAAATGAACTGGGCATGCTCAATTCAACTTCTAACTTTTTTCTATTTTGGTACAAAGTGCTTGTGGGAGTATTAGCTCTCTACTCCACTTTGCTGTCAGTCATATCTGGCCAGGTGCCTTTGCCCCACAAAATGAGGAGGCTTGCTCAAATCTAGTGTGCTTAAATTGGGATTGCCTGCCTGTTTATTGGTTCAGTTAGCAGGACAATGACTCTAACATTGTCTTAGAACATCCAACATAACATTTTTTAATAATAAAAGCCAATCACAGATGATTAAACTGCCATTCAATACCTGGAACGATAAAAGAGAAAGCTGAAAGCTACTTGTTATTATAGTAAAGGAGAGATATATTGGCCAGACTGCTGATCTTAGAGGCATTTGAGGCAGCATAGAGTTCCAGAGTTATTGAATTTTCAAAGGCTTACAGGCTTAATGCCATTTTTAGGAGGGGTTACACAGGTGAGACTCTTGCAGATGGGTTGGCACATAGAGATATATATTGGGAAAGAGACCTTTCCTGATTGGGTGATTTTCAGAAGGGAGTGTCTAACTGTGACTGGTTGGTTGCAAAACCTAGTTCATTGAAGTGAATTATCATTGAAATATTGAAAAGATCTGAAACTGTTTTGATGAAACTCTTCCAATGGCTCTTTTTTTTTTTTTTTTACCATGGCTACTGAACAATCTGTCTTTTCCTAATTTGTGCAAACTTTTCTTTTTTAATTAATTAGGTGACATTTTGATCTACCATCTAGTTTTATTCTTTCTTTTGTTTTTTAAGTTATTAAGAATCTGGTCTGGGAAGAGGGGTGTTATTTATTCGGCTCCCTTAGACCACCAGCAAACCCTGTTAATGCATTTTAAATGACTTCCAAGTAACATAATAATGAAGGCCAAAGAAAAGTTGAGTACTACAGTTACCAGTTAGGAAGAGGGAGTTTTTGATATACAAAGTTCCTTTCCAAGTTCCTTTCAAAAATAAATTTTTACATGGAAATTAATCACTAGCTTCTTCAACTCTTTGTAATATCTCACAACTTTTTCTTGGGCTTTTAAAATTCTCCTTATTCTATCCGTCTGTGTAAAGTTAAATCTAGTCAATAGCTTTCTCAGAGTTTTTTTAATTCTTTTCTCTTTTATAATCTTTTTATTTTGGTTATGGTAAAATCATTTTCTTTATGAATAAAATAGATTTTCTTTAACTAAAATAATCTTGCAGTTTGCTTTGTTGCCTAGAAGTGTCAAGTTTTTCTTCCTTCTTTTTGATTCCTTTAATTGTTTTAACTCAGGATTCAATTTCTTCATAGTTGTTTTTCTTTTGTTTTTGTTGTTGTTTCTGTTTCTGTGCTTCTATAGCCAAAATGTTTGCTGGTATAGTAACACATTTGAAAGCCATAGTTCCAAATCTAGCATTTCAGTGGCTCCCCATTTCTTGTCTTTTGTGATGAATGTCCTTTTTATATCCTCAAGTCCATTCTGATATTTATATTCCTCATAACCAATATCAGAGTCACGTTGTTTTTCAATTTACTTTTTCTCCCACCTGGAAATTGCTCCAACACCCACCCAGGAGCCATTTGAATTGCTTTTTTCATCTGTTAAATGTCATATCACCTTTCAAAACTCAACTCAAGATTCACTACCACTTTTACATCTCTCTTGAGCCTTTCCTGACCCTTACTCTCTGTCTCTAAGTAATAAGGTGGGACTTTATAGTAGTTAAAATGCAGACTCTGACTTTATCACATGAGATATATCAGACTCTTGGGTTAATTGCTTAATATCTTCTTGCCTCCGTTTCCTCAGGTTTCAATGGGAATATATTCTTATAGGGTTGCTACAAGGATAATTTGCATAATTATAAAGTATTAGAACACTGTATAGTACAGAATAAGTGCTTGACAAATGTTAAATTTTATTAAAAATGTCCTCACAGTAAGCTGTGCATAATTTATTGCAATTCTTACATTTTAGCATATTTTAAAGCTTTGTTGTTGATGTTTTTCAACACGTATTCTCCTAAACACTAAGCTCCTTCCTTGGATGTCAGAGGACATGTTATAATTTCTGTGCCATCTGCATGACATATAAGGCTTAATACATGGGTTCAGGACAAGTTTACAGATATGATCAATATATTAATGTAAATGTGATCAGTTTCCGTTGTACTGTAATTCAAATCAATGTAAATCAATAAACATTTTTTTCCAGCATATTATGGGGGTACAAATGTTAAGGTTACATACATTGCCCTTGCATCCCCTCTCCCCTCGAGTCAGAGCTTCAAGCGTGGCCATCCCCCAGATGGTGTGCATTACACTCACTATGTATGTAAATACCCATCCTTTCCTCCCCCCTCCCACCTGCCCCACACCTGATACATTTTTTTTTTTAACATTTTGGTTACATTTTATATCTTTGCCTCTCCCTAGCAAGGGTTAGAGGTATGCCATTCCCCTTCACAATGCTCTCTACATCCCTCAGATGTGGGACTATCCCCCCAAACCCCAAATCCCTGGTGAGTACTACCACCATTTGAGCACCATAGTTTTAATCAGTCAGTACCAATTTGATGGTGAGTACATGTGAAGCCAATTATTCTGATCTTGTGTCACCTCACTTTGGAAAATGGGCTTAAGCTCAATCCAGGATAATATAAGCGGTGCTAGCTCACTGTCCTTTCTTAGAACTAATATTCCATTGTAAACATTTACCAAATTTTAATAATCCACTCATGAATTGACGGACACTTGGGTTATTTTCTTGTCCTTGCAATAGTGAATTGTGCTGCCATAAACATTCGGGTGTAGATGTCTTTATAATAGAATGTCTTATGCCCTTTTGGGTAGATGCCTAACAATGCTATTACTGGGTCGAATGGTATTTCTATTTTCAGCTCTTTGAGATATCTCCAAATTCTTTTCCACAAAGGTTGCACTAATTTGCAGTCCCACCAGCAGTGTAAGAGTGTTCCTGTCTCTCCACATCCTTGCCTAGATTCTTGTCAGACCTTTATCAGAAGTATAGAGAGCAAATATTTCCTCCCATTTTGTAGGTTGTCTATTTGCTCTAATGATAGTTTCCTTGGCTGTGCAGAAGCTTTTTAATTTGATCAGATCCCATTTGTTTATTTTTGTTGCTGTGGCGATTGCTTTGGAGGTCTTCTTCAAGAATTCTTTGCCTAGGCCAATGTCTGAAAAGGTTTTCCCAACATCTTCTTCTATGATTCTTAAGGTTTCATGCAGAAGAATGAATCAGGATCCTTATCTCTCACCTCTCACAAAAATCCACTCAAGATGGATAACAGATTTAAACCAAAGGCATGAAACCTTAAGAATCCAATAAACATTTTTTAAAATGTCTGTTCATGCAAGGTACTTAGATCATGAGCTAGGGATCAAAACTGAATACTTTATATACCTACATTTAGGAAACTTAGAATCTGGTGGATAAGACATTATTACAAATATGTAGCTGAATATCTAATGTTTTATTATAACATAGAAACATAGAAACATGTAAAGGAAGAGAAATAGTATATAAAATAAAGAAAACCATGAAGAAATTTACTTTTCACTAGGAAACTGTAAGATAAGATACATTTTCCTAACTGTTGTATTGGTTAGACAGTTTGCTGAGAAGTAGGGAGCAGGCAATTCTAAACTGAAAGAAAAATGTAAGCAAATACATGGATGCATTAAATTACACATCATGTGCCAGTAATGCTGTTAACTCTATAATGGGGTTATGAGCATACCCACAGACCACAAACTCCAAATAGAATCATAATCTTAAAAGCAAATGTATGGCATGGGAAGATGCTCTTTTTATCAGCATATTAGAAGTACTAAGACGACATTTACACATAATAACTTCTGAATTAAAAAAAATAAAAAGAGGGCTGGGCACAGTAGCTCATGTCTGTAATCCTAGCATTCTGGGAGGCAGAGGCAGGAGGATAGCTTGAACTCAGGAGTTCGAGACCAGCCTGAGCAAGAGTGAGACTCCATCTGTACTAAAAATAGAAAGAAATTAACTGAACAACTAAAAATATGTAGAAAAAATTAGCTGGGCTTGGTGGCACATGCCTGTAGTCCCAGCTACTCGGGAAGCTGAGGCAGAAGGATTGCTTAAGCCCAGGAGTTTGAGGTTGCTGTGAGCTAGGCTTATGCCATGGCACTCTAGCCCAGGCAACAGAGTAAGACTCTGTCTCTAAATAAATAAATAAAAACCGGCATCTGGACTTTTTAAAATTTGCTTGAAGGTCTGGAAACATGTTCAACATACTTACAATGCAATTAATAGGAACTGAGTAATACCTACTCCATCTAACTGGCCTAATACAGACCTCTAGCTTGCCACATGTGGGCACATCATTGCCTCTTTTCTCATTGACGTTAGGAAGAGTTTCACTAAGTCATTTCATCATCATACTTGCATGGTTATTTGCTTTTATATCAGGATTCTTTGCTCTTTAATTTTTATTCTTGAAGATAGTGAGATTATGACCCTGGTATAGTATAATCTGTGAAAGAAGAAATTCAAATGTCTATTAAGAACTGTGAATTCCCCTCTTTATGTCTTTGAAAATATTAGCAATGCTGTGCTCCTTTAATACAACTTCAGTATTTCTAAAATACATGGGCAATTGTTTGTATTAATTTTAAAAGAATAGCATATTTTTACTCTTTTTCAGAATTAAAAATATAATGCTACCATATGTTCAGGCATCACTTCCCCTTCTTTCTTTGCTCAATTAACTCCTCCTCATCTTTCAAATTTCATGTCAAAAGTTGCTTTCTCAGGTGTCTCATTTGAATGTTCCCCCAAGCTAGGTCAGATTTCATTGCATGTCTATATAGATTTCTTTGTTTTGTGCTTTTCTTTACATTATGTCCTTATTTGGTTAATAATTGTGACACACACTAGATAATACACTAAGGAAATGACACTATGAATATTTACTGTTAATCTGCTACTAGTCTGTAAGATGTTGCATAACATAAATTAATAGCAGGTCAATAATCTTTTGTTGAATGAATAAATGAATCAGTAAGACAAATTTATAAGCTTATTATTAATGTTATCCTCCATCTGGTACATAATCCTGTTAGGTTTAGGTGGAGGGCAAATAGGTGGCAAGGCAGATAGAGGAAGTGGCTAAAGGTGGAGAGAGTAACCAATCAGAATGCAAAACAGAAACTGCAACATCAGGTATTTGTGTCTAGAGACTTTTCCCTAGAAAAAGCATGTGCAGTGAGGCGCTCCTAGTGACCTCAACTGACCTAGGACTCATTATCATCTAACTGGCATTATGGTTTTGCTCCTCTGGTAGGGTTTTCTTGAAGGATTCTGGGAAGACCCATGTCTAAAACAGAAACTTTTATATCACCCCAACCTGTTATGTAACCTGTTATGAAACTCCAGCATGCCAGTCAACCAAAGGCAGAAGACGGCAACCAATCCCACCCAGGAGTGAGGCAGGACAAACTAGTGATCATATAAAAGAGTTTGTGCTAAGATTCCACTCACTCTTTTCCACTTACTGAGAATGACCTATATCTCCTTCTGAGATATAGTTTCCCTTTGTAATCAATGCTACATGTGTGAGATTGCTTTGTATTTGTGATCACTCTGTCATTGGCTCAACTTGGTACTGGTACTCATTCTTGACACTGGGAACGGAGGAACATTGAGACAGACTTAACAATCCTACCCAAGAGTAACAAAATAAAAGTAGTAATCTAAAAATATAAAAAGTTACATCATTGCAATATTAAAATTTGGAATAAAACTATTACATGTGTATTATTTTATAGTCTTATAATTTTAATATATTTTCATATATCATTGTTATACAATCTATATGAACAAGATCCCTTCTTAATTATACAAACAATACATGATTTCCAGGGTATATGAATTTAATTTCTTGATAAGAGAATCTTTATATTACCTAAAATACTTTATTAACTGATTGATTGGTTTGTATTCATGGTGTACCTGAAAGAAACTAGAATTGAAATTACTCTTTTCATAGTAATCTCTTGATATGCATCGTAGACTGTTCATGGGTGGTTTTGGTATTCAAAATGGCTGCCTAGAAAAATAGAAATGCTGAGAGAGATTTACATTTTGTTATATTCTTGTCCTTATTAACTATTTTGCACGTATCTTCCTTATTTATATTCCCATTCCCTCATTAGTGTAAACATAACGAAGGTTATGTTTCTTTTTGATATTAGGGAATCCCTGCAGAACAAAGAGGAGTAATATTGTGTTTAAAAACAAAACAAATTTCTTCTAAAAACCAGAACATTACACTATTTACTTGTATCAAAAGGTGATTCTTTTTGTGTAAACTGAATTGAGTGTGAGAAATAAATATAGTGGCTATTGGTAAGATTACAGCTGTATAATTTTCAAATCTGGTAAAAAAAAATGTTACTTATTTAAAAATGTGTCATTTCTATAATGAGTTTATGTTAGTACAAGGTGTCAGACCAGTAGCTCTAGGGTGTGAAGTTCTGTTTGTCTACCTTCTTTTCATCCAATTTTTGATTCTTAAAAACAAACTGAAGTGATATGTATGTGTTATGATTCTATGGTTTTGCTATCTTTGATACTTCTCTTCATATACACCTCTCAACAATAGAGGGATAACAGAAAAGAAAAAAAAACAAACTTCTTTTCATTCTTGGCACCATCAGTACCACGGCAAATACTGTGGGGAAAAAAATGAAAAAAAAAAAAAATCTGACTCTTCACACAAAGCCCTTATTTCCCAGACATGTACATTTTCTTCTGCTTTGCCTAGAGATAACAGATGGTGGGGTGGTGATTTGAGATGCTAATTAGGCTGCTGTGTTTTTCAGCTAACCTTAGGTAGACACAGTCCTTTGAGGGCTGATTACAGCTATGCCATTTTAAAATGCTAGCAGATAACCATTAAACATACTTTAGTAATGAACTTTTTATAAACAATAAAACTATGATTAACTCTAGTATAATAAAAAACTATATACCAGCAAGACAGTAATTAAATGCACTGCGGCATTTTAAAATAATGATTTTCAAGTTTTAACTGAGCTCCAGAACTAGTAGATGCGTAAGAAATCAAAACTAGTAGCATTTTTATGTGATTCATTGAACTCTCTGTAACAGGGTGACACAAAGGGAACTCTCATGGAAATAGACAAATTCTCTATGGGTAGAGTTATGAGATGGGAAAATTGAATCTCACTCAGTCACCTTGAATAAAATATTGAAATCTGGAGGAAAAGAAATTATATATTATCTATGAAAAGTATATTAGGAAAGAACTATCATTAGATTCATGAGTGGATAGTGATATTCTGTACAAAGAAACATTTTTATCCAATTGGATTATGCATGTTTTTAAACTATCACAAGAATTGTAAATGATATTTATATCAATATATATTGAATAACATCTTAAATTTACTAAATGACAAAAATGATTCATGTATATGGAAAACACATTTGGATTAAAAAATTTCTGCATGTCAAAATGTAATACTTTCTCCTGAGCCCAAAATAATATATTTTAAAAATGTGGACACATTTTTTCAAGAATCAAGATGAAAATACTTAAAATTTAAGTTTGATCTCAGATCTGCAAAGTTGTTGCAAATCTGACACTAAATGTAAGTCTAATATCTAAATCACTGCTGGATTTTGTAGTAGTATAAAATGATCTCAAGTCTACTATAAACTGTATTTATCTATCCAGGGGTAGGAGCAGAGTAAGGTAGTTAAAAGCAAACATTCTGGAGTTAAATTCCCTGGTTCAAATTGTGTTCTTCCCATTTATTATCTTTATGAAATTAGGCAAGTTCCTTAATCTTTTTTAACTTCAGCTTTCTCAAGATACTTAACATGACTTCTATGAAAACTAAAGACAATTCACATTAAATATTTAGCACACAGCCTAATTAAGGATAAATACTCTATAGATGATACTGGATATTATTGCTGTCATCATTGTCTTTGGAAGGATGGGAAGGAGACAAAATTATGTATAAATGTAATATCCACTCTAATGGTAAACATAGATTAGAAAAAAATTTCCTAGGAATTTTATAAAAAATCATGCCTATAGCTGACATCATTTCAATATTTGTGTTTTGTGTTGGTATTCAATGAGAATTCAAAAGAATTTTAAAATATTTAAATATATAAACCATATTTGTGTTAGTAAAAACCTTTCTCTGTTTCAAGTCTACTATAAAAACAGGCTACTTTTCAGCATAGTTGCATTGGACATACTCAGTTGCATTTCTAATATACAGAGATATCTATGTTAATATGCGTTTCCTTCTAAGATTTATAAGTCTCTCTCTAAAACATAGTTTGGAGAATATGCACCAAAGTAAAAACCTATGGAATCTAATAAAGTCAAGAATTAGCTAACCTTTTCCTAGTTTTGAAATAAATTCATTAAAATCAGAAAATTGGACATTCAGTTCTGCATTGGCACCAGTATTTTGTCTGTAGATGGTATACAAGAGCGATTGTCTTCCAGGGCATCATTTTTCATCTACAAATTATATATCAATATGTTTCTTTTTAAATTAAATTAGTTTATGTTAACACAGGATTTCATGATTTCGAGTAAAATTTCACATTCTTTCATTTTATTTTCCAGAGAACTGCTTTCTCTGTTCCAAGATATGATCCATTTGAGAAATTCTACCCCCATTTTACAGATTTGGTTTCTCTAAGAAGTACATATAATCCTCATTTTAAAAATGATTTAAACTTAGAGGAGCTAAATGACTGTCTAAAAAATATAATAAATTAGGGACAGATTCATAGTTATAACCTATATATTTACTTCTATTTTACTGTACTTTCCACTATGTGTCGTTTCTTCACTGTGTGTGTGTGTGTGTGTGTGTGTATGTGTACACACACACTCATGAGGGGTTGTATTTTGAAGTCCCTTAATTTGTACTAATTTTTCATATTATCAATATTATTTTGCTATTCTTGTCATACTTTAGAACTTGAGAAAATTATTCTCATCCTCTTTATAACTTGCTTGATTACTCTCTATGGCACCTCCACTCTTCTTGATGTTTTTCAGCTATTTTGAAATTTTGGTCAAAACAAACATAAAAAAATTTACTAATTTACTTCTCTTAGAAAAGAGAGAGAATATTAAAAACATAGACTCTGAATGACATTTTATTCAATCCTGGCTTCTGAGTTTGACAATAATATTAAGCAGCAACCAATAGAAGAGTATGCTATTTTTCTATGAAGTTAATATCCAAAGCTCTTTAATTTTTATTTTAATTTGGCATAATATGAATGTATTATTTCTCTATTGCTTTGTATTATTTTTGTATTTATAATATAAATATATGAAATGCCTATGAATAAACGACTGCTTGCTTTATGTGGCTTCTAGTCAAATCATCATTTTAACGAATCATTCTGCCGGTTGGTTAGGGCTTCAGTTCTGGTGTATATGGCAATTGGTAAAACTTAGTCCCCAACTTTAGGCACTTAAACCTAGTATAATGTGAGGAGGCATAAAAATATTTCTGTAATGCGATGACTTAGGAAAACTGACAGATAGCATAGTAGATTTGACAGCAGGAATACTAAATGAGGCGACTGCTGCACCCATCCAGATAAGATATCAGGATTCAGAGTGTTGTAGTGGCAGTATAAAGGAAAAAGAAAGAATATTAACAGCCATTTTAGACAATTTTAGTCAGTCTCATTTGGTTTTAGTTACCCTCTACTTGCTTCCTGTCTGTCTGTTTTCTGAGGTGAACATATATACTCTACCTTTTCCCCCTGCTACATCATCAAAAAAAATAAACTCTAGACATGAAAGAAAAAAAAATTGGCTACTTTCCAATTGTTTTATTTATTTGTAACTTTTTACTTTTGATTTTGACAATTCCAAACTTACATGAAAATTGCAATGCTAGTAAAGAGAAACTCTTTGAGGGTAAGTTGTACACATGGTGTCCCTTTATCCCTGAGTATGTCTGTGTGCATTCTCTTAAAACTAGGACTTTATCCTACAAAACCACTATACAATTATCAAATTCCTGATTTGTTTCAATGTCTCCAGTCTCCTCTTTATGTCGGAAGCTGTCCCGGACACGGGTAGAGTTGGGGTATGGCTGCTGCCCAG
>VBSM01003169.1:8676978-8690410 GCA_008086735.1 Cheirogaleus medius | reverse complement strand
TCCTCACCCCCAAACTCTAGGTGCCGCACGTCGCCGGCTGGCTCCGGCATCTTTAGCCACTCAATTGTCATTCTTCAGATAAGCACTGTTTTTCCTCATCTTTTATCCATCTATTTATCTGTTTTATAAATTTAGAATTTCATGTATAAGGCTCTAGCTAATTTCCAGTGATGCTCGGCCCTAAAGAGAAATGTAATGACACCTAAAACATCCCACAAAAAAAATCTACCCCTAAAAGTAGAGGCTCTGAGCTCTCTATCCAAGGCTGTGAAACGGTGCTAATAATCATCTAGCCAGAAATGATGCTTCAAGCTCCATGGTGCTGGCCAGCCTCAGGAAGGAACTCACTTCCCGTAGCAATGTCCATGATGTCGAATTATGCTAAAGCCTATGCTCTGAACCTAAAAAAGATGATTTACTCAATGTAACTCCAACTTCTGCCATAGGAAAATGTACTCTCATTTTCTCTCTTTCTCTCAACCTCCTTCTAACCTTCTCTCAGAATTTTGCAATAACAAAGCCAAAACACTGCAAATACAAGCAGTACTCCCTTTTAAAGAAATTTTGTTAAAGTGCAAGGGCAAAGTATAATTACATATTTATACATCATATAGTTACATGAATAATTATACTTTAAATGTAAATTTTATAACTGTATTCTTCAAAAGTAAAAATATATCTTTCTCTCCTTGAATGTGGTATAACTATTCCCATATTTATACAGAATATATTCTAAATACTGTGTCACTTGAATAATTTTACATTAAGCATGTAAAATTACACTTTACATGAATGTTTTCCACTGGCAAAGCACAGCTTTCCTACATAAAATGAATTTAATGTCTTTTCTCATAAAATTACACAAGTTTTTGTTTTTTTTAAGGTAGAAAAAGAGCACCTATGAAAATTATTGTAACCAGAAATGAGTTTGTGTCCAATGTCTATTGCTTATAGTGCCTCATCTCAACCTCTTAATTTGATTTTAATATCTAACTGGCATATCTTAGAAACTGGTCTTTTCACTCCTGATTTGTTTGCAACTAACTGATGTTTACATTTCATTGCATGAAATAAAGATGTCAAGTGATGTTTTTTCAGATGTTCCTTCTTTGTGAGTTCAGTTAACTTTAATTCACTGATTTTCATGTACTCATTAATTTTCTTAGGTAGATAAAATATTTTACATATTTTTACTTTAAAAGTAATTCACATGTGTGGTGTTGAAATTGTCCAGTATCTTGACTGTGGGGGTGGATAAAATTATATAGAACCTAACACACATGACAAACAAAAAAATGAGTACAACTAAAATTAAGCAAATATGAATAAGATCAGAGTTTTGAAGCAATGTCAATATCTTGGTTGTGATATTACACTGTAGTATTGTAATATATTACCTTTGGGGGAAACTGGGCAAAGTCTGCAATGTATTTCTCTGTCTTATTTCCTATAACTGCATGTGAATCTACAATTATCCTAATAAAAATTTCAATTAAAGAAAGAAAACTGTCCATGTTACTTTTAAATAACCTTATCCCTGTTAAATATAATTAAGAAAAAAATTGACAGCACATGCATATTCCTTCTGCATTACTTTGAAGTTTATCTCAAGGAAATGTATTAAACTCAGCTTATGTAAGACTAGGCCAATGAATATCATAAAATAATTATATTTAATATATGATTATTTAAAATGAAGTGTCACTTATTTATTACCTTTGGAGAAAGAGTGAAAATATTCATTTGTCTTTGGCAAACAAGGAACTCATTATGGGGCTAATTGGGCTATTTTTGTGAGGAGAAAGCTAAGTAGTCAAAAACTCAACAGTAAGAAAGCCAACAACCTAATTAAAAAATGGGCCAATGGTCTTGATTTCCAGGGGTTGGGAGTTCTTGGAGGGATGAATAGGCAGAGCATGGAGAATTTTTAGGGCAGTGAAAATGCTCTGTATGATACTGTAATAGTACATGCATGTTGTTATATGTTTCTGCAAATCCATAGGCTATACAACATCAGGTGTGAACCCTAAACTATGGTCTTTGAGTGATTATGACATCAGTGTATGTTCATAAATTGTAGCAATGGATATTTTGATAATCGGGGAATCTCTCTATATGTGGGAACAGGATGCATATGGGAAATCTCTGTACCTTTCTCCAATTTTATGGTAAACTTATAACTGCTCTAAAAAATAAAGCCTTAATAATATTTTTAAAAAGATAAATAGATATTATCTTTCACATGTTTAAACCTCATTTTTTATTGCTTTCTTTTACTTTGTTTACTTCCTGGCCTCCACATCTCATCTCAAATCCATTCTCCATGGCACAGCTAGAGCAGCCCTTTTCCACTCCATGCCAAATTCATCATGTCTTCCCTGTGAGAGGCAGATTGACCATGCAGCTGCAGAAGTTTAAGCTTAAGGGTACCTCACATGCACAAACCCCTCCCAAGATTTTGTGCTTATTTTTGTGTTTGTAATTTTCTGTTATTTTCTTAAAGAGAGAAAAATATGATTAAACTTCAGCATCCATGAAGCTGATATCCAATGCTAAGCATCTTGAAAGTGATGAACAATTTGTTTCTGGGTTTTCACCTTCCCTATTTATTCTTTGAAACTTACTCCCCAAATCATAAATAACCTTCTTTCTGCTAAATCCAATTGCTTTTTATCAATCATAGTCTGTTTATTGTTCTGTGTCCTGTGATGCTGTGGTTTAAATGTGTTTATTCCCTGCCAAACTCATGTTGAAATGTGTTCCTCAACGTGGCAGTGTTGGGAGGTGGGGCATAGTGGCACATGTTTGGTAATGGGAGCAGGTCCTTTATGAATAGATTAATGCCCTCCCTCAGAGGTGAGTATGGTCTCTCTCTTTCTGTCTCTTGGGAATGGAATAGTTTGGCAGAGCAGTTGTTAAATGAAAGAGTATGGCTTCCTTGGTTTCTCTCTCTTGCTTTCTCTCTCACCATGTGATCTCTGTGCACAAACCAGCTCCCTTTCCACGTTCTGTCATGAGTGGAAGCAGAATGAGGCCCTTGCCAGAATCAACTACCCAATCTTGAACCTGCCAGTCACCAGAATTATGAACCAAATAAACTTTTCTTTATAAATTGCCCAGCCTCCAGTATTCTGCTATAGCTACATTAAATGACCTAAGACTTGCAGCATGACTACTTTTTCCTCAGAGCCCTTTTCCTGTGGTTTCTGACACTCAGCAGAGTCCTGCCTTTCTTCTACTGAACTGAATGTTCTTTGGGCTCCTATTCCATTGTTCATCCCCTAAGTGTTCCCGTACTATGCTTATGCTACACAAATTACTTAACACATGCATTCACCCTCATGATATCAAATAGTATCCATGTGCTTATTCATTTATTCAGCCATTGTATGTTGAACACTCACTTCCTGAGAGGCACTGTTTTTAATACAGAGGATAACATCTGAGCAAAGTGATAATTCTCACTGTCCTTTAATTAAATAATCATAAAAATAAATTGTTAAATACAATCTGTGATCATAATTATTTACAGAAAAAATATATGACACTCAGTGAGTGTACAAAAGTTGGACCTAATATGATAAGTGTTTCTTTGGGGACATTATATTTGGCCTGTGATTAGTTATAGAAGCAGGAATTAACTTAGTGAATGATTAAAAGTATTGCAGGTTGTGGTAGCAGCACAGTAAAGATTCTGAGGCAGTATACAGGGCTTTTAACATTTTGGCTGTCTATCACAAATTTCATATTCTTTTGTACTAGCATCTTAATTTACTATTGTAGGATTATCTCTCCTCTACTGGAATGTGTTAGGTGTGTGGTTGATCAAGATTCGCTGCCTTTCCCTGCCTTTACATATACAGTCAAAGACTGTATATGTAATCCAAGTTAGGCCAATCATGGGCTTTCTCCTTGAAATGTAAAATTTTAACAGAATAAAATAATAAAATTAGAATGAATTTGGAGTTCATTCATTGTTGTATGGCCACTGACATGGAATTTTAAAACTGATCCTACTCTGTAGATCCCAGAGAAATCTTCTCTCTCTCTTTCTTTAATTTTACTGTGGCTATTTCTCTGGCTTTCTTGTCAGTGCTGTGCACTCTCCCAGATAGTTTCTGAAAATTTCTCTTTCTGCTGATGTTGCCCCAATTCAATTTCAATACTTCACATTGAAAAGCCCCTAGTGAGATACATACACACAAACACACACACACATGCACACACACATACACGTGTACATATAACTTTAATTTGAAAATGAATGTGGGGTTTTTGAATGAAAAATTACTCATTAGAGATGAAAAGAAAGAAGGGAGGAGTGAAACAAGATAGATTAGGGCATAGGAAGACATATATCATAGCGATTTTCAGTCTAGTTTAAGAATTAGATCTTTATTCTAAGATCACAAGGGAACCATTATTACAAAATGTTTAAGCAGATGGTTTACATGACCAGATTCATATTTTTAAAACACAGCTCTGGATTTCATTAAGAAAATACAATGTAAGCAAAAAGAGTAAATTTGGGACCATTTAGGAAGCAATTACATTAGGAAAGTGAGAGTTAAGAGAGAAAAACAGATGGATTTTAAAAGAATTTAGATGGCAAAACTGACAGATTGGTCTCTTATGGCAGCAGAAGGAAGGGGGGCTTCTCCGGGACAACCTTGCATTTCTTGAAACCCCTACATATAAAGATGGCATTGTGGAAAGTATTGCTTAAATTTCTGGCTTGTATAATTTGATGTTTGAAAATGTCATTTAGTAATGAAATGGTGAATAATGGATTATAGTTAGATTTAAGTAGAGGCATATTTTGAACTCACTAAATTATTAATGATTTTGTGACATCCAAGAAGAAATAACCAGTAGGCTTTGGCTATTTGTGTTTGAAGCCTGGAAAGTAGTTTGGGATTTCTATCCAGCACAGACATTTTTAAATAACTTTTTATTTTTATTTATTTATGTATTTATTTATTTTTATTTCAAAATATTAAGAGAGTACAAATGTCTTTGGTTACATGAATCACTTTTGCAATGCTTGAGTCATGGCTGTAAGGGTGTCCATCACCCAAATGGTGCTCATTGTACCCAGTAGGTAGGTTTTCATCCATCTCTTCCTACCCCCACTCCCCTGTTTGATTTCCCGAGTTTACTTTCCTCTGTGCTCATGTGTGTTCATCAGTTAGTTCCAATTTAATAGCGAGGACATGTGGTTTTTGTTTTTCCATTCTTTGGATGCTTCACTTAGGATACTGGTCTCCAATTCCACCCAAATTGTTGCAAAAGTCATTAATTCATCCTTTTTTATGGCTGAGTATTAATCCACGATATACACATACCACCTTTTGTTAATTCACTCATGAATTGATGAGGTACTTCAGTTGATTTCACGTCTTTGTTGTTGTGAATTTTGCTGCAATAAACATTTGAGTGCAGTTGTCTTTTTGATAAAATGACTAGTTTTCCTTTGGTTAGACATCCAGTAGTGGGATTGCTGGATCAAACCGTAGGTCTACTTTTAGTTCTTTGAGGAATCTCCATACTGTTTTCCATTGACATTGTACTAATTTTCAGTCCTTCTAAATAAAGTATATAACAGTATATAAGTATATAAGGTATACTTATATAATGGTATATAAATTCCTTTCTCTGTATATCCACACCAGCATCTATTGTTTTTGGATTTTTTTAATAAAAGCCATTCTAAGAGGGGTAAGGTGATATCTCATTCTAGTTTTAATTTTTATTTCCATGATGATCAGTGACATTGAGCATTTTTTTAATTCAGCACAGACATTTTTGAGTTCCAGATCCATATAGCTAACTACTTACTCTGCATTTACACTTGGAGGCCTTCAAGAAACCTTTTGCACCATTTATTAAAAAGTGAACTGGTCCTGCACCACACTTAAAAACCACACCTTGTTCCTCTTCCTTTATCAGTCATCTCAATGAAGTTTATCATTATCCACCTGGTTGCTATAGTCATTAATCTATGGATCTTACTTCTATACTTCCCATATGAAAAATCAACAAGATCTATTTACATTGAAAATTACTCTCACATTGTTAGATTTGTTTATATCCTCATGTCATTTCATAATCCTTTGCATTTATTATACAATTGTGAATATTAAACTTTGCATTTCATCTAGAAGTTAAATATGTTACAAAGAGTGATATGTGTGCTCCTTTAACATCAGTCATTATTCTCCCTGGTTTTACTATTGCTATTAGGTAGCTATATTTAAATTTAATGAAGCATTTATTCTCAATCAAGAAGACCATTGAGATGATACAATTCTATAAGTCTGTGGTGTGAAATCACAGTAATAAACTTTATTTGGTGTGAGATGAAAGATGATTGAATATACTGTCTATTTATTAATATCATTTTATTCTCCCTCTATGATATTTAGAAGTGAAATAAATAGTAAAAGGTATTACATTTTTTTCCTAATCTTTTCTGTGGATTTCGGTGTTTAACAATTAAAGTGTTAAGGAATAAATCCACTGGGCAAGGACAACCTACTCTTCTTTAGATATTCACTTCTGAGATACCACAGTAAATTCAGTCTTCATCACAAGTCAACTCTTCCTAAATATGTAAATTTCTTTAAAACATAAGGTAAGGGAAATACTGAGAAAAATTAGCATATGTTGCTTACTGAAGTATCGGCTCTGAAATAGTTATTTTGAATGTCAACATAGTAAATTTAGATATTTTTGTATCCACACAAAGTAAACTAGTATATGCATTCATAATACAAATAAAACTGACATAATTACTTCCATTTTTTCTACATTAACTAGAATAATAAAAAACAAAGAAGCAAAAGCAACTCATTTTTATGTGACCACTTCTCAGTTTTCCTAAACAAATAAATCAAAACTATTCACCTTTGAAAATTATTCATCCACTTAACTGAACTATTTCTTTCAGTATTTGCCTTGCTTATTTTACTTTTTAAAGTGCTTTTCACATGTTAAGTATTTCTTAGATTTGATAGATGGACCACTGTGCTTAGGGAAAAAAAATCAGATTTCTGATCCTTGGCCCAAACATATATTATAGTAGAATCTATGGGTGTGGAGTCTAAGAATGCATTTAAACAGCACTGTTAGTAATACTTGAACTTTTCAAATTTTAGAACTAGTGCTGTAAAGACTCAAAAAAGAGTGATTTTACTTTGGTCATTTGGAGAGTAATACAAAGAGTAAGCAACAAATAAGCGAAGGTGGTATAAAACTTATATTGCTAAGAAATAAAACTGATAATAATGAAAGCAACATGCTTGGACTTGAAATCCAGTGGTTCTTCAAGTGAATGCAAATTTCATGGTGAATATGATTTTTCAAAAGGGAGTAAAGCTAATAAAAAAAAATGTCATTGTCAAATTTTATGTTTCTTGCCCACCTTTCTCTTGCCTTTCCAAAATATAATCTAACAATTTTCATAGCCATAGTAGTGGTGTTATAAAATTAATGATTTTTATAAAATGATTCTATGTCAATTTAAGACTTTTAAATTATTTGGTATGTGCAAATAGAGAATACATTTTAAATAGATAAATTTAGATGGATAAATTCAGCTTTTGTCATACTATAGTGACTTGATTTTGACCAGCCATATAATTTATTTGAGATTAGGTTATAGGGAAAATTTTGTTTTTCAACTTTATTTTTATATTCTACCAGTAGAAAAATAAATTTAAAAATAAAAAATAATATACTGTAGTACAAAAAAATGGAAAATTACCCTTTAATTCTTTAAATTCAATTAATTTTTAAATGGGCAAATACACACTTAAAAATTTTCCATAACAGTCAGCAATACTAATTTTGTAGTAACTTGAAAGTGGATTTTAATAAACCTAGAATGTCTGTAAACAATATATTTTAGGGAAATAGCAAATCGTACAACTTAAACAGTTTTATTTTCTTAGCTTTAACAAAGAGCAAAAAAGAAATTTTAATTTTAAATATCTTTAGCAAGGAAAAATATTACACCAATAGTTTTGACTCACTACTTTAAATTTTAAATACAAGTAAAAGCTCCAAGTGGTCTCAGAATAAAAACAAAGAAAGACAAATTTTGTTTCTTGTCTTTACAATCACTGTATGATGTCTAATCTATTATTTAAACACAGGAATATGAAGTACCAAGGAGCTGGAGACACAAACTGTGCCTGAAGCAAGCCTGAATGATTGTGAACTGCTGTGAATTTAATCTTGAAGGAGTGTGTGCATTCTTCCAGGTAGAATACAAAGTGTATTAAAGTATAAGCAATAAAATGTACTAGTTTGAAGCTTACATATATTTGGGAACTCAAAAGTAACTGCAGAAATTATGTACAATTATTTTAGCAATTATTTGTTTTTAAGTTCTCTACACACTGCAACTTTATATTACCTACGAGGTAGATAACTAATGCCCTGTATTTGTTACACACTGTCTATTCTCTATTGAATCTTTGCAATTATCTTTATTTCTTTGCAATTTACCTTTTTAGCTCTGTAATATTTATTTCTCTTTTCTTTACCTACGAAATAAATATATTTTTCCATAAAGCCTAAATGCCTCCCCAACTTTTCATACAACTTATAAAAAATTCCTTTATAATTTTCAAGCCTCAACATGTGTCTCTTTATTCACTTTTTTCATACCCTCACAGGCAGAACTAACAGCTTTTTTCCTGCATTTCTCCAACATTTCATTCATACTGCAATCATACTGCAAACATACTTGTTATATTGATAAGATCGATCTCTCCCTCCCTCCCTCCCTCCCTCTCTCTTCCTCTCTCTCTCCATCTCTCTCTCTCTCTATTTGTATTGGCCTGTTGGGGCCAAATAATGTTATGGTCTCATAATCATCCCCACATCACCAGAGCAAATGTACTGCTCAGACTATATAGTAGGCATATGAAAAAATTTCTAGTGAGAAATAAAACCATTCAATATAAGGATTACAAGTGGTTGTTATGGCTGCATTTCACCTATATAATTTGCAGTATTGAGTCTTTAATTTTATAAAAAATAAAAGTTGCTATACATTTGAAAAAATAATCTGCCTCTTAAATTGTTTTCAGAATAAAGTAAATGAACAAAGAGGAATTTCCTACCTTCTCTTTCTCATTCAATTCCAGAAAATTTTCTTTTTTTCACTAACTGGAAGATGTGTGTGAAGACTTGTGCCATGGGAATTGGTATTAGGCTGTTTATTGATAGGCTCTAGTACTTATTAATAATATTGATCATGTTATTATTTTTATTATGTGTATAAGTGGCTATACTCATTTTAAAAATAATTTTATCAGATAACTTCACCTGATGCCTACCTAAGCGTTTTTATAAACAAATGAAGAGAATGTAATTATTTGGCTACAAGAAATTATACATTATAGCTTATATCTATTATATGTATTAGGAACATGGAATAAAAGGGGTGCTCATTTTGGCCAAAAATAAAGGAGAAATATCATTATTATTTTAGAATATTATAATTTAGTTCACATTTTTCTGAAATTTATTTGGTCAAATTATCTTTTCTTATTTCCTTTGCTGTTCTTTATTTCACTTGGAGAAGTGGGCAATATATTTTGTTTCACACGGGAAAGGTGAAGAGAGGAGGAAGAAGAGCAATTTTGTTTCTCATTGGAAGCTCATGCCTGGATCTAATTATGAAAAGTACTATAATAATACGTTATAAAGTGAACTAAAATATATTTTTTCTTTGTGTAATGTATGTATATTTTAATCTGGAGAATTCAGAAACCATAAGACAGACGTGTCTTTGGGTTATGTCAACGTTTTTAAAAATATCATTTTGGTGTTCCATAAAATTGCTTTTCCTGCATTGCATTTTGGCGTTTTGTGACAGTTCGTATTGAGGAAAGTTTACTTTTCTCTTTTCACTTTAAGAATATGGTGGCAGACATTCATCAGATTTCAATGTTTCCTTTTTATGAGTAGCCACTCACAAAAGATGTTTCTTTCTACATTGAATGTTATGAAGAGAGGGAGTCTGTCAAACACATGATTGAATTTTATCTTACAAACACAGTAAGCCATTTGACAAAACATCTCTTTGTTTATTGCTAGAGTTTACAAACCTTTTTGTGATCCATCTCATTCAACTATATAATCATTAATTTTACAGACTAAGTTCAGCCTATTTATGCCACTGATTTTTGCTGTTCAAGTTTTTCTAATGCTTATATTTTAATTTTACCTATTAGTGTTATTTCATAAACCTTTAAGTCATATTTGAAATCATGAAGAACACAGTTAAATGAATAAATATGTAACATACAGTTTAAGGGCCTTGTGTAGACTCCAGAAATCAGAAGGTTTTGAGGTCCTCATAAGTGTAGCAGAAATAAATTATTTGAAAGGAAAGATTATTTTTTGTTTTTGTAAAATGAGAAAAATCAATGGGAAGTGGGAATTCATGCCAAGAAATTAATACATGTTCCTGAATACATTTTTAATTCCTTTTTAAGATGCTGGTATATATAATCTAGAAAAAAATGGACTTGGATGCAATATATATCAGTTGAAAAATAATAATGACAGCAGTCATTACTTAGTGAGTACCATTTCTTCTGTTTTTTTATATCTTTATTTTTAATAGGCCATTTAAAGGACTTTGTAGTGAGTACTGTTTTGAGCCAAGACTGTGATAAGTGCTTTCTGTGAGGTTTTATATTAATAGATTAAAGACAAAGGTAAGAAATCCCAGAGTTTACATTTGAAGTTAAAATCCACAAATTTACTTTTAACATATTTTTGCATTATGGCAATAAGAAAATCATAATTTTAGATTACTAATAAGGGAGCAACCCTTATATAGAGAGAATTTATTGTACATAATTTTTTTCTGAAAGTGTCATGCTTGTTTTAGATCATTTCATTTAAAATAGATTATTCAACATGAAAATCTTTGTATTTATTGCAATGCATTTATCATGCTATGTTCTTATTTAAAAAAATTTCCTAGCAAGACACATGTGCCACTTAGGAAATAAATACTGGAATCAATCTTTTCCCTCAAAAATAGCACATTTATCTGCAAAGTAGTATGTGAGTAGCTGAAAAATACCACCAAGGAAAAAAATAAAAAGCAAGCAAACAACAAAAACAAATATTTTCTAAAGTATTTGCTTTTGAATAAATGATCATGTTTTGTTAAATGCTGTTTAACAACCTTTATAAATAACTTACACTTTGATAAGACATGATAATTTTAATATTAATTAATATATCATTTCCCTGTCAATATAAAATTAAGTATTTAACTCAAATATGATGCATTTTGTTGATAAAATAAAAATATGTATATGCATAAAAGTTGGCAGTCATGGGAGAAGGGAATTAATAGAAGTATATCTATACCTGTTACCTTTCTGCATTTATGTTTAAAGGCATTATGGAACTCACATAAATGATTCCAACATTTTGGGGAATAGTATAAAGTGTATAATATACTTTATATGATAATAGATGCCTATGAAAATAATTTTCTAAACTCTAAAATTATATGGTTCATTGGTGTTAAAAAGAAAATGTTTCTTTGTCTTCTACTCCTTTCTTCATAGAAATAAAACCAGTTAAGCATAAATTAACTACTGTTAAAATGCAGTAATATTTTAAATTTGTAAACCTTCATCTTGCTTTGTGCTGTGCTATTGCCTCTAACCAACCAACATGAATCAAGAACACTGATCAAAATATGTTAGAAAGAAAAAAAAGAAGGAAAACTTGAAGGCAAGAATGGCCAATTAAAAAGTAGGAATGACTAAAATAAATAAAGATGATGTGATTTATCTATTTTTAAACCTATTCTTAAGCTATTGGCTAGTTTATTTGCTTTGCAGGTAGATAATAGTGGCTCATTTACAAAGCATATGTCTATCACTAGGACACTGGTCTACACACTGATTCTTGTCTGCCTGCTTTCCTCACCATTTTGAGAAATCAGTATTTAATAATAAGAGTGTACATGCACACATCAATACAATCATTTTTTCATTATGCATTATAAAATTGGCATAGTTTGCTAAATAAATTGTAATAAACTCCTCTTTGAAACAAGTAGATAATTTTTAAAAAATGAAATCTCTTCTATGCTGTCTATGTTTGAGTGTACAAATGTACATGTATGTGCATTTATTTTTGTGTTTTTTATCTTTATGTATGTTATACTTTTCTAGGCCTAAAATCTCTTTTTCCACAATGGAATTTGCAAAATGGGCAAACCACCCCTTTGTGCCTGGAAGCTTGAGGCTGATCTAGCTTCATGTCTTTTTCATTCTTCACCCTAATCACAATCAAATTCTTCACTCAGTTCCACGATTGGCTTTAGAACAATTTGGACTGAAATCGGATGAGAAACACAGATGGTATCTAATATTGCATCTCAGTTTTTGGCTTGACTCTATATACTGCTTACTCAGAGGCAGAGGAAAAGGGAAGAGCTGCTGACAGATGACACTATTAGGACCATCATAGCCAAGATAGACTGGCACCATTAGTGTGTTCAACAATCTGTTTTATATCTCCATGTTACTGAGTCTATATTATTAAACAAAGGTGTCCTTTGAACATGTAGCATAATGCCTCAAACACAGACCATATATAAAACACACATTTTACTTTTTGAAGGGTATATTAAGTAGAATGGTTTTTATAGGTATCTATCAAAGGAGAAGCTATATATCATAGAGGTTAATTATATGTAGTAGTAATATATTCACTTCTATTAACTCATTTAAATCTA
Source organism: Cheirogaleus medius (assembly GCA_008086735.1). Classification (NCBI taxonomy): domain Eukaryota; kingdom Metazoa; phylum Chordata; class Mammalia; order Primates; family Cheirogaleidae; genus Cheirogaleus; species Cheirogaleus medius. The sequence continues at coordinate 8,677,623 of VBSM01003169.1, read as the reverse complement.
TAACACATTCATTTTACATATTTTGAAGGCAAAATTGTTGTATTACATAGTATTCTCAATCAAGTTAAGGAAATGTATATAATATTAATAGATGGCTATTGATTATTTAATAGTTATGTATTTTGATTCACCATAGATATTTTAGGAAAATGATAGGCATTTCAAAAGGGTAAGTATTCCTTTCAAATACATTTTAATAAGAAAATAAGTAGAGTATTTTTTCTGTTTATAAGTTGGATATATATGCATTGCAGCTATTTTATAGAAACTATCAAAAAACAGAGAAGAAAATGCAAATAAAATGTACTTCTGTCACAGAGACGATTGTTAACTCATAGCTCCTTTTGTCCTTTTTTATGCTTATGTGTAAATACTGATGACACATTATGTATGTCATTTCTTTAGGAAAAATATTACTATTTGTAAGATATGACAAAATTGGTTGTGAAAAAATAGCAATTTATACATAATACAATGATGGTTCCAATCAGAGTAGAAAATAAAAGAGTAAAATATCAATACTTGTGTTTACCATTTACTAAGCTTTTTCTTATGTTCAACTAATTGAATTTTTACAACAACCCTCCTGAGGTAGTGTCGCGCGCCCCTCGCCAGCAAGGACCACGCAACACTTGGAGTTCTTCT